>CM060476.1:1544069-1739069 GCA_030544235.1 Lepturacanthus savala | reverse complement strand
AATAAACAAAAAGCATCAATAAAATGTTTCTAACTGTAGTTGAGTCACATATAAAACAGGTGAATTCATGTTTATGGGTAAGCTCCGCCCTCTAAACACTTTTTCTTAAAACTCTAATTGTTTCAACACAGTTTTTAGCAACGAAAATCTTCATTCTGTGGTTCGAGGGATGAGTTTTGACACTGATTTGTGTTTCTAAGTCCAGGATCTTGATTTATTCTCCAGCTATAAAACACAAAAACACCATGTCTTCAGTAGAATCTACTTCCTGGGAATTGTTTCATTGGGGGAAACAACTGGACGTAACAACACAAGCCTGAAACCTCCATTAATTCACGATAAATTGCAGTTTAGAAGTCGGAAACTGTAATTTACAGCATCTCCGATATGACCTGAACGCAGCATAAGCTAAGTGCTGAGACTAAAGGATCTAAACGTTACAGGTTCTGATAGTTAACTGTCACTTTTAGGAGTAAATCATGGACCTGATGAAGCATCTTTTGTTCCTGTAATCGTCATTAAACCTTCCAGACGTTCTGCTGTGGTCAGCGTGAGGATTTAAAGGTGAAGGTTCTGTTTAAAGGTCATTGTGACCTGGTGCTAATCTTGGTCATCTGCAGCGTTGGTGTAAGGTTTCAGTAAGTTTGACGACTTCAAGGCCGAACGTCTTAAATAATAGAGTCTGTTACCCTGTAGGACAGTGAAGGTCACACAGAGAGAGGCTGGTTTTCAGGTCTGGATTCGCTGAGTGACCTCGGTTCTCACTGAGAGAACAACGAGCACAGTTTGTTTAGACGACGGCGTCTTTATTTGGTCGTGCAGTGCACCGTGTGTTTATCGTAGAGACAAATCCTTGACATGGTGTGAAGCTTCGGAATCGTTTGACGTTTCCTTTTTTTTGGTAACTTGGATTCTAAGGACCAATAATTGGAGGGCCTGCTCTGCCCGAAATATCAAAAACCTCAGTGGGTTGGGTAAGCTGTCAATAAATGCTTTCCAGATGCAAAGAACACATGTACAAGAACATTCTTTCTACATGATTTTGGCTCAATTTAATGCAAATAAATAAGGTGTTTTCTCTTTTTTTTCCCCCAATTTTTCATCTTTACTTCACTGGCAATTAACTATTACCCCAAGTTATGACGTCAGCCAATATGCTTTAATCTTTTCACCTAACAGTACACCCATTCTACAGAAACAAGTATAAAAATCCAACCAAAATCAATGGATCTGTGATGACTTTAACTAGGCCTGGGCAGGAAAACAGCATCAATAAATATCATCAATATCCACATTATCAATACAATAAGAAAATAGTTCAATATAATATTGATATTTTCACTCGCATTTGTGTGAAAAACAAACTGATGCTTATCCTCTTTGGCTCATAAACATCACATTTCCAACAATAAAGGATCAATTATTGAATCAAACAGTCATTTAACAGACACTAATCAAAGTTAATATATAGGGGTCACATTCAGCCTTTTTCTCCTAGAATAAATAATTAAAATGATCAATAATCATCATCATCCACTAATATGAAGTATTTTATTTTCTAGCTATATCACCCACCTCTACATTTATATAAAGTAGATGATATTAGAAAATCATCTAAAAATAAAAATCAGTAGGCTTTTTTATATTGCCTCTCCCTAAAGCTTCTATTATATTTCATAATTCCTTATACTTGTGCTGCTCTGTAGTTACTCCACCAAACCACCAGGTGGCAGCAGAGTTTCTACCAGTTTCTTCTACAGTGGCGACAAAAACTGAGCAGAGTTGAAGCTAATAACTTCTCAACAACAGAAAGTTCCCTGAAATTACTGAAAAAAGGATAAAATAGGTCGGAAGAGATTTGTGTGAAGTAAATTTCGACTCTTTAAAACATGGTGGGACTCACCATCTCTGTAGACATGAAAGGCTCATTCTAAGCTAACGAAAACACAGAAATTCTTGATTTAAGGTGATTATACGCAACTTAAATCATACTTTTGATTACTACATTGCATTTCTGTCGATATATCGCTCTAAATCTCACCCACTGGCCCTTTAAAATCCGGTACCTGACGCTGTAGAGGATGTTCCCGTCGGGGTAAACCCTCAGCATGATGTTCTCCATGGTGGTGTCGTGGATGAAGGAACGTTTGGAGTGGACGAAGAATACGTCCGGGACCCAGATCTTCTTCACCAGCCGCGAGTCGAACGTCCTGCTCTGGTTGTTGTGGGACGGAAACGCCAGACGCTCGTCTTTCCAGTAGTGACGCAGGTACAGAGTCATGGTGAAATCCTGCAAATTAAACATCTAAAAGTTACTCATATAGTTTTGTTTCCATCAGATGATAGTAGACAACTTACACAAATGATTTAAGCCAAAAAAATGAAGTTTCAAAATACCCAAAGATCATCAGTTTACTATTATAGAAGACTAAAGTATTAATTGATTATCTAAATACTTGGTGATTAATGTGATAGTTGTCAACTAATGGATTAATCTAACGTTAATCAGCTGTTTTCATACTGTTTTATACACAGTCCTCACAAGTGACGTTGTGTCTAACACAACTCTGTCACCTGTACTTACGGGGACATTTTTATTTCTCACTAAAGGTTTCTGAATTAGGCAAATTTAATGTGAAAAATGGGGAAGAAATAAGAGATTTGAAACCAACTTTACTTATTTTCACCAGGAATAAAGCTGCAACTAACAACTATACTTAATATATTGATCTTTTATAAAATGGTGTAAAATGTGGATCAGTGTTTCCCTAAAATGTCTTTTTTTGTATCCACAACCCAAAGATCATCAGTTTATTATTATAGAGACTAAAGAAACCAGGAAATAATCAGAGAAGAGAAGCTGGAACCAGAGAATTTGGACATTTTCTCCTGGAATATTATTCTTATCAATTATTCAATTATCAAAATAGTTGCAGAATAATTTAATAATTGGCAACTAATCGATTATTCAACTAATTGTTGCAGCTCTACATGTATATATATGACTTACATCAATTATCTGATTGAATTCTTTACATTTACAGTCATTACAATACATTAAACATCCATCCAAATAAATAATAAATGAATTATTTGGGTCCTCACCATGTTGACCTCTGAGATGCTGTCGATGCTCTCAACCTGCACGTCGATGCCGACTGGGATGGCACCGCCTGAATAAGAAGAAGAAACAAATGCTGTAAAACTGTTGAAATTTATGTTAAATAACAGGCAGCAATTATCCAGAAAGTTATTATTATTGTATTAAATACTGTGATTTCAGGTGCATTTACAGTACACTGATGTCTGATGTTCTATAATAAACTAAACAATACAAATAAAGGACAATTCAGGCCCTTTGTATTATTTATAACTCACAAATATGTTTAATCAGTTACTTAGATTAACCTTCTATTAAATGTGCATCTAATCTTCTTCATTGTGATTATTGGCTGTTTTTCTTGTTGAAATAACTGAGTTTTATTATGTAAAGTGGTTAATTTATCTACCTCGATATATATATTGATTTTAAAGTTGACTGTACTTATATTTTTTAAACAGACAACAAATCCAAATATTTTACCAATTACTTTTAATTGAGTTAAATTAGCTTGTTTTAAAGAAGGCCAGTACATTTCATGATTTTATGATTTAATTGATGAATGTAATGTGTTTAATTCTATTAATGTATGATACAATAACTTTACAATCTATTAAATAAGAAAAAACATGGAACATTTACAAGGGTCAGAATCACTTTTTTCAGTGTATTAGGTGATTAACTATATAATAAAAATCAATTAAATGCAGTTGTATTTACAGTGTAAGGTCCAGATGTAAAAATATGCATATCTTTATCTTATAAATAGAAGCTGGAAACAGTTTTAAATAGAAAAAGATGATTATTTTTAACAATAAATTCTTCAGCTTGTAGCTCAAAGACTGTTTCATCTGTCATTTTACATTAAAATTATGACATTTCAACAAGTTTTTAGGACTTGATTCACATTAAAAACAGTTTTAGTTTGAGGTTAAATGTTTCAGTAAGCGCTGGGCGAGTCAGTCTCGTTGGAACAGGCTGGACGTGTTTATAAGTTCAAGACAATTGGAAAATCATTCCTGATGTTTATGTTTGAGGCTGAAATTCAAAACCACAGCGGTGAATAACTCCTAAAATTATCCAGCCAGGTTTTCTTTTTAAGAAAAGACCGGGACCACCAAAACACTGTCAGCGCTGCTCGATGGGAGGATGAATGTCCTGAAACTTTTGCTGAGTCATGGTTTTTGCAGCAAAGTAGCCGAGATTGAAGCAGTTTTTTTTCTTTCGTTGGGGGGGATTTGTGCTGTTTAGCTATTTCTGCTCTGTTTGTGTGCACAAATCAGGTTGTTCGGGTTTTAGCGGTTAAACGAGCGTAATCTGCTAATGAGGCGGATGCAGTGGGTGAGAGTGGAGACAGATGTGGGCGGCTGTGGTGACGGCCGAGGATGTTGTTACCAGAGTTTGACCCACATGAGGTTTGAGGGTTTTCAAGAAACCATTTCTGGAACAAGTTTACACCACATATCAAGAATTTTCAGAGTAAAACGTCTTTTATTTGGGCCAAAACGGTGACGATGCTCGGTAAAACTTACTGTGATTTACAGTAACGTTACTGTAAATGATTATTACAGTACATTAATGTGTATTTAATAATAAATTACAGTAGTCAGTTACTGTACTATAACACAATTAATGTTGTTCATTGTACAGACAGAGAAGTGTAAAAATGTGGTTTAAAACCAGTGATTAAAGGTAAAAACACTGAATGAAGCAGTTTCATGTTAATAATCTGCGTTTCTCTAATGCTAATGCTAATGTTAGCTTGTTTCTCTAATTCAGACATCAATGACATCATTTAGCAGTTTGTTTGTTTTTTACTGGGAGATGAATTATCAATAAATATCAAACAGAATCGCTGATTAAAACCAGAAAAAACAGAGTTAATTTTAAAAATCTGTGTTTCTCTAAGCTGCTGCAAACATTTGGTCAATTTGTTTGTAATTTCTTAAAATCCAGATGTTGAGGAGGTTTTTACCAGGAGACTAATTGTCTGCAGATGTTTCCTCCAGAACAACAGATTAAAACCAGTGAAATCACTGAATGAAGCTGTTTTATGTTAAAAAATCAGGCATCTGAAGACTAGAATTCCTCATCTGGTTAAAGAAAGATTAAAAACAACCCAGATGTAGAAATGTGGCTTAAAACTGGATAAAAAGTATGTAAATGATGAATTTAGAGGAACAATTCACACAGTTTAATTAGAATTAAAATGATGAAAGCAACATATTTATCTTAATTTTAACCCAGAATCCAAAATATACAGGTTATATATTGGTTTTAAGGCCAGAATTGGGTCAATTTAAACTTAATTTGTAATAATATAAACATTTGTATGTGTTTTATTTTGATAATAAGCACATTCATCAGACTTTTATATATATATATGTGCATAGTTTGCACATATTTTACATATAATAAACATTTAAATGTCAGATAAAATCTAAAATACTGTAAGAATTAATAAAATAATCCTTCATAAAAGTTTGGATAAAAGTCGTATGAACAATCGTATGAAATTCTGTTGACGAGAAAAATGATTTGGTCAAAAGGTCAAAGGTCATTTTGAGAAAATGGCCTTTAAAGGTTGAAATGTATGAGTTGTAGTTGACGATCATTGGTTAAAGTAATAAAATAAACGTATTTATGAAAGTATAGTTAGCTATTAATGCAAAATAGTTAAAAAATGATATGAAAATTGAGAATTTTATGCACAAATGCCCAATTCTGGAGTTGTGTCTGGCCTTTTTTGGCTGAAATATTCCAGTTGGAGTCTCAGATTTCCACCTCATGGTGGCGCTGCAGGAAAAGTCAAAGGATCATGAAGGTCAGGAGGCCTCATATTAATTAATATATAATAATACTTAGTGTTTTTATCTAAATAATCAGATTCTCTAATTCTCCATAATTGATAATCTATTAGTGAATGATGAGTTTACAGGTTCTGTGACGTGTTGTAATAGTTTTTACAGGAATGAAAACTAAAATCTACTCACAGAACTTGTGTCAACACTTATATAACAATAACATCAAAGGTCATTAGAACAACAGGAAGTCGTCCAGCCAATCACTGCTTTTTATTTTATTTTCTTATCAGATTTAATTGTTTTAACCTACATGGTGGATTATCTGAGGCTCATTCATACATTTGGTTCATTCTCAAACTGGTGTAATCAGGTTAAATTTGATTTATTATCTGTTGCTGTCTGTCTGCTTTCAGGTTCTACTTTATTTTATTAAACTCAAATATAAAACGGGCAGAAATAAAAGTCCAGACGAAGCCCTTTGACCTGCGAATCAGCAAAAACTAAACTAAACTAAAATGTTTTATTATGCCATAAACACACTGGAAAAATACATTTAACATTCAGACAATGAACCAAATCAAAGATTTTACTTGTCTGCAGGAAATTAAATCAAACATAGTAAATCGAACCGATCCCACCTTTAACGCCCACGTATCACAAAGATAAATAAATAATTGAAATATTAAATTATCTAGTTTATTAACTGTAAAATAAAATTATAATAGTATAATACAGTTAATTTATTTAATTTATTTACAGTATTATGTGAATAATTGTACAATAAAAATAAATTAAATTTAGTGATTTTAGTTGTATTTAATTAATTTTATTATGTCAAGTGGTTGCATGAAATTAATTTATATAACTACATATATATGTATATATATATATATATATATATATATATATATATATATATATATATATATATATATATATATATATATATATATATATATATATATATATATATATATATATATATATATATATATAAATAAAAGTCAATATCATTTATATTCTGAACATGATATTTACTGATATAGATACAGATATACAGAAATATGTCAAGGTTGTTCTGTGTGTGTCTGTGTATTTTTTGTGTGTGTGTGTGTTTCTGGATGTAAAGTGTGTATGTGTTATATATATATATAATGTATGTATGTATAAGTGTGTGTCTGTGTGTGTGTTTCTGGATGTAAAATGTGTGTGTGTGTTTGTGTGTGTATGCATGAGTGTTTCTGGACATAAGGTGTGTATGTGTTATATATATATAATGTATGTATGTATATGTGTGTGCGTGTGTTTCTGGATGTAAAGTGTGTGTGTGTGTGTGTGTGTGTCCCAGGATGTAGAGTGTGTGTGTGTGTCCCTGGATGTAAAGTGTGTGTGTGTGTGTGTGTGTGTGTGTGTGTCCCAGGATGTAGAGTGTGTGTGTGTGTCCCTGGATGTAAAGTGTGTGTGTGTGTGTGTCCCAGGATGTAAAGTGTGTGTGTGTGTCCCAGGATGTAAAGTGTGTGTGTGTGTGTGTGTGTGTGTGTGTGTGTCCCTGGATGTAAAGTGTGTGTGTGTGTGTGTGTGTGTGTGTGTGTGTCCCAGGATGTAGAGTGTGTGTGTGTGTCCCTGGATGTAAAGTGTGTGTGTGTGTGTGTGTGTCCCAGGATGTATAGTGTGTGTGTGTGTCCCTGGATGTAAAGTGTGTGTGTGTGTGTGTGTGTGTGTCCCAGGATGTAAAGTGTGTGTGTGTGTCCCAGGATGTAAAGTGTGTGTGTGTGTGTGTGTGTGTGTGTGTCCCTGGATGTAAAGTGTGTGTGTGTGTGTGTGTGTGTGTGTGTGTGTGTGTCCCAGGATGTAGAGTGTGTGTGTGTGTCCCTGGATGTAAAGTGTGTGTGTGTGTGTGTGTGTGTCCCTGGATGTAAAGTGTGTGTGTGTGTGTGTGTGTGTCCCAGGATGTAAAGTGTGTGTGTGTGTCCCAGGATGTAAAGTGTGTGTGTGTGTGTGTGTGTGTGTGTGTGTGTGTGTCCCTGGATGTAAAGTGTGTGTGTGTGTGTGTGTGTGTGTGTGTGTCCCTGGATGTAAAGTGTGTGTGTGTGTGTGTGTGTGTGTGTGTCCCTGGATGTAAAGTGTGTGTGTGTGTGTGTGTGTGTGTGTGTCCCTGGATGTAAAGTGTGTGTGTGTGTGTGTGTGTGTGTGTGTGTGTGTCCCTGGATGTAAAGTGTGTGTGTGTGTGTGTGTGTGTGTGTGTCCCTGGATGTAAAGTGTGTGTGTGTGTGTGTCCCTGGATGTAAAGTGTGTGTGTGTGTGTGTGTGTGTGTGTGTGTGTGTGTGTCCCTGGATGTAAAGTGTGTGTGTGTGTGTCCCAGGATGTAAAGTGTGTTAATTCCACTTGACTGTGAGCCTCCAGCAGCTCAATAAACACTTTACTTAATGAAGTAGCAGTGACAGCCAGGACCATAAAGCTGCTGCTGCTGCTGCTGCTGCTGCTGCTGCTGCTGCTGCTGCTTTGTCCTGGACTGACTCATAAAACCCAACAACATCCCAGACTCAACAGCCACCGTTGCCCCCGGCGACGGACGATGCCGGTGGGAAAAAAACCAGGAAGAGAAGGTCATCGACTGGTTTCTGCTGTTTTATTCTCTGATGAAGCTGGAGCTGGTTTAACTTTCATTCACATCCAGTCAGTGCTGATCTATTAAAATATGATGTAAAACATGAAGATTTACGTCACACGTCATTACAGTAGAAATACTGTAATTCTATTTATAGTATTGTGTCTTTACTACAGTAGAAATACTGTAATTCTATTTATAGTATTGTGTCTTTATTACAGTAGAAATACTGTACTTCTATTTATAGTATTGTCTTTATTACAGTAGAAATACTGTAATTCTATTTATAGTATTGTGTCTTTACTACAGTAGAAATACTGTAATTCTATTTATAGTATTGTGTCTTTATTACAGTAGAAATACTGTACTTCTATTTATAGTATTGTCTTTATTACAGTAGAAATACTCTACTTCTATTTATAGTATTGTGTCTTTATTACAGTAGAAATACTGTACTTCTATTTATAGTATTATGTCTTTATTACAGTAGAAATACTGTACTTCTATTTATAGTATTGTGTCTTTACTACAGTAGAAATACTCTACTTCTATTTATAGTATTGTGTCTTTATTACAGTAGAAATACTGTACTTCTATTTATAGTATTGTGTCTTTATTACAGTAGAAATACTGTACTTCTATTTATAGTATTGTGTCTTTATTACAGTAGAAATACTGTACTTCTATTTATAGTATTGTGTCTTTATTACAGTAGAAATACTGTACTTCTATTTATAGTATTGTGTCTTTATTACAGTAGAAATACTCTACTTCTATTTATAGTATTGTGTCTTTATTACAGTAGAAATACTGTACTTCTATTTATAGTATTGTGTCTTTATTACAGTAGAAATACTGTACTTCTATTTATAGTATTGTGTCTTTATTACAGTAGAAATACTGTACTTCTATTTATAGTATTGTGTCTTTATTACAGTAGAAATACTGTACTTCTATTTATAGTATTGTGTCTTTATTACAGTAGAAATACTCTACTTCTATTTATAGTATTGTGTCTTTATTACAGTAGAAATACTGTACTTCTATTTATAGTATTGTGTCTTTATTACAGTAGAAATACTGTACTTCTATTTATAGTATTGTGTCTTTATTACAGTAGAAATACTCTACTTCTATTTATAGTATTGTGTCTTTATTACAGTAGAAATACTGTACTTCTATTTATAGTATTGTGTCTTTATTACAGTAGAAATACTGTACTTCTATTTATAGTATTGTGTCTTTATTACAGTAGAAATACTGTACTTCTATTTATAGTATTGTGTCTTTATTACAGTAGAAATACTGTACTTCTATTTATAGTATTGTGTCTTTATTACAGTAGAAATACTGTACTTCTATTTATAGTATTGTGTCTTTACTACAGTAGAAATACTGTACTTCTATTTATAGTATTGTGTCTTTATTACAGTAGAAATACTCTACTTCTATTTATAGTATTGTGTCTTTATTACAGTAGAAATACTCTACTTCTATTTATAGTATTGTGTCTTTATTACAGTAGAAATGGTGATTTCAGTTGATTTTACAGTATTAGTTGATTAATTGTATAATAAAATCATTTAAATATTGTTTTTTCAGTTGTATTTATAATATTAGGCAATTAAATGTGCAAAAATCACTTAAATACTGTGATTATTAGTAGAATTTGTACTTAAATGGGTTAATATCTTTAATTTATGGACACATCAGATACAAGCTGTTCATAGAACGACAATAAATATCAAATATTTGTAGTTTTTGGAGAAACTGGAGCTGAAATGCTGTAAAACATGACATGTTTATATCTAGAATGAGCCAAAAAATCATTTTGTACCTGGAACAAATATTTTAAAAAGTGTATTTTATTCTCTTATTATTGAAACTATAAAAGTTGATAAATCTTTAACACTTTAAGTTATTGTAGAATATAATATGATATTAAATAGAATCAGGATGTGAAACAGGCTTCAGGACGAGTTCAGGTCCTGATATTAAAGGAAAGTTTCATAGGTTTTAAAATATGTTTTAAAACAACAGTCGGAGACTCCGTATAAACACAGAGAGATTTTCCTCTGTGTGATTATTCATCCTGTCACATCTGGATATTAATAAATATAAAGAGAGGAGAATAAAAACCACAGGCCTTTAAAAGCAGATGTGAAGATGATTATTTGTCTTTTTAGCATCAGATTCTCTCTGTGGAAGAATAAAAGACTGAGCTTTAAACAGACTTAAATTGATTTTCTAATGGTGAATATGTATATATGTATAGTTTTAATCCTGTTTTCTGATTGGCTGGTTGTCAGGCTGAGTTTATGTGTGTATTTTTCTATGAAATATGAAGAGTATTTATAGAACATCAGACATTTTTATGATCATAAAGACATTAAATTTAATTTATATGGGACCTTTAAAGACTTAATTATCCTCTGGCGTGTTCTGGGGCTGATTCCAATGATTACTGAGCAGATTTATGGACATACCTGATGAATATTGACATGTCAGGATAATAGTTAACTGGAAAATGTGTTGATGCTTTGATTCGACCCCAGGAAAAATAGTTTCTGAGGAACCTGTTCCGACAAAACGTAGAAAACCACTAAACAGCCGGAGGATTTGAGTCTCAGGGCTGGAACCAGCGGTTTCTTCCTGATTTACGGCTGATTGACAGCTCACGTTTGGTCTTTTTTTTTCATAATCAAATAAAGGAGGTGCAGTTTGCATTCCACAACGTGTTTGTTTTTCTGCACATGACCCTATATGACAGAGGAAGGTTTAATAGTGTGAGTGTTGCACAGATTTACAGCAAATCCTGCTGCAGGCTTTTATTTTGGTGAATCAGAAACACATGAAGCTTTTCTGTAAGGTCCTGTGTTCCCGTTTGTGTGACTCAGCGTTTTTAGAGTCGTTTAAACCACTTAAGGACGTATTTATTAGTTTTTACTGCTATAAATGATAATAAATGTGGAATATCACTATCACTACCACAAAGGCTATTGATTTAAACCTGGTATTAGTGTCAGAATCAAATGTGAGGAAAGAAGGAAGGAAAAGATAAAACTTAAGCAAAAAGGGAAGGAAGGAAGGAAGGAAGGAAGGAAGGAAGGAAGGAACAATAAGGTCACTCTGACCCTGGAGGAAACAGAAAAGTCAAATTAAACTGACCCAAATCAAGGAAAGAAAACTTGAAATAAGATAAATTATCTGCAAAGCTCAATGATTAATAAGGTAAGAGTTCAAAGGTCAATTATTAGTTCATAAAATCCTATAAATCCCACTGAGGATCATTCCAGAACATGAAGAATATATTCTGTAAGATGTTTAAAAAGGAGATTATAAAGGAGACAATTAAATAATTACACTAATTAAATATCTAAATAGTCTCTACTACTGATATTCTATTAAACTATTGTCTTATTGTAATGATGATGTGGATATTGATGATATATATTGATGCTGGAACAGTAACATTGGGTTTTACTACAGATAAAATACTTTATTATTATTTATCAATAAAACTCAATGATGAAAACAGTGTAATGTTCCTTTAAGGTGGAAACAGAACTGATTCTTCTGGAAAATAATCAACATCAGATATCTACACTAACGTAATCAAAGCTGTGTAATCACACACACACACACACACACACACACACACACACACGCACACACACACGCGCAGAACAACCCAACCTTGACATATCTCTGTAATCTCTATCAGTAAATATCATGTTCAACATGTTGTTTTATCAAGGTTATAATGTTGTTAGCAGATGTGAAAAGTCTCTGCTGCTAATAAAATAATATTAATAATAATAAAACTATTAAATAAATTAAACTAATAATATTATCAGATATAGTAATAAAACATTTGTTTTAAATGTGCTACTTATTGCAAATTATTAAAATATGTTAATTATGATCATTTTTACTGAAAATACAGATCTAGATAATTAGAACTTCACCTTGATGATGTCATGATGATGTCATCAGGTTTATCTTATCTGTAGATTTACTGATAAAAGTTTAAACCTTTAATTTTTAGAGTGTAATCACAAAAAAATGCCTTCAGTACCTTCAGTTGTTAATTATTTATTCTTTATACTTTATTTAAATTTATTTCACTTGGGTTCTGGTTTCAAATTAAAAGCCTCTGTGCAGTCATTCCTTAACAAGGCTTTTATTGTGAAGGCCGTTATCAAAGGGCTGCAGACGTGGCGTTTAAAGTCATATCGATGATCTCAAGATGCAAAAAAAACCCAAAATCTCTCCAGAAATTAAGCCAGTGACTCATCCTGGTCTCCGTTCTAAGCTGCTAATCTTCATAAACAGAAACCAGAACAATTTAAATATTCATCTGGGACAAAGTCAAAATCAAATAAATAAATACTCTGTTTCCAGAGTGGAGTTTCCTACATGCAGACTTTTAAAAGGCTTGTTTTAATGGATCTAATTAACTCATTTCATCAGTATGTTGGTCTGAAAATGTCCAGACAATGAGATGTTTTTCCCGTTGGTCACCATGGCAACAAACTCTCCATAAAGACCAACTTTATGCTGTTTTTAATGAAACGTGATCAGTCACAAAACAACGAGCTAAGATAAAAACGCAGCTGAATCATGACGTTTAAGTTTAGAGGCTTTATTTAAAGGTTTTGACCTGGATATAGATCCACTGCTATAGATAAACTACAGGAAACAGGTCACAGGGTCTATTTATGGATCTGAGGAGGGAACGGTTTTGATTCTTCAGCGTCTTGAGTGTCACACACACACACACACACACACACACGTTAAAGGCTTGTCGGAGGCAGAAAAAGCAGAGATTTTCCTCCTTTTTCAGGGTCAAATTATAGTCCGTGGTAATGCCGCAGGGCCGCGGGTCAGACGGTGGAGTTTTTATTGTTGACACAAAAAAAAAACAAAAAAAAACGACCTTATAGAGGAGGAGGAGACGGAGGAATACAGAGGAAGCTGTTTTAACATTTAAAAGACTAGATCTGGGTTGGAGATATCTGTAATTTATTGTCTTGGAGTCAAAAACATTTCAAATATCCACAACTAGAAATATTTGAGATATTTTTAATTCACCACAACTAAATATATCTGCATGTCCCTTTCTATGGAAGCAAGTGTGTCTCATAATTTTTTCATCATTTTTTGACTCAAATAAAATGAATAATCAATAAATTGAAATTAAAAAGAAAAAATTTAAGATTTAATTTTCAAAACATTCTCCCAAATTCAAATTCTATTTAAAATGTAAACTATGAACATAATAAAATAAATGATCAATATTCCAAACTACGTTTTAGCAGAAAACAGCGTCTCCTCATCACTATTCTACCGTTAGGAACCATCTGAAAATTACATGTTTCAGTAGGAATTTAATGATGAAAAATGTTCACAATAAATAAACTAAATGACTTTTATCTGTTCTATATTTTATATGGATGTAGTTCACATTTAATACTTAAAAATATTCATTAAAACTCAATTTTTTGAGCATTTTAGCTCCATATAAACACGTTTTTCACTAAAACCCCACATGTAACTTGCAGACGGTCCCTAAAACAAAGAAAGTTGTTAAATCGTCGACGTGGACACGTTTTTTTTCTGGTAAAACGTATAATCGCGGGGAAAGTTGACAGTAATATTATAGTATATCACAGTATAATGATGTTGCTATATATTACAATCTTTATTTACACAGACACGTCGCCTCTGATTAAAAGCTCCGATAAAACCAAACGTCAGGAAAATATCCAATAAGGAGCCAAGTTCACCGCCGCCGCCACGTCTCTGATGCGGCATTGACGTCAGTATCTGTGGCTGCAGAAGATGCTGCCAAAACTCTCCAGGAATTCATCAAGTCTGAACCCCAAACAGAGAAATAGAATCAACCTCAACCTAGAAAGGGAAAAACCTTCAGGCGACGAGCACCAGAACAAAAAAGCATGACTCATCTTTTTTAATTAAGTCACAGAACGAGTGGTCTAGGTAGAATTAGTTCTTATTAGTTTGATCTACGAGTCGAATAATGCAGCTGTGACTTTGAAATAAAAAGACTTTCTGCTGATGCATTTTAATTTTCAAATTTGACGTAATAATTTGGAATTCTGTACTTTTTTGCCAGATTTTCTTCCCTGGGGACATAAAAAACTGGGAAAATGACGTTGCTGAAAAGCTATTTTAACATTTCAAGGCTAAATTTGACTAAATTAACGTCTGTTTTAAAGAGTTGCATCTTTAATTCCAGATATCTGCACTGTAATTGTAACTGTTGATATCTGTAACTCAGTTTTAACTATAGACACAACAGAATTATCTGTAATTCAGATATCAGCATCTTAAATGTCATGCAGGACGTTTATTTATTTATTTTTATATTCTCTAAAAGTCATTTCAGCAACATCAGAACTTTAATTCCAGATATGTGTAATTACATTCTGACTAGAACCAAAGCTACAACTATCTCCCATTTCAGATATCTCTAATCAAAACTCAGCTCAAGATAATCTAAGACTTGATAATAAATGTCTACAATTAGATTTTGACTAGTCATAACTCAGACATGGATCTCTACAGCAGCGTTTCACCTCGTCCAAACTTAATTATAGATATTATGAAAAAGGACATGCAGATAACTTTAATTATGATGAATTAAAGATATGTTGAACTGGAATTATGACTCGTCAGAATGAAGCTGTCGACATCTGTCCCTGGAATTACTACTATTGGTGATTCAGTTACAGATACAAGTACAAATACACACGACTGGAAACAGAATGATGTCATTTGTTCGAGGACGATCTGAAATGTTCTTTTTGACTAAAGGAAAAACTGAATTACAGATATTTGCCACACGTATTCAAACTGACTTTTAAATGATAAAACAGGTCACCATAGAGAAAAGCACAAAAAAAAGCTGATGCAAGTTCATGGAATTAAAGACGAAGGTCAAAATGTGCCCATCAGAACAGGAACTGAAGATTAAAACTCCATTAGCAGCTCAAGACTGACTCACATTCCTACTTTAAACAAATGTGAGCAGTGAAATCTACAAAGAGTCAAGGTGATGGTGGTTTTAATAATAATAATAATAATAATAAAAACCTTGTAGATCGTTTTATGGGGATTATCCTGCTTTCAAATCATTTAAAGAATGAACGGAAGAGACAAGAAAAATTACAACATCGTCCTTTGTTGAAAATGTTTAGATTTTGGTGAAGTTCCTCTTTTATTAATGTAAAACCACTTCATCTAACTCCTGACATTTTACTTTACAGAATAATGTTCATAAATCTCTGACCTTTGACCTCTGACTTCTCCTCTAGTGACACCAGTAGGTACCTTTAGATGCTGATGGTGAATATCTGGTGTCACACAATACACAAAAACTAATTTCTAAAGCGACAAAATGCATCTACAAGTAGATTTGGTTCATAAATCAATGAAATATTCACCTATAATCCTGCTACCAACAGTTCATAGAATATCTTCTGATCTTCTTATACATTCATTTAGTGGTTTACGTCATGTGTTTGCATGAAATATTCGTTTGTGACGGCCTTCGCTGCTGAAGACAGTTTGTTTCCCACCATCTGCTGCAGACCTGGAATATAATCCTGATTAATACCCACGAATCCCCCCGACTCACATAATACCCACCCACCACACACACACACACACACACACACACACACGTATCTATATATACATACACAGGCAATCATTATATTGCAGAAACACACGCAAGGACCCACAATCCCATTTGATTGAGCACACAGAGTCCTACTGTATTTCAAATGCACACGCACACACACACACACACACACACACACACACACACACACACACACACACACACACACACACACACACATGCTGCCACACATTAGTGTAATCTAGGTCATCCTGCTGATTTCAGATTGACACATCCTTCCGTCCGTTGTGGGTGACCCAGTCATGGACGTTTTAAAGGAACCGGAGCCTTACACACACTTTACTATAGAGCATACACACTTCTCTACACTGCACACACACTTTATTACACCACACACACTTCACTACATGGCACACACACTCTTACTTTATGTTACACACACACTTTACTATAGACCAGACACACTTTGCTACACTGCACACACACTTTATTACACCACACACACACACTTCACTACACGTGAAGTACATGGCACACACACTCTTACTATATGTTACACACACACTTTGCTACACTGCACACACACTTTATTACACCACACACACTTCACTACATGGCACACACACTCTTACTTTATGTTACAAACACACTTTACTATAGACCAGACACACTTTGCTACACTGCACACACACTTTATTACATCATGTCTAATTCATGGATTCAAACACATCTTATTTTGACATGTCTTTTCCAAAATAAGGTCCTATAGGGGACAGTGGTAATGTGTGTGTGGTTGTGTGTGTGTTGACCTCTGACCTCCGAACCCAGGTCTCATAGCGAAGTCGTGCTCTTCGATCCTCAGCAGCTGCTCACTCTTTATCAGCAGAGTTTTGGTGCTGTCCTGCTTCTTCAGTTTGTAGTCGATACGCCTGCAGAAACCACACACACACACACACACACACACACACACACAGGGTGTAGAAGGATTAGTTGGTTTATTAAGGCTGTAATTGCAGTGTGTGATTAGTAAACCAGTTTGTGGTTTCCCTCCCTCTCTGCAGCCGTCATCACGTCTCCGTGAACATATCAACACACGTTCTGACACAAAGGCTTTTATCATGTTCACAAAGCAGAACTTCCCCCGCTGCTACTGTGGGAGTATTGATAATAAAGTGAATTACACCACATTTCCCATGAGGCCTCTCTTCTCTAAGCTGAACATAGAGAGTCCAAATCAAACCTGAAGTTACAGAAGAAGGAAAATCACATTGATGTGTAACTACAGTGGTGTGCACAGGTGCTAAAGTGCCCTCTTTGAGCAACAACAAGTGCTAAAGTGCCCTCTAGAAGGCAAATTGCATGCTTAAGTGTTTTCTAGGACCCAAAAGGCACGCTAAAGTGCCCTTTTAGGAGCATCTAAATTGCCCTCTAGGAGCCAAAGCGCTATTAAATTGCCCTTCAGAATCCAAAACATAAGCTTAAGTGCCCTTTAGAAGCTAAAGTGGTGCTAAAGTGTCCTCTTGGGAGCTATAAAGCATGTTAAAGTGCCCTCTAAGAGTCACAACATGTGCTAAAGTGCCTCCTTGGGGGCTATAAAGCATGTTAAAATGCCCTCTTAGAAGCTAAACTCATGTTAATGTGCTCTCTAGGAGCCAAACTGAATGTTAAAGTGTCCCCTTCAGTGTTAAAGATGCCCTATATGTGTCTTTTTTTACCTTTTCACCAACCCTAAAATGCACTCTACCGTGTAACTACGCTAATAACAGAAAATCCAAACATGTCATGTAGCTTGGTTCGTGTGTTTGGACAAGGATGAGAGTTTTCTCTGGAAGACTAAAGACTTGAGTCAGTAACGGTGCTGTGGTGAAGCCTTTAATGATCTCAGATCTCTGTCAGACGTCTGAAGGCTGGAGTCTGGACAGGAGGCGAGTCTCAGAGTGAACAGAGGGGGTCACAGCCAGTTCAGACACGTCTTTACTCAGCTCAGATTATCGCAGCTAGAGAAGAAAAGGTCATGGATATATGGACAAAACACAGTTAGAATGATGGGGTTTAGCTTCTTTAATCTGAGCTGGAAGGTAAAATGATCAAAGGATGAAGACGTGCTCTGAGATGCATGAAAAACACAAACATTTGTTTCGGATATGTGTTTTTTCCAGAAGAAAACGTTCATTATCTTGTTAAAATCAGTTCCTACGCCCTCATTAAACATTCCACAAGCTATACATATGCAAAGTTTAACTCAGCTGTGAGTTTTATTCATAAATCACATAGAAAACCTCAGCTCCAACACTAAAATAAAGTATTTTATCTGTATTAAACCCAATGTTACTGTTACAGCATCAATATATATCATCAATATCCACATCATCAATACAATAAGACAATAATTTAATATAATATCAGTCATTTAATACAATTATTAGTGTATATTATACTTAAATATCAGCTGTTTTCAACCTAATTGGCTAATTTGCACCAAAAAAACAAGCTTTTTTTATAAATAGACCATGAAGATTAACATAAACTATATTATATAGTTCATATAATATTTAGATTTGAGCTGTTTGTGTGATTTTTTAATTGTCTCTTTTATAATAAACATCTTACAGAATATATTCTTCAACTTCTGGAATGATCCTCAGTGGGATTTATAGGATTTTATGGACAAATAATTGATCTTTAAACTCTAATTTATCATTGAACTTTGCTGAACTGAACTTTTTTTTCCTGATTTGAGTCATTTCAAGTCTTAAATTAAGTATTTTTATCTGTAGTAAAACACAATTTTAGATTTTTCCCAATATTCTAACTGTATTTTCTCTGTAACAGCAACATAAATAGATTCTGACTCTTCTGTAGTCTCCTCCTATGTTGTAGATTTATTTTAATTCCAGGTTTAAGTCCATAATCTTTGTGGTTGTACAGATATTCCACATTTATTATCATTTACAGCAGGAAAACTGAAACTCGACCTGTGGCTTAAGTCACCAACAAGATGTTTCCTACTTCACAGTAAAATCTGTTCTCAGGCTTCTTGTTTCATCTGAAATTTGATTATCGGCTTAAAAAATCCACATTGAATCATTCTGCACATATTTCTGGTGGACGGGGAATTAAAAGGAAAATCAGTTTCTTAGAAGAGACAAAAAAAAACTTCTGAGAAAGATGAAGCATGTTTTTACAAGCAGTGAATTACTGAAAGTCGACAGGAAATAACATCATGACTCTGGTTCCATTTTAAATTTAGACGCAAGTTTCCAAGAAAAACATCTGTAGTTTAAACATTAACAACTAAATTATGATGCTAATGCTTTTAGGAAAAGTGCATTTCTAGGATTTATCCTTCCTGGTGTCAGTAATGTTTAAAATGTGGGAAAAATATAAATAGAAGTTATTTTTTTACTTTTAGGGACTCCCAATGAATCCTGTTACACATTATATGATTAAATAAAATAATAAAACCACAGTATCATGGTTTTCAGCAGCTTGTTGTGTTTGCTTTGATAAATAATGTCACTAAACATGGGAATAATTACACAGTATAATAAGAATTTAACGTCAAAGTCTTTTTTTTCCTGAGGTTATGATAAAACCTTCAAACATCTGGACTCGACGTCTCATCAGTAAAACTAACCGTGAAATGAAGAAGAACATTTCTTCTCATCAGGAATGTTCTTCAGGTGCTGAAAACATTCCTGAGACTCAAAATAAACCAAAAAAAACTGGATCTATTTCACCTTGAAGGAAAATTCCCTGGATTATAAATCAGACCAAATAAAACCACCTGGAATGTTCCTAAACTTTAGATGAAATACTAAGATCACATATATGTTTATGGTAAATTTCTTTTGTTTAGTAGCATATATTTAAGTTAAGTTATTATAATATATTTATTATTATATATTTCTGCAAAGTCTTTTCCACTAGTTGCTGCTAAATGTGACTAAATCCTACAAACTGCACCTTTAAGACATTGTAAAACGATGTAAAACAGTTATAATATGTGATAAATCCTGAATATGAGTCTTTATTTATTGATAATAACTCATGTTAAACACTATTACTGTTATATTTATGAACATTCTATTATATTTCTGCCAAGTTTGTTCTGCAACTTTAAATTTGAATTTATTCTGTGGATTTATTTATATAGTAAAAATGTTATCAGCTTATTTACACATCCAGCAGATTTGGAGCAACATCAGCTTTAATTCAGTCTTTTTATTTGCATTTTTCCAATTATTTGAGCAACAGAAACTATAATAATTAACTGAATTAATTGAGCAGCTCATTACCATTTTTCGATTTGTGAAATTCAAAGGTTAAATCCTGATGTGATGTGTGTCACCATCATATATTTCTAACTTGTTTTATATTAATTTATAGAAGAATTCTAGTCAGAACAGGTTTAATGTAAAATAGAACATGTTATTAAACTATTAACATTGTTAAATGGGTTGAAACTTCCCTTTAATAACAGAAATCCAGCTGTTTGAGATGAGTCACACCTGTCACTCTGTCACATGACCACACCAGGTGTTTATGTCACGTCTGGCCTTCATTATTAAGGATAAAGCTGCAGCAGGAATTTTCCAGAACATTTAAAGTGGCTTCTTACGGGTTAAAGGTGTTTTTTAGAGTTCTATAAACTATAAAGGACTATATATGTCTGACATTTAACAGGAAAACCCCGACCAGGCGACATCCAGGATGTAAGGAGGCGTAATTACAGCCTGAAAACAACATCCTCCCTGCTGCAATCTATATGTGTGTGTGTGTGAGTGTGTGTGTGAAGAGGGAAAACATACACACACACACACGTGTGCTTCCAGGTGAGCACACACACACACACACATGCAGCTTTAATAGTGATAAGTTATTTTCTCTGCCTCACACACCCCTTAACACACACACACACACACACACACACACACACACACACACGTGTTCTTCTGTTATTGTGAGATCAAAAAAAAAAAAAAACACGTGTTTGAGCCAAATCCCATTAAGTTAATCCTACAAATTAACACGTCACCCAAAACAAATTAAACTCAACCGTCATCACAGTCCTGATGATTTAAGATGGTTTGATGAATTTATTTTAACAGTTTAATTAGAATTAAACTTCAGGATCAAGGATTTTTTTATTGTAAATAAAAATTCATGCAATTATTATAACAGTAACATATTGTCCTTTTAAGGATAGAAATACACACACACATACTTTTACATTCCTGATGATGATGAATACGATTACTCAGAGTACTAGCTCTGGGAAACACACACACAACAGCCACATACACACACAGACACAAAACACACACACACATCCACTCAGACACACACACATAAAAACAAACACACACACACACACACCATGTCTACAGGATAATCATCATGTTGCTGCTGTTTCTTCTTCTTGTTTAACTGATTCTTAAAGTTTCCATCATTTCTCTAAATATTTTCAGGTTTTTATGCAAATGAGGCAGTTGGGAACATGTTGGAATCTCTCTATATATTATTATTTATACACATTACATATATAATAATATAATATATTCTATATAATATTTATTATATCATATTAAACTGTGGTTATATGAGGAAACCAGGTGGACTTTTATACTTTTACACATACAAAACTGCACATTTCCTGTTTTTTGTGAGATTTGGTCACATTTGATGGAATAAAACTGTGAAATAGTCCTTTAAATTGTTCAAATCAACAGCTTAAGTCAGTTTCTCTGCTGTCATCAGTCCTCTCTGCATCTTTCTGTAATTTTAACCATGTGTTCTTCTATATTTGTATATTGACACTTATACACAGCTGCTGCTGCTGCTGTAATTTGGTTTGTTAACGTTTTATTTTGAAAGGGAACATGTGTTTATAGTAAAGTTTAGTTTAGGGGAAAATGGAACCTGAGACTTTGCTGCATTTATTCAGTTTCATCTGAAAACACATTTGTATTTTCTCTTTTCTTCTTTCACACCTCATTCATTCATTCATTCATTTTCTGCCCTGGTTGTTGTTTGCATGGATTTTTACTTTATAATGAATCTCGTCTGTTCCTGATGAGGCTGATGTTTCATCTTAATGGTTAAAACTCCTCATCACTCAGGTTCATTTAGTTCAAAATCACTGATTTTATCTCAGAAAAACTCCCTTTAAAAACACTGTAGTGAAACCAGTTATTTACTGAGTTAAACACAGTAATGTTACTGTAAATGATTATTACAGTAAATTGATGTAGATTTTACAATAAATCACAGTCATGAAAAATCACCATAGAAAATATCTTGTCAACAAGTTATAATACAGTTAATCACCTAATACTGAACTGAAATCACAGTATTTAATTGATTTTATTGTACAATTAATCACCCAATAATCTAATTTAAATCCAATACAATCAAATATTCTATGGACTAGATGTTTAAAAAGGAATGAGTGCAAGTAAAATCTAAGTTTATTTTACAATTTTAACCTTTTTAAATGTAAGAAAATCACAAAATCATTGACCCAAGTGAAATCACAGTATTTAATTCATTAAAAGACAAAATGCATTAACAGAAGTACAGTACTTACTTGTACTGTGAAAAGTAATTACAGTAACTTTATGGATAATTGCTGCTGTTAGTTACTGTAAATTTTAAGGTTTTACTGTTCAGATACAAATTTAAAAATGGAAAAAACCTTCTGAAGATCAACAGAGGAGACGTAAACTCATCTAATAACTCCTCTAATAACTCCTCTAATAACTCAGCTAATAACTAATAACTCCTCTAATAACTAATAACTCCTCTAATAACTCCTCTAATAACTCCTCTAATAACTAATAACTCCTCTAATAACTAATAACTCCTCTAATAACTAATAACTCCTCTAATAACTCCTCTAATAACTCCTCTAATAACTCCTCTAATAACTCCTCTAATAACTCAGCTAATAACTAATAACTCCTCTAATAACTCAGCTAATAACTAATAACCCCTCTAATAACTCCTCTAATAACTCAGCTAATAACTAATAACTCCTCTAATAACTCCTCTAATAACTCAGCTAATAACTAATAACTCCTCTAATAACTCCTCTAATAACTAATAACTCATAATAAGTCCTCTAATAACTAATAACTCATAATAAGTCCTCTAATAACTAATAACTCCTCTAATAACTAATAACTCCTCTAATAACTCCTCTAATAACTAATAACTCCTCTAATAACTAATAACTCCTCTAATAACTCCTCTAATAACTAATAACTCATCTAATAACTCCTCTAATAACTAATAACTCCTCTAATAACTAATAACTCCTCTAATAACTCCTCTAATAACTAATAACTCCTCTAATAACTCAGCTAATAACTAATAACTCCTCTAATAACTCCTCTAATAACTCAGCTAATAACTAATAACTCCTCTAATAACTCCTCTAATAACTCAGCTAATAACTCAGCTAATAACTAATAACTCCTCTAATAACTCCTCTAATAACTCAGCTAATAACTAATAACTCCTCTAATAACTCCTCTAATAACTCCTCTAATAACTCCTCTAATAACTCCTCTAATAACTCCTCTAATAACTCCTCTAATAACTCAGCTAATAACTAATAACTCCTCTAATAACTCCTCTAATAACTAATAACTCCTCTAATAACTCCTCTAATAACTCCTCTAATAACTCCTCTAATAACTCCTCTAATAACTCCTCTAATAACTCCTCTAATAACTCCTCTAATAACTCCTCTAATAACTCAGCTAATAACTAATAACTCCTCTAATAACTCCTCTAATAACTAATAACTCCTCTAATAACTCCTCTAATAACTCCTCTAATAACTCCTCTAATAACTCCTCTAATAACTCCTCTAATAACTCCTCTAATAACTCCTCTAATAACTCCTCTAATAACTAATAACTCCTCTAATAACTCCTCTTATAACTCCTCTAATAACTCCTCTAATAACTCCTCTAATAACTCCTCTAATAACTCAGCTAATAACTAATAACTCCTCTAATAACTCCTCTAATAACTAATAACTCCTCTAATAACTAATAACTCCTCTAATAACTAATAACTCCTCTAATAACTAATAACTAATAACTCATAATAACTCCTCTAATAACTAATAACTCCTCTAATAACTAATAAGTCCTCTAATAACTCAGCTAATAACTAATAACTAATAAGTCCTCTAATAACTAATAACTAATAACTCCTCTAATAACTAATAAGTCCTCTAATAACTAATAACTCCTCTAATAACTAATAACTAATAACTCCTCTAATAACTAATAACTCCTCTAATAACTAATAACTCCTCTAATAACTAATAACTCCTCTAATAACTAATAACTAATAACTCATAATAACTCCTCTAATAACTAATAACTCCTCTAATAACTAATAAGTCCTCTAATGACTCAGCTAATAACTAATAACTAATAAGTCCTCTAATAACTAATAACTAATAACTCCTCTAATAACTAAGTCCTCTAATAACTAATAACTCCTCTAATAACTAATAAGTCCTCTAATAACTAATAACTCCTCTAATAACTAATAACTCCTCTAATAACTAATAACTAATAACTCATAATAACTCCTCTAATAACTAATAACTCCTCTAATAACTAATAAGTCCTCTAATAACTCAGCTAATAACTAATAACTAATAACTCCTCTAATAACTAATAACTAATAACTCCTCTAATAACTAATAAGTCCTCTAATAACTAATAACTCCTCTAATAACTAATAACTAATAACTCATAATAACTCCTCTAATAACTAATAACTCATAATAACTCCTCTAATAACTAATAAGTCCTCTAATAACTAATAACTAATAACTCCTCTAATAACTAATAAGTCCTCTAATAACTCAGCTAATAACTAATAACTAATAACTCCTCTAATAACTAATAAGTCCTCTAATAACTCAGCTAATAACTAATAACTAATAAGTCCTCTAATAACTCCTCTAATAACTAATAACTCCTCTAATAACTAATAAGTCCTCTAATAACTAATAAGTCCTCTAATAACTAATAAGTCCTCTAATAACTAATAACTAATAAGTCCTCTAATAACTAATAACTAATAAGTCCTCTAATAACTAATAAGTCCTCTAATAACTAATAAGTCCTCTAATAACTAATAAGTCCTCTAATAACTAATAACTCCTCTAATAACTAATAACTAATAACTCATAATAACTCCTCTAATAACTAATAACTCATAATAACTCCTCTAATAACTAATAACTAATAACTCATAATAACTCCTCTAATAACTAATAACTCATAATAACTCCTCTAATAACTAATAACTAATAACTCATAATAACTCCTCTAATAACTAATAACTAATAACTCCTCTAATAACTCCTCTAATAACTAATAACTCCTCTAATAACTAATAACTCCTCTAATAACTAATAACTCCTCTAATAACTAATAACTAATAACTCATAATAACTCCTCTAATAACTAATAAGTCCTCTAATAACTAATAACTCCTCTAATAAGTCCTCTAATAACTAATAAGTCCTCTAATAACTAATAACTCCTCTAATAAGTCCTCTAATAACTAATAAGTCCTCTAATAACTAATAACTCCTCTAATAACTAATAAGTCCTCTAATAACTAATAACTCCTCTAATAACTAATAAGTCCTCTAATAACTAATAAGTCCTCTAATCCTGTGTTTTATAGCTTGTGTGAACAGCAAAGATCTGCATCATAAACCTGTTGTTCTGGTTCTATCTGACGTCACCTGTGTGATTTGTGCAGCTCGTTCTTCAGCTGTAACCCAACAACACCTGGAGATCACACGTGTGCGTCAAGGTTATTTAGTTTTTTTATCGGAGCTGCGACACCGTTGCAACACACACACACACACACACACACACACACACAGTGTCTGAGAGCCAAACCTGGCTTTAACAAACACCTTCTCTCTGGATTAAAGCCAGAGTCCTGCTATCATCGCTGTAAAAATTACACTTTTATGGCAGCGATTGGGCTGAAGTGAGCTTTGAAGGTGTGAATGTGTGATAAAAGCCAGAGATATTAGAGATGTTATGACATCTCATCAAAAGAGTCTTTGTCTGCAACAGCACGGCTCACATTTCTACTGTTTTCTGCTGTTAAGACATTTGATCTGAATATTTTTCCACTGAGGATTATAAATTCACATGAATGGTTTCACTCAACCAGTTTAGTAAAAGTACCAATACTCCAATTTAAAATACTCCATTACTAGTTAAAGTACTGTACGAGTTGATGTAAAGTATTGCAGTAAAGTCCATGACTACTATGACTCATTGTAGTTATTATGTGTAGATGTAGACAAGTATTGCAGTAAATTACATAACTAGTCAAACTACAAGAATTGCAGTATTATTAATTGATGCATTGCAGTTAAGTACAATATTGCAGTAATACTATGTAGTATATATATAGTTAGAGTACTGCAGTATTATGAGTAGATGTAATTAAATATTGCAGTAAAAGTACTTAAGTATTTTGAGTTGTTATAGTTAATGTATAGTAGTAAATTACAAGTATTGTAATACTGATGTACTTAAAAAATTGTAGTATGAATTGATGTTTTGCAGTAAAGTAAAAGACTAATTATGAGTAAATGGAGTTAAAATATTACAGTATTATGAGTAGATGTAGTTAAAGTAGTTCAGTAAAAGTACATGAGTATTATGAGTTGATTTAGGTAAACTACTACAGTAACCACTGGTTTTATATTTAAATATCTGTTGTATTTTAAAGTTTCTTATTTTATCCAGAGTCAAATCTGCAGCTGAAAGGAACTACAGCTTCAGATAAATATATTAAAATATAAAGTAGTATCACATGGAAATACTCAAAGTAAAAGTACTCCGTTACTTGCCTCCACTGAAAACAACTGCCCACGTTGCACAGAAGTCAGCCTCAGTATTTATTTATTCTAACAGAAGCTTCTGTTCTTTTCTTCTCTAAAACCTGAGTCATCTCACTCCCTTATTATATAAACTTGGTTATTCTAAGTTAGGCAGACCTGGGCAATAAAAATAAAAGTGATTATTTTCTCTTTCTTTTAGAAAGTAGCATCATTTCTGTTGCTTTACTTCGCTTAAAAATCATTTTATTCTAGGAAAATGAGCAATGAATATGTAGAAGTGAAACTGGTGATTCTAACTTCTAAGTAATGTTTTATTTAGAAGTGAAATCACAGCTTCCTGCATCATTTTACTAGTCACTGGATAAACTGGAGTAAATTACGGTAAATGGACAACATCTGTACAGCTCCTGTCTTCAGCAGTGATTCACGCTGCGTGTCGACATTCACCCCTTCACACGCATTCATGCAGATTTCAGTGGTGGCATCAGGATCCAATCATCTCATCATTTATACACTAACTGGAGCAGTTTGGGGTTAAGTGTCCTGCCCAGAGGAGACTTCACCATGTGGACTGGACCCAGTCTAAAACCCAGAAACCACAGCCTTCCCACTACGGAGGTGATTAGAGCGGCTGCAATTAGCTAATGCTAAGCTCAGGGTTCCTACAGGTTAATTCAAGTGTTTTTAAGGCCATTTATATAAAACTTAAAACCTTGATTTTTAAGATATTAACCTTAAATGAAGGATATAAAACATGTTGCTACTGAGTCATCCCATAAAAGATTATACCAACACTGAATTAAGGTGTTTTAATATCTGCAGGATGTTGAATTAATGCAGATTTCTAGTCCTCCTGAAGTGAAAATCTGATTAAATTCCTAATAAACGATGCTAGGTGACTAACAGTTGGAAAACTTGGAGACTTGGATGGTAAACATGGAAACCTGTGTCCCTAACTGCATTTCAGTAAGAAATATCCAATCATAAGGAGAGTTGTATTTTACAACTGTTACCACTAGGAAATACAATGTCTGAACATATTAGTATAATATAAATTATTATGCAGATGACACACAGCATTATTTCTCTTCCAGTCCTACAAATAACAACCAATTAATCATTAGCTCCTGGCTAAATGAAGCTAAAATATATTTGATAAATAATTTCCTTCAACTAAATTCAGACAAATCCAAAGTTCTAATCAAACAGAAACTCCATACGAGTTATATCAGACTACGACTCGGTTCATTCTTACCTCAGGGTTCAATACTTGGTCCCCAATTACATATTACCACTAAACCACATAATACCCAAATATAATCCAAAACATCCAATTAAGGGAGAGTTATATTTCTGCCGGTGAAAATAGATGGATTTTTGCACCTGGAACAACTCATATGTTCACATATGCCTGCAGATGTGGAGTACCTCAGGGGTCAATACTTGGTCCCCTGTTTTTCTCTAAATACAAGTTACAAATGATTATGCAGATGACACAACTTTGTCTTCTAATCCTACAAATAACAATGAATTAATAATGCTCTGGGTGAAATGAAGCTAAACGATACTTGACTAATAATTTCCTTCAACAGAATTCAGTCCTGATCAAATTGAAGTCCCAAACACCACGTGAATTATATCCGACCACAACTTGATTCATTATTTGTGTCACTTTTGATAAAAAGTGACAAAAAGCTAAAGTTTGTACTACATAAAAATCCAGTCTGGTTGAATCTCTAAGATCTGGTCCTTTCTTTGTCCAGGAAATTTTGATTCATAGACTAATCACACCATGTTTAGACTGTAATTCACTTCATTCATGTTTAAGCAAACAAACCTTTCCGTTTCTTTCAAGAAGCAGCTGTCAGTCTGTTCTATTGGAACAAAAGAGTCCATGTAACCCATTTCAGCTTCATTACACTGGCTACCTGTGTGTTTTAGAATCAATTCAAAGGTTTTAATCACTTCAGCAACAGGCCTATATAATCAGTTTGCTTCTGCCTTTTCTTTACAGTCATTGTTTAATGATTATTGGTTTTGTATGAAATTTGAATGCTGTGTACAATGGTTTTATATTATTCATCTATGCATGTTTATAAAGGAGATTATAAAAGGAGCCAATTAAATAATCACACAAACAGCTCAAATCTAAGTTAAATATCTTAATAGTCTCTACTACTGATATTATATTAAACTATTGTCTTATTATATTGATGATGTGGATATTGATGATATATATTGATGCTGTAACAGTAACATTGGGTTTTACTACAGATAAAATACTTTATTTAGTGTTGGAGTGAGGTTTTCTACTGGGATTTATCAATAAAACTCAATGCTGAACCTGGATCAGGTTAAGTTAATATGCTAAATGTGAGCTGGAAGCAACTTTGTTGGATAATTTGACTGATCAGCTGTTTCCACTGTTTCCAACCCTATCACAACTTTCTGATGCAAGATTTCAAAAGTTTCCTACAAATTAGATGGAAACAGCTAAAGTATAAAGTAGCATCAAATGGAAATAATCAAAGTACCAGTACTATACAATTATACTAAAGTACAGTACTTAGACCAGTGGTGTCAAACTCAATTTAGTTTAAGAGCCACAATTTTATCTCAAATGAGCCAGTTCACAAAACAAGGAGAGATGACATAAGAAAAACAGTTACATTTCAACACTATCATATACCAGTCAATGCAAATTGAAATGAATTAAATCTTTACGAGTGAAAATATCTTGTTTTTGGTACAATAAGTCTAATATTGAGTGCTATACAATTAAAGCCCAGTACGTAGACTCTGTTTAATTCATGGGACACATTCAACAAATAATTGATCTTTGAACTCTTATCTTATTAATCATTGAACTTTGCATTGCAGAGAAATATTTTTATGTGTAGTAAAATACAATTTTAGATTTTTTTCAATATTCCAACTCTATTTGCTCTATAACAGCAACATAAATTCACTCTTCTCTATAGATCGAGCTCACAAATGGCAAATCAATAACATTTTCATCTGTTTTAAATGTACCTTAATTCATCATTTTCAAGTTTTTAACACTCGTAACATGTAAGTGGACAATTCTACTTCAGGCAAATGTCTGTGATTATTGGAACAATGAGAAATAGTCTCAATATTATCTGGTGCGCAATAAAAACAGAGGACTGAACACAGCTCTGAGCTGTGAACAAGTGAGTGGGTGTTTGTTTTTAGTACAGTTAGTCTAATATTGAGTACTATACATTTATACTAAAGTACAGTACTTAGACTCAGTTTAATTCATTGGCCACATTCAGTATGATTTTTATTAAGTGGGTGGGACCAGTACAAATTTACTTATAAACAGGTTAGTTATGTTATTTAAAAGTCTATTCCTAGCATTTTTTTTTTTTTACAAAAATCACAATTCTTTGCAATTTTTTGACACAAAATGTCAAATGGTGAAACCGAATAAGTAAGTAATCCACCTAGAATATAAAACTAGTTGACAGCATGTCATTTTAAAACCTTTTTAAGAGAATTAAACTACCTAGTACCAAGTTTTTCGTGTTACTGACCCTTATAACACTTTTTTAATCTTTTTTTTTTAAGTGCAATGCAAAGAAAGTACTGGAAATATGTGGAAAATTCACACTCCTACACTTTTTTCTGAGAGAAAAATATTCAGAACCCCATCCAGCCCTAAAGCTGTGAACACAAATCTGTGTGTGTGTTTTTTCTGCGTTTCTCTCACCCTCCGAACTTGAACTTGCTGTTCGCTCCCAGAAAGACCTCTTTGTGTTTCCTGCGCCCGGAGCTGCGACCGCCAGTCGCCATGGCGACGAGGCCGGCAGCAGCCAGGGCCAGGCAAGTCAGCAGATCCGACCTCATGTTTTCACAGGTCCCAACGCCACGCCGGCATCCCGACCTCTGACCTCCGACCCCGCCCCCAACAACACCGCCGCCGCTTCTACTGCAACATCCCACGAGTTCCCTCAGTCCAGAAAGATCCAGAGTGAAGGAGAATGCACCAGTTATCTCCCACCTGCATGAATTTACATTTATTTATGAGTATTTACATCCATTTCAGTCTCCGGCTGGTCCACAGGTTGAAAACCTCCATGAGTCTCTGCCTCCTGGCATCAGCCACTCCTCCTCTCTCTGCCTCTGGTGTGATCTATCTGCCGTTTTGTGTTTTTTTTTCTATCTCTGATTAAAATCAATATGAATTTATTCCTCGCGGCGATAGAGGAATGACACTAATTCCACCCTAATCCTCTTATCTGCGGCCACAGCAATCTTTCACTAACCTACAAACTGGCACACGCACACGCAAACACACGTCCATCAGTAATAATCAGGATTTTCTCAACAGGACGATGGGAAAAAAAATAAAAGAGGCTCCCGGTGTGATTATATGAGGTTGGCAAACACCTTCACTCCATTCGTGTGTGTGTGTGTGTGTGTGTGTGAAAATGAATCACAGGTTTGGAAGCAGCTCAAGCGGCAAAAGGTCATCAAAGATCGGTCGAGGTTGAAGCCTAAGTCCCTTAAAATGCAATAATACCATTGACTTCCATTCCAAACAAGTGAAATACTATTAGTGAATCAATATATTTATTAATCATTCTGGTCCTAATCTCTAAATTCAAGTTAGTAAACATGAAGGGGGTCTTTTAGAGCAGTGGCATCATTTCAGTTGAAGGTGAGGGTTAGAAAAATGAGAAAATTGTAAATTAAAATACAGAAATCTGGTGCAATGTGAGAGTAAAATCAATGATCAATAATCACTATTAACCTGTTAAAATCCTAAAAAAAAATCTTAAAGGTTCAGCATTGATTTTTATTCATAAATCAGATAATTTAGCTTACTGTATTTCAGTTTTTTTCTCAATTTTAGATTATTTAATCTTTTTTTTTTTTTTAAATGTTTACCAAATTAACCCAAATCAGGAAAAAATATATAAAAACTACTAAAAACTAAAAGATTATCTGCCATTGCAATGTGATAATTCTACTAAATATTGGACTTATTGTAGCAATAAGATACAAGACGTTTTCAGTAATATTTCAGTTTTTGCAGTAAAGCTGAAACAAAATGCTTCTAATATACATAAAAGGATATAAACCATTAGCAAGAATACAAATAAAATACATAAAATTAATAAAACAGAGCAAGGCCTCGTGTTAGGTTAAAAGCAAGTGAGTAAAATATAAAAAAGTGATGGTAGTTTCTATTTTAAGTAAAGAGGGGCGTCTAAAACAGCCCGTTTCAGACCAGTTTAATATCAATAAAGAGTTTTAAACTGTGAATCATGCAACAACAATTCCAGGAGAATTAGTGAATATGATTCTGCTGAACTAAATTTGGTTTTCTAAAATAAAAAAAAATAAAAAAAACTTGTATTGGAGAAGAATAAGAAGCTCCAGCTCTGAGAGGTGCACCCTGTACCCAAAAACTAAATCACATTTACTGGACCAACAAGGTCCAGCTGCATTTTTACATCATGCTGCACCAATTAATGTTAACAAAATAAGAGCCTTCAGCAGACAGGTCAGTTAGTGAGGGATCAAAGAGGAGGAAGATGCAGGAAGAAGAGGTGAGTTTCCATCATATTAAACTGGTTAATCATCATGGTGATGATGCTATTAGATAATAGTGATTAATGCGATGGATTCACAACAATTAGACATGGTAATGGTGTAAAACTACCAAAATAAGAGTTCTATAGATATCTTCCATAAAGCCCTGCACCTTTATGTTACCCTAGAGGACATTATCACATTTAGTCCACTGAAAGGACACCCTAAAAGACACTATCACATTAAGTCCACCAGATGGACACCCTAAAGGACATTTTATTGAGTTCAGTTCAGAGGAAGTACATCCTAGAAGACGCCATCATGTCTTGTCCACAAGAAAGACACCCTAGAATATACTATCATGTTTAGTCCACAGGAAGGACACCCTAGAGGACATTTTACTGAGTTTAGTCCAGAGGAAGGGAATCCTAGAAGAGACGGTTATGTTTAGTCCACAAGGAGGACACCCTAGAGGGCAGTTTATCACATTTAGTCTGCAGGAAGGACACCCTATAAGACATTTACTACACCAGAAGGGAACCCTAGAGGACACTTTATTAGATTCAGTCCACAAGAAGGACACCCTAGAGGACATTTTATTGAGTTTAGTCCACAGGTAGGACACACTAGAAGGCATGGTAAGTCCAAAGGACAGACACCCTAGAGGACATTTTATTGAGTTCAGTCCAGAGGAAGGACATCCTAAAAGACAATATCATGTGTAGCCACACAAATGAGATCCTAGAGGACATTTTATTACATTTAATCCTCAGGAAGGACACCCTAAAGGACACTATCACATTTACTACACTAGAAGGACGCCCTTGAAGACACTTTATCAGATTTAGTCCACAAGGAGGACACCCTAGACACATTATCAAGTTAAGTCCACAGGTAGGACACACTAGTGGTCATTTTATCACGTTTAGTAAACTGGAAAGACACCCTAGAGAACACTATCACATTTAGCCTACCAGAGAATCTTCCTCGAGGACATTTTATCATGTTTAGTCCACAGGAAGGACACCCTAGAGGACACTATCAAATTTACTACACCAGAAGGACACCCTAGAGGACACTATCAAATTTACTACACCAGAAGGACACCCTAGAGGACACTATCAAATTTACTACACCAGAAGGACACCCTAGAGGACACTTTATCAGATTTAGTCCACAAGGAGGACACCCTAGAGAGCACTATTATGTTTAGTCCACTGGAAAAACACCCTAGAGGACACCTTGTAAGATTTAGTCCACAGGTAGGACACCCTAGAGGACATTTTTTTATTAGTAAACTGGAATAACACCCTAAAGGACACTATCACATTTAGTCTACTGGAGAATCTTCCTCGAGGACATTTGATCATGTTTAGTCCACAAGAACGACACCCTAGAGGACATTTTAATCACATTTAGTCCACAGGAAAAACACCCTAGAGGACACTTTATCAGATTTAGTCCACAGGAAGGACACCCTAGAGGACATTTTAATCACATTTAGTCCACAAGAACGACACCCTAGAGGACATTTTAATCACATTTAGTCCACAGGTAGGACACCCTAGAGGACATTTTTTTATTAGTAAACTGGAACAACACCCTAAAGGACACTATCACATTTAGTCTACTGGAGAGACCCTCTCGAGGACATTTGAACAGGAATAGGCACCTGTAGGACACTTTCTACAGACAGGTTAGTCAGCCAGAAGACACCCTAGAGGACAATTTATCACATTATCTAGTACATTTGTCCACCATAGAAGACACAACCTTGTTTTATCTACCTTTAGGTGGATAAAACCCCTGAATCATCCCTTTCTTGTCCCAGGAAATGAGGGGTTCATTCATTTCACTGTGTGCACATCTGTGTGATATAAACTGATTTAATCACAGGTGTTAACAGTAAATTATTCGTGACCTGGTTTAATAAAACAGGAAAAGACCTTTCATTATTACCTGTAAGAGGCCAAAAGGTCAGACTCAGGTTCTACTGGTGTAACGTGGGTTTTCCCGAAAAAAAGGAACAACATACTCGCCACAACTTCCCAGCCTTCAGCTTTTAACTGAAGTGAACCATACGTATTTAATGACTAAACCGTGACTTCAAGATGATTAAACCGTGACTTCAGGATGACTCACATGGAACAGAGAGATAAGAGGGAAAGCTCCTACTGTGCTTGTGATGCTCATTTTAACCGGCATGCTACGTATGAGGCTCAGAAACCAGCTGTAAGCCAAGCCAAGACTTTTTTCTTGCGAGTGAGCGTGTGTGTGTGTGTGTGTGTGTGTGTTTCCCACCTCCTGAGCTGGATGTTTGACATACATACTGAGCATAGCGTATGGTACACAGCTCAGCTATTTGAAAGAAAACTCCACTGACATTTCATCATAAACCCCATAGGAATCATTTATTTATACATCCAGGAAACACTTAGTCCTATGGAGGGTCATGAGTGTGTGTGTCATGTGTGTGTAAGTGTGTGTGTGTGTGACCATGCTAATCACAACTAAACTCCACCCATTCAGAGGGTGTGTGTGTGTGTGTGCGGACCGACTGTACTCTAGCAGCAGTGTTTGGTGAAACGTGTGTGTGTCTCTGTGTGTGTGTGTGTGTGTGTGTGTGTGAGTCTATTCTCTAAATAACCTGTTGATCCAGTCAAGTGAACACACTCAGACTCAGGAGGCAGCGACGCTCGGATCCTCACACCTTCCACTTCTGAAAAACTCATCTGGACTGAGTCATTGCACAGTAAGTCTCAGCAGCAGCTTCTTTTTTGGATTTTTGATATTTTTTGTTATATTCTGAGGTGTTTTCTCAGCACATCCTCACTTAAAAAAACTTTTTTCCACTGTAAACCAGAGAAATCACTTTGACTCGGCTGTAAGTTTTCTTATAATAATACGAATAGAATATTACATAAGTTGTTCCTGTCACCGCAGAAGAATGTAACAAGGCTGGGTCTTATGAATTGAATCTAATGGGAGCTGCTTTAAAAAGGGGCTGAACTGTTATAGATTTGAGATAAGCTGGAAGTGCACCTGAGGACACCTGGAGAGTCATAAAGCTAATAAATAGGTTATTAATGCATGGAATACAGGGAATATTTAATGAAAACAGGGTAAAAACAGACAAATATTTAGAGGATATGAATATTAAATACCCTGGTGGATGAGGATAATATGGTGGAAAAATATAACTGATGCTTTTTAGTTTTAGATGTGTACACGTTATAAAGGAAGGTGTGTTTTTTATTGCATGAGAGATTTTTATTGACTTAATAGGGCATTTTATTAGATTTATGGCCGTCTTTTATGAATCTGACTTTCACCTTTAAGATTTAGTTTAAGCTCAGGCATCAGTAACAGTTTTTATTGTATTTTTATTAGTTTTTAGAGGTAGCATGGTTGTTTTATTTATTAATACTCATTTTTACTTGTTGCTGCTGTTAAATTTTAATCTAAATCAACAGTTTAAGAGTTGTTGATGTGTCTTAATAACTATATTAAAGGTATTATTAACACTGTGGTGTGTTTAGAGACTTATTGCTGCATGTTATTTATTTAAAAGCACATTAAGTTAAGTTATTTAAAAGATCTGGACCATTTCTTGATTTCTAACCGAGTTTCTGTCGAATCGTACACTCTTTTTTTGCGTCTTTTCTTTTACCTGAACTTTTTACAGCGGAGGTTTCATCATGAATCAGCTTTTTTTTTTTTAAAGGTCCGTTATAATATACAGCTGCTGGGTGGAGGAACGGCAGCAAACCACAGGCTGAAAAATCACCATAAATTGAATCAACACCTCTCTAAACGCAGCAGTAAAACTGAACAGTTATTATCTTTATGATGCTTTTACTACACTGGACTGTCATATAAATCAGTGTTTCACAAACTGTGGATTACAAGGAGCAGAAAAGTGTTTCTACTGGTTCTTTTCTTTCCTTTACTGGATAATTTAACTTCTCTGGAACTTAAAGGTTGGATATTTTTCACTTCTCTCCTGTGTTTCATTAGAAGTTGTGACGTCAGTGGTTTTCAGAACCAAAAATAATCACATCCTCTTTTAAACGCCTCTCTAAGAACAGGTCGTTTAGTGTCTCATGCAGAGGTGACAAATTTAGACAAAGTTGTCGCCTCCAAAAAACTTTGTAAATTTAAATAAATAATCTTAAATAAACAGACATCACAATCACTGATAAATGTAAAATGATGAATTCCTTAATTAAAAAAAAAAATGACGACTCCCCCCACATTCTTCAAAGTGGTTCGGTCCAGATGCTGTTTTCCAGTGGGCGGGGCCAGTGGCTAACAGCTAATTTTAACATTCAGCTAGCAGCTAGCTACATGGAAGAAACCAATCAAACTAACTTGTAGAAGCCAGTAAGTCATTTATCACACCACTAGTTCAACATTAGTCCAGAATCTGCCTCTTTTTACCAGTCTGCTGGTTAAGATCAGACCTAATGATCGTTAACGAGCTCTAACGATGGAAGTTACCATAGCAACAGTGACTAGGGGGAGGGAGGAGGGACAGGGTCCTCCATCAAAGATTTTACTAGTTTTACCTCATTAATTCATCATCTCATTTATCTTATGTATACATATAAATAAATATGGAACATATTTAACTATAACTACCATTATTACTTTTAAAACTCTTGTTTAAAACACTTCAACATGCTGTTAGAAATGTTAGAGAAGACAATAGGACCAGATTATTATGCTACTATAATAGCATCGGATTTATTTTTCTACGTCCCCTCCAGAAATTATTCTCTGAAAATCTACAATTTATTGTCCCCCCATAAATTAAATGGAATTTTGACACAGAATCTCATGAATATTAATGAGGTTCCTGATTGGCTGTAACTGGTTTTACACAACGCTTAGATCTTATAATAATACTAATAATAAAAAGTGCTATCTCACTTCCTATGATATGGGACATTTAAGAAGAAGTAGTTGTTTTTTTTCCTGCAGGAAACGAGCCTCTTGCTTCAGTCACGGTTGCTCAACCGTTGCTGCTCCTTGCTGCTCAGATACAGAGAAGAATTATCTGGAAAAGATCCAAGTGCTGCCCTTCATCTGCAGCCAACCTGCAGGCATCAGCAGTCAAATAGAGATAAAGCATCTCTGTCACTATAGAACCCTTGAAGAGGGGAAACGTCTCCGTCTTTAACATGTTTCTGGATTCCAGCGACAGACGTCACAGCAGCTGAATCTCATTACGTCTGACATGACACAACATTTTATTCTCTTCCCCCTTTTTTTTTCCAAAGAAGCTCTTATAAAACGTCTTATAATCAGATCAGCTTCAGATCTATTCTTAAGGTTTTCCTACTCCCAATAAATATCGAAAAATCTTCAAAATCACAAGGGTTTTGTACATAATCCTGGTATAAAAAGGAATCTACAACATGTGTATGACTACAGAAGAGTCAGAATTAATTTATATGTTACTGTTATAGAGCAAATAAAGCTAGAATACTGGAAAAAAAAACTAAAATTCAATCTCCGCCTAAGAAAAAAACATGTTTTATAGTGAATATCATCTTGAAAAAATGAGTTATTAGTCCAAATAATGCATGAATCATTATTAGTCCAATATATGATCAGTATTTATACCCAGATAGATGAATGGAAGTAGAACCAGAGCAGTTTTACAGGGTTCTATAGTCTGATCTTTGACCTTTGTGTTATTTATTGCTGTAGCTGAGACTTTTCTCATGTAATGTATGTATTGGATGTAATGATTTGATACTGGAAGCCTGTTTAATGGACAAAACCTATTTGGGTTTTATCAGGTTAAACCTTTAAAGACTAATTGACTCTTATCTGTAGATACGTCACCACATTTCCTCGCATTTTTTTTCCTTTTAATAAATGCACAGTACCAAGTTCACCTGTGTTAGTTTTGGAGCGTGCAGATAGTGTCGAGATAATCTCGGAGGCTTTTTATCGTGCATGAACAGACTTATCCTCTTTCTTCACGCCTCCTGGCTTATCAGATCCACGCGAAAGATAAAAACACGGGATAAGGAGCCCGAACGACAGAAACAGAAACTCAGAAACGCTGGATTAAAGGCTGCAGGCCTCCAGCTGACGACCTTTTTATTTTCTATTTACCGACGGAGAAAAGGCGGCTCCAAACAAATCCTCGACGCTCATCACGGGATCAAACCTGAAGTTCAGCTCATGAAAAAGCCGCGCGTGTTCCGTCATGTTTGACTCTGCATGTGTTGCTGTGTCCGTATCATCCACAACGTCTCTAATTATGCTTTTATCTGCCTTTTTTCTCGCCTGTGTTTTTGCACGTGTGTGTGTTGGTGTGTTTGTGTGTTGGTGTGTGTGTGATGACAAACCACCCAGAGAGATCCAAAGAAAAACCTGCCAGAGACGGAGAAGAAGGGAAAAAAAAAAAAAGAGGAAAACCCTGAGCTGAAATCACCAGAGTGGAAAAGCAGCAGCAGCAGCAGCAGCATGGACTGAGGACCTGAATGCATGTTTCTCTGTGTCGTCAGAGTGTGTGTGTGAGTGTGTGTTAAACGCGTGTAGCTGAAAGGAAATCATGTCCGCCATACACACCTGGGCCTGTTTCCTGCTCTGGATCGGCTTTGCCACGCAGGACAAAACCCCAGGTAAGACACAAACGGGCCTTTTGTCCGGCAGCAGCAACCGATCTGCTCACAGAAACTAAAAAAAAAAAGACAGAATCTGATACTCAGATCCTGTTTGTGGGGGGGACATAAAAAAAGAAAGAAAACAAAGATGTGAGTGTCTTAAAGCTGCAGGATGGCAAGAGCTGCCTGGGTTTGCATCAGCAAAAAATCCGTCCTGGACGGGATGAGTCAAACATTTCCCCCGCAAATTAAAAATCCTGACGTCAGGTATGAACTCAGGGTGGAAATATTCTCCGACCACGGCCGAGAGGAGAAAAAAAAACAGCTGAACATTAAAGATTTAAAGGAAAATTGTCTGGTTTTGACCATTCTTTACAGCTGAGTTAACAGCTTTATGCTGGAATCTGGAGATGAAGGAGTTTCACAACGTGTCCCAGTGGTGAAACTTAAACTGGTTCATCAAAAAAAAACTTGAAACGAATAGGAAACAGGTGTTTAAAAACCACGACGTGGCCAGATGTGCTGTGGTGGAAAGTGACTAAGCCAGAGGGTGTCAAACATGTGGCCTGGGGCCCAGAACCGGCCGCTAAAGGGTCCGATCGGGTCTAATATAATAGATGATGACTGTACAAAATGAGACAAAAAATGCTCCAGTTGCTGTTTCTGCACAGAAATGTGAAGCCAGTGAGAATCTGTCATGGTTCAAAGGTCAAAATATTTATAGATTTGATTAGTAAAAGGTTTGTAAAACAGGAGAAAACTTCACCTGCTGCTGAAAATAAGAAATATACTTCAGTGCACTGAAGATTTCATGCATATAATTATATCAGTTCAATCACTAACAATCATGCATCTATTTCTTTGCAGAAAATATCATTTTAATGGCTTTTATAGTTGCTGTTTGCACAAATCTGCCCATAAATAAAAACCTATTTATCCCAGGTTCAAAATTCTATTATAGAGACTTGAATGATGAAATATATTTTTAAATTAAACTATTTTTTACTAAGTTGTGCACTATAATGTCTTTAGAAATATTAAGAGTAACATTTGAGTTATTTATTTTAAGTATAAATGACAGTCATAGACTTAAAGGCTCATAGGCTTCAATGGGTTCATACAAATAGTCCAATTTTGAGTAGAATTATCATAAATTGGCTGATAATTTCAATAATTTGCTATTTTATAAGAGATAAATGTTAGAATTATGAAATAAAAAAACAACATTAAGATAAATTCAATCCTGTTTTAATAGAAAACAAGAATAAATTGGACAAAGATAATTCTTACTTCTTCTTAATTGTACATTTGTTAGGATTTTAATCATTTCAATATGGAATAACTGGGAGCATCATAGTGTTGAAACTGCACTTTTGCATTATGTCATCTCTCCTGTTTTGTAAATTTAGATTAAATTGATTAAACTAAGTGCTGTACTTACTTGTAACTTCAGATTTTTAACCCTTCACATGCCAGTATTTGTGATTAAGTTGTTTTAAAAAGCCTACATTTTTCTAATATAACGCATCACAAACACTAATGGAAACTTCAACGCATTCCTAACATCATTTATGGATTCAGCAGCAGCTGTTTTCAAAGGAAAAAAGCTGTAACAAGCTGTAAAAAGCTGTAAAACATACACACTCTGTTAGCTTCAGAGGAGCTGGGGAACAGAACGGAACATTTAGCAGCTTCAGAGCTGCTGCAGAGACAATGAAGGAGAATAACTTTGACCAGGTGGAAACTGCTGAACCTGGAAATAGACACGTGTCTCCTGCTCGTGTTTAGTGCTGCTCTTTACTTTAACACTTTCTCCAGGATGAGTCTTTATCTCAGGCCGGACGTGTATCCGGAGAGTTCTAATAGAAACCAGGATCCTCCTGATCCAGGCGCCTCAACATTCCTGTTTAATACAGAACAGTCGGGATCAGATGGTGAGAAATCAAGACACAACTGAACCCAGATGTCCAGAAACCTGGAGGCAGTTAGAGGCAAGGACGCAGGGACGGGAAAAGGAAAAAAGGCACGTATAGTGTGTCTTTAACACACATTTTGGCTCCTAGAGGGCACTTTAGTGCATGTTCTGGTTCCTCGAGGCATTTGGGCTCCCAGAGGGAATTTTAGTGTGCGTTTTGGGTCCTACAGGACATTTTAGCACACAATCAGCTCATAGAGGGCACTTTAGCACACATTTTGGCTCCAAGACAGCATTTTAGCATATGTTTTCATTCTCAGAGGGCACATTAGCACACATTTTCAATCTTAGAAGGCATTTTAGCATGCATGTTGGCTCCTAGAGGGCACTTTAGCACACATTTTGGCTCCTAGAGGGTATTTTTCAACACCCCCCCCTCTTGTGCAGGAATATCAATAGTATATTCATATCCTGAATAAACTCATTGTGTCTTCCATTTAAAAACAGAAAAGCAGACCACAAACCACATTAGTGAGTGTGGATCTTTGTGGGGAAGATGTGGTTGGAGGTTTTTGTTTTCCCTGGTTACTAATGCATCAGAGTTAAATTCACGGATTTAAACACCAGTTGCCTCCTGCAGGTTTAGTTGTTGTTCCGTGTCGTTAAATTTAAAGAGTTTCCTGAAGGAGAACATCAAGTCAGATGTGACTAATCCAGCTGTTCATCATCTGGAACAAAACTTTACTGCTGCAAAACTCAACAATTTTAACTTTAGCTCATCCAATCGTCAACCTATAACATCTTTTATAGAATCTCTAACATCTGTATCGTCTATGAATGGATGAAATGTTGGAACAAAGGAAAAATCGGATTGAATTTTGATATAAAACTACAAAGAAACAGATTTTTTGTAATAATTTTGGCAGATTTAGTTAAATAAGTGAAAGATATAAGCAGAGATCTAAAATTATTAAAAATGCCAATTTGCCTTTCATGTCAGACATCAGTAAATGCTAAAACACTAAATAAAGTATTTTTATCTGTAGTGAAACACTTTTAAATATTTGTGTCAATATTCCAACTATATTTACTCTGTAACAGTAATATAAATTGATTCTGACTCTTCTGTATTCACCTCACATAGATTTTTATTGATTTTCAGATTTTTTATTTCATGTTTCTTTATTTTTTATCATTTTTTATTTTACTATTAACTCCTATTGACTTTTTAATCTCAGATTTCTAACTTATTATCTCATGTTTCTAATTTACTCAGCGAGTAAAACAGAATGTTAGAGTTTATTATAAATAGATCATATAAATTCTGACTCTTCTGTAGTCACCTCTCATGTAGATTTATTCTGATTCCAGGTTTAAGTCCAATAACCTTTGTAGTTGTAGGAATATTCACCATTTATTATCATTCAGAGCAGCAAAGGTGATAAATAAATGCAGCGTTTAAGCGGTTAAATCCATTAATCTTTGTCCTATCACTGGTTTGCTGTTAGTCGTCCAATTAAAAGTCATTATGTGGCTCAGATCAAGTGTTTGCTTGTTAAATATCGACGCTGCCTTGAACAAACTTCGTATTTACCGAGTAAATGGTTGAATCTGGAAAACGTGACAGGAGGCGGATTCCAGCTCAGGATGATGGATCCTGCTGCTGTGATTTACTGGAAGGAAATTAGACAGGAACACTCAGGTGATAAAATGACCATTAATCACAGATGTAAAGGCAGAATAAATAAGGCTGTGACGTCCTTTTGGCACCAAACTAAAGGTCTGATTCCAGCCGAGGAGGCGTGAAAAGTGCAGGAGAGGAAATGAAACCCGAGCTTCTCCAACATTCCCACACTTCACTACTTGTCTAGAGGTGGAACAGCTGCTGGAGGCTAAAGGTCAAAGGTCAAACAACCAGGTGTGTTCAGCCCCTGGCCACACCCCCTTTGGTGATGTCACAGCAGGTGTTATATAGGGGGAAAAAGTTTCCTGTTCTTGTAAAAGTCTCAAGTTCAGTCATTACAGTCAGTTAAAGACTGAAAGTCTCAACATATAAATATATATTATATATAATATAATGAATATATTCATACAAAACCTTCGATTGTAGTTTCAGAAAGGTTTTGACTTTATCATCTTGTCAAACATTATTTGTCACTGACTCAACTATTTTTAACCAGTTTATCAAGGAAACACAAGTTGGACAAAATACTTAAGTAGAAACGTGAGTAGAAGTAGAAATACTGTCATCAATGGTTGAATTGAAGTAAAAATACATGGGTATTATAAAAAAATAATGTACTTATATGTATCTAAAGTAAAAGTACTCACTCTACAGACTGTGGTGTGTTATTATAGTAGATTATGTGGGAGGGTATTTTAATGTTGTAAAATTCACCCATCTTATATTTCACTCTTGAAATGTTAGTATTACTCATATATTTACTCATGTAATAGTTAAATTATTGATAATTCAGCTGATTCTGTGTGTTTTACTCCTAAATTATAGGTTTTAAATCCATGAAATTTAAAAAAAAATAGTGAAAAATACAGATTATTAACTCTCACGGTGATGTCTTTAAATGTTTTATGTTGCAGGAAAAGGTTGAAAGAAACACATTTTGGGTATTTTTGCTTAAGAAAAATGACAAAACAAATAGTTATCAGACTATAGATGTAGTCAGTTAATGATAATTATTATTAAATTATTAATCATTGCAGAAAACCGAGTTTAAATTAGTTTCTTAACTCTTACAGATTAATGAATCAGTTGATAAAGCGTCATAGATATTTAATTGATGCTAAAATAAACTAATATTCATTCCTACTATTCAAAGCCTTGATGAAGTAAAGTATTGAATCTTGTGATGATGTGAAGCATGAAGCATGTAGAAACTAGAAAAGTGAGAGGAGGTCATTTCCTGCTGATATTTCTTCAGAAACCAGTTTGATTTCCTCACATTAATCATTGTTTATAAGCAGCAACGCCCTAATGTGAGGAAACAAAGGGAGTTTCAGGGTGTGAAAAGTGATGAAATCACATTTTTACGCAATTAATTTGGCCTTTTGACACCGGCGATTCATAGTTTATTATAAAAGTCACTTTTATTTACTACCATGAGTTGTAAAATGAATAGAAATATAGTCAAAACATTGACAAGGTTAGAAATAATGATTTGTATTTGTATCTTCTCTAAGCAGCTGTGCTAACATGTTAGCATCAAGGGTTTTCTAATCATCCATGAACACATTGATCCATTAGAACACTGGACTGATAGTTGCTGGAAATGTGCCTCTATACACCTATGTAGATATTGATGCACCAAAAATCAGACATTTGCAGCTACAATAGTCATTTACCACATTAGCAATGTATAGAGAGGATTTGTTGGTTGTGTTTAATTAAAGGAATCGCAGCATTGAGTAAAAACGGAGAATAAATGAAAGGCGTCGTTTGTCGTTCCAGACGTGACGGTGACGTGCTTCGTGTCGGAGGAGTGCGTCCTGCCCTGCAGCTTCCAGCCCGGCAGCAAGGAGAACGTCCAGTGGTTCAAACAGGACGTGGTGGTCTACAAGTTCCAGAGGGACGACCACGGACGAGACCAAGGAGACCGCGACCATGACGACGAGGACCACGACGACGAGGACCACGACGACAAGGACCACGACGACGAAGACCGCGACGATAAAGACCGCGACGACAAAGACCACAAGGACAAAGACGAGGACGAGGACGACAGCAGCGAGGAGCACTTCGAACACGAGCACCTGGCGGGACGAGCCACCATCTTCCCTCACCTGATCTCCAGAGGAAACGCCACGCTGGTCCTAAGGGGGAGTGGCCTAAAGGACCGCGGCACCTACAGGTGTCAGGTCAGGACGTCCAAGGGCGAGCACAACGCCAAGGTCACGCTGAAGGTCGAAGGTGAATGGAAAACACTCAGAAAGGGTCATTAACTGGATGTGTCAGGACAGTTTTTTTGTTTTGTCACATAATTTTTTACTTTTCCTTAACTTTTTTCTTTAACTGATATTCGTTATATATATTATAACTGATACCAGTGAACAACAACCATTGTTCTGTATTGAGTTTCTGAAGCTTTAGTTTTATCTGCATCAGGATGAAATCATCCAGTCTATATCGAGCTCTGGCCTTTAGACTCTATCATCAGGGGCTTCTGGGAAACATTTCAGCATGCTGAGCGTGTGTGTGTGTGTGTGTGTGTGTGTGTGTGTGTGTGTGTGTGTGTGTGTAGCACCTATCCGGGGCCTCTCCGTGGAGATGTCTCGTCTGAGCGGCTACGAGGAGATGAAGTGTGTGGTGAGGAACGTCTACCCGGCTCCTCGCGTCACCTGGGCGACGGAACCGCCCACCTTCGAGGACCTCCGGCCAATCACGCGCATGGTGGCGGACAAACAGGGCCTGTACACGGTGGACAGCCGTCTGAGGATGCTGACCGGTCAGCCCGGACTCATCTACATCTGTAAAGTCACCACGTCGTACGGAGGCCCCCCATGGACCGCCTCGCTCAGGGAGAGGGGTAAACACAACATAATGTGTTTAAATCTACTCAACTTTATTTATAAAGCGTGTTAAAACAACCACAAGCATCATGATCTCAGTGGGTTGATTATCACCTGGTTAAATAAAGGTTAACTAATAAATTGTGTCTCGTTACAGTGATCCGGGGAACAGAAAGACGGGATTTGACGATCCCGTGCCACGCCCCCCCGTATCTCAACAACCCGTCGCTCAGCTGGAACTTCACGGACGGCCGAGTCCCCGCCCACATCCTGACCTACGACAGCCGCTCCGGCCTCAGCTCGTCCTCGCCGCCGTGGACCAGCCACGTGGAGCTGGACGCCTTCCGGGTGCCGTTCGGCGACGGCTCGCTGCGGCTCATGGACCCGGAGAGCTCGGAGCACTCGGGCAGCTACACGTGCGTGTTCTCGGTGCCGTACAACACGCACACGGAGCGCAGTGACGTCACCATCGACCTGTCCTCGCCAGGTGAGATCACACGGGAACATGAGCTTCTATCAGAGCCTGATACAATAATGTCATGTTTTCATGTTTCTGGCAAAAAAAGACTTTATCAAAGTCAGAGAATGGTGCATTAGTGTTTTTTAAAACATTCTAGTGTGACTTCGGAAAATTTTAAACCTGAAATAAACTGTCCTTTTATTCCATAGTAGGGCCGTGCACAGGTAAAGTGCCCTCTCAGGAACTGTGCTGAAGTGCCCTTGTGGGAACTGAAATGCATGTTAAAGTGCCCTCTTGGTAGCTAAACACATTAAATTCACCTTTTGAGAATTAAAAAGCATATTAAAGTGCCCTCCTGGGAACTAAACCGCATGTTACAGTGCCCTCTTTGGAGCCAAAATGTGTACTAAAGTGCTCTCATGGGAGCTAAACGCATGTTAAATCCCCTTTTTGGGAACTAAGAAGAGTGTTAAAGTGCCCTCTTAGAAGCTAATCTTGTGTGAAAGTGCATTCTTTGGAACTAAAATGTGTGTTCAAGTTCCCTTTGGAAGTCAAAATGTGTAAATTAAATGTTAAAGTGCCATTTTTTGAGCTAAAAAGCATGTTAAAGTGCCCTCTTGGGAACTGAAACGTGTTAAAGTGCCCTCTTGAGTACAAAACATTATGTTAAAGTGCCCTTTTGGGAACTAAACTGCATGTTAAAGTGCCCTCTTGGAACTAAACAAGTGTCAAAGTGCCCTATTAGGAGCTAAATGCATGTTAAATTTCCTTCTTGGAAGACAGAATATGTGCTAAAGTGCCCTCTTAAGAGCTAATATGCTATGTTATAAAAGAAAAACAACATCCACAGACAAATTTGACATTTAGGCATAAACAGAAATTCAGTTTATCTGTTATTTTGAGGCACTAACGAGTGTTTTTCCTTACCTGCAGTTAACGAGAGGAGCATGTCAGAGGTTACGTCTTATTGGTGGATCATCGGTCTGGTGATCGCGGTCCTGGTTTTAGCGCTGGTGGCCATGTTGGCGTTCCTGAGGTCCAGAGGTAAACACACGAGGACAAGAAGAGGATTAATGTTCTAATAATAATGTCCAAACACTGAATCTACATGCTGCTACACACACACAAATTATTTAATTTACATTTTCAGTGCATGAACAGACAAGTGAATATTCGGTTGGGTTATCCCATCCTAATAAAACCACTTGACATAATAAAATTAAGTAACTCACACACTTTATGTCTGTTTTGTCCTCAGCAAACACATTAAAGCCCAGAACCAGAAACGACCCAGAGGAGATGACAGAGCAGCCTTTAACCAAAGGTTTGATATGAAAATCACCATCAACTCACTAGATGGAGCCAGAGAATCACTTTATATTAACTAACACACACACACACACCAGGACTTCTGTGAAGTTGTGATGTCACCACCAACCAATGCAATATATAAAATATGCATTTTATATGCAAAGGGAAAATAATACACAAATAGGAAATAAATACTAATAAATAAATAAACTTAGTTTAAATTATGGCAGTCACCAGAATAATTTATTTTCACTATAATTCCATCCAGAATGTAATAAATAAATGTATTTAATTTGTTTTATTTTCCCTTTGCACATACATTTATTTAATTTCCTATTTTTTCCATATTAATTATATTCCATATTGAGGTGAAAATGCATATTAAAGTAAATATCAACATTATTTGGTATATTTATTTATGCAGTGACTCAACACCTTAAAGAACATTTTTGTGAGTTTAAGGGTCTTTGATGTAAAATATAAGATGTCAGATATGTGGTTTACAGTCTTTGTTCCCCGCTGTTCTAATCCAGATCTCGTGTTTTTTTCTGGTCTCAGACTCAGCCAATGAGGGGAAACGCGGGAACGCCAGCAGCCAATCAGCAGCCGGCACCGGCCTCAACTCTTCGTTAACCGGAGACTGAACGGCAGCAGGAACCTGGACTAACAAATACTAACGACAACAAACACGCACACAGATTCACGCTGAGGATCTTTCTCCTGATTCTTTAAGAACTCAGATTACTAATTTGGCCTTTTTTTATTTTTCCTAACGAGGAACCTCTTGGTTCTTTCTGGATTTTTTTAGGGGAAAATCCTGCTATTTACATGCTGATGTGTAGATAGTTCACTCCAAAAATTAAGCAAAAAAAGGCTTTTTAACATCTTGATGAAGGGTTTTTGAGCCCTGATAGTGCAGCTAGGAATCTTCTTTTTTTTCCAAAGAAACTCTTGGGAACGACTGATTTTATTTCCTGCTGAATAATTTCATAGCTCCTGTTTTAGGGGTCGTGGTCTCCTGGTCTATCAGGGACCTCGTGGTGGTGTTTAATGTGCACTAGGACAAGCAGGAGCCTGGAAATGTCTTTAAGTTATTGGTTGTCGACTGTATGTGCAAAAAAAAAAAAGACTAAAAGTTCCTTATATGTGGATTCTGAAGAAGCATCAGAGGAATTTATTTGCAAAGTTACCGGAAGCCTGAGAACCACAAAGCTGCAACCGGAACTCAGAGTGACGTCAGTGGGGATTTTTAAGGATTTTTATTTAAACCAGGTGAGTTTTTTTGTTTTTTTGTTTTTTCTTATTGCACATGACGGATGTCGGATGATTCCCATGAACTGAAAAGACGTCACAGACGTCACGGAGACTTCTGGGAACTTTCTTTGGGATTGCAAAAATGAATGTGACTCACGACGGAGGGGTCAAAGGTTAAACTCGGCTGCTGAGAGTCAATCACTGACGACTTCTGTCAATATCTACAGAAGTTTCTCCTCTGCCACGCTGTGCTGTAACCACCGGATTTCTTCAAATGTCTTGTAATATGATGAAATGTTATTAAAAGATAAAGATTAATCACAGTTTATTGAGTCTGTGTCTGTTTTTTTTTATCCATTTAAGTCTGACATTGTCATTTTATGCTCAAAATAAAACATGACATGTCTATTTAATCATTCAAGATTTTATAATAATAATTATTATAATGAGAAGAATTTTAGTTTTTTGTTTATGGGCATATTTGTGCAAACAGCAGATGTAGTTGCCAGTTATTAAAATGCTATTTTATTTTTTTTTTAAAAAGCAGATATATAATGGTGACTCTACGGATATTTTTATATGCATGAAAAGAAACCTAGGTTTAAAATATATATATAAGAAATAAAGCAGGTTTCAAACACATTTCATAGATTTCAAATGGACAACTTTATTTTATTTTAATAATTTAAGAATAAACTAAAGGCAGTGAGTGGTGCTACAGTCCTCGACGCATGTGGCGCCGAAAAAACAAGCATAAAAATCCCCCAAAAATATTTTTAAAAATAATAATTTAAGGATAAATTTGATATTTCAAGATTAGACTTGAATAAATATCAAACTAATGAAAATGTTTCTTCTCATTCATTATTATTAATATCAAAGGGAACTTTTACTTATTTCATTAAAATTCAGACCAACTAGGAAAAGCACTAATATAAATAAAATTATCCCTAATTTATTGTAGTATAGTGTGTGTTTTTAATAGTTTTATAAGAAATAACATCCTTTAAAACACAGAAAATATGTGTTAATAGATCAATTTGTTGAAAATAGTAAATAAATATCACCAGACCTATGCCTTAAATCACAGATTAGTGCTTAGTTTCCTAATGAGGAGTCATTTTCAGAGGGAAATATTGTCTTATTTCATTTATCTGACAGCTTTTTCAGAGCATAGATAATATAACAAGCTTTTAAAATAGTTGTTACCTGTGATTTTCTGTCTGGTTTTCTTGTGTTGTGGGTTTTTTTCCTGCTCACCTGCCCTGACGTTCCTCGTTATATCTCATTTCTCTCACCTGTTTTCCGTCTCCTGATTATTCCAGTCTGTTTAAACTGCACCTGAACATTCACCAGTTTAACCAAACACTGATTTATTTCCTCTAAAATATGAAGAAGAAACCAATTAACTAGATAAATTAACCCTTTATAATAGGAAAATGAGCTTTGTTATCTTGACATAAAATAATTAAGTGATAGTTATAGATGCACTAGTTTAACTTAATTAACTTGTTTAACTTAATATTAAATAACCTCAGCTATATACTTATATATTTATATGAAACATATAAAGTTGTGTTGCTATTTTAACTTTTTCATTGGAAACGAAAGGAAAAGTAAGGAAAAGTATTTTAAGTTTTTTAAAGCGAGGGACAAATTAATGGACATTAAAATGTAAATGTGACACAAAAATCACAAAATACATCAATCAACAGCTTCAAAACCATCATCAAAACAGTCAGAATGAGGAGAATATAATAAAAGTTCATTCTAAAGTCTTTTATTTGCTTCCTTACTCGTATAAATAAATCATGGGCACAATAGGCTTCAACATTCCAAATTCCTGCCTAGTCTATAAACCTTAAATGGCCTATTTTTCCTGATATCACATGTTGGGTGGGAGTCACATGATGCTTGGTGGAGGTCTGGGCTCTTTCTAGTTCATTCATTCATTTATTTCACCACCTGATACTGCAGTAAATAACCTAGTTAGAGATTAGAGCTTCTTTCTCTGGCAGAGAGCAGCAAGGTCAAGAATGTTGTTTTTCCAGCCAGCGACACGGCTGTGATTCTGATGCAGGCCGAGACCTTTAGAGAAAGTTTCACATATCACATATAGTGATTGGTGTGATTTGATTTAGAGCAAATTAAAGTTATGAAAGCAGACTTATTACTCCTTATGTAAACACACACACACCCACAGTTAACATATGTGTTTCTAAAATTGTCAAGGTTGTGGCTATATAAGCCACTCCCTCTGGTCCGTGCCCTCAGAGTGAGGTACTTCATTTCCATGATAAACTGGACAGAATGAGCAGGACGTTTAACAGCAGGATGACTGGACTGATATATGCTGTGTTTTTGGTGGTCTTGACCTTTCTGTTGACACCTGCCAGAGGAGGTGAGTGCCTGTCTGATCTTTTCCTAAAAATAAATCTGATATTTTTCAAACTTATTATAATATATTGTCATGATTGTTTTAAAGCAGGAACACCAGGAAACATAATTATTCTATATTCTATAGGATAAATCCGCCTAAAATCGCACAAAAAAACATGTTTTCTCCATTCACCTCTGAAACTCTTAGTATTTCCAGATATTATCTTTAAAACTTTAACCATGATATTGAAATGACTTAAATGAAAGACAAACTTATGTTGAGTTTGAGTGAGTTTGAGTCACTATACAAACAGAAAGAAACGAAAGCTTGGACACATCTTCACATGTATTATATTACATGGAGGCACAGATTCTAAATATGTAGTTAGACGCCACTAGAGAGATAAACATATGTCTACGATGAACTGACAATTGAACTTTAAGCTACAACAAGCTAAACATTGACAGCTAGTCATAATTTTATCACTCGCATTGAACTATTGCCAAATATCAAAGTTCAAGCAGAGAAAGCATAGTCATCACCCGGGAAAACAAGGATTTAAAGACAAACTTTTGACGAGTTGATTCAGTGATGAAAAGTATGCAAAAGTAGTATGCAAAAACCTACAGAACCGGTTGTGTTGCAATTCTGCTACACACACACACACACATTCTCACACACCTACACACACTCAAAAACATCAGAGCAATAAAATGTCTGAACTGAACATTCTTAATGAATAATAAAATAAAATCTGCTTTTATGGTCTCAGTCAAGGCGCTATATTCCCCCGGGTGTTTCTATGTTCCCAGGATATTATCTTCTTCAGTTCAATATTATTACTTAGATTCCAGTCAAAGCTATGGATTAGCTAAAGAGTAGCTAAAGTTAAAGAGCAGCTAAAGCTAAAGAGTAGCTAAAGAATAGCTAAAGTTAAAGAGAAGCTAAAGCTAAAGAGTAGCTAAAATTAAGGAGTAGCTAAAGCTAAGGAATAGCTAAAGAGTAGCTAAAACTAAATATTAATTTAAGACAAAAAAGTAGCTAAAGATAAAGGGTAGCTAAAGCAAAGGAGTAGCTAAAGCTCCATTTTTCATTTTATCTAATAAAATCCACTTTAGCAGAAGGCGCAATTGTGGACCGCTAATATGATTTTATACGTTTTTTTAACACTCATTTACTCATTGGAAGTTCAAAATTAATTAGTTTGAGTTTGAGTATAGGTAAAGAGTAGCTAAAGGCAAAGAGTTAGTTAAAGCTAAAGAGTAGCTAAAGCTAAAAAGTAGCTAAAGCTAAAGAGTAGTTAAAGGTTAAGAGTTAGGTAAAACTAATATGAAATTTTATGCGACAAATTAATTAGCAGCTTTATTTAATTGTTATAGAACCTTTAACCTCTGACTCAAAGGTTAAAGTGGAAACTACCGAACAATCCGCTGTATATGATCCAATAATTAGATATTTAACTGACTTATATCTCTTCATGTGATGTTTTGCAGATGCTGTGGTCTCCTGTGTTTTCATGGAAAACTGCATCTTGCCTTGCACGTTCCCATCGGGACCAGATGTCGTCATCCACTGGATTCTGGAGAATCCAAACACTCAGGTCCATTCCTACTATCAGAACAAAGACCAAATGGGACACCAGGACAAGCAATTCAAAGGCAGGACTTTGCTGTTCAAGGACCAGATCTCCAGAGGAAACGCCTCGCTCCAGCTAACGAGGGTGAAGGTTCCGGATCAGGGCAGATACAAGTGTTACACCAGCACCGTCCAAGGAAACCAGGATTTATTTATAAACCTCAAGATAAGCGGTATGAGAAGCCTCAGTTTATACAGAAATACCCATAACACACAACAAATCTGCTAATGCAGGATTAAACCTAAGCTAACAGGCTATCGTTAGCCACTGTTAGCTCGCTCAGCGCTGCTGTTAGCATATGCCATATGAAAAATATAGCTTTTATATTAAAACTATAGCTTTTTTTTGATTTTGCGTTTGCTCAGACAGTACAATTATTAACGTAGAGTGTTAACGATCAGAAAAAGTCTTCTTCTTAGGTATCAGACAAAAGATGGCAACTGTAAATAACTGATATTTATTAGAAAAACAATGTTTAGTAGTATAGAAACAAAAATATGAGACTTTGAGACTAAATCATCTGTAACCTCGACTCATCGATAGTTCGATATATTTCACTTTTTGTTTTAAGACAGATTTTAAATGTAGTGAATTTGTTTTTCCAGAGCTTTCGTGTAAATATTTAGTTTCTGTTGTTCCTGAACACAAGCTGTTTAGAAATAGATCCTGTTGTGACATCACAACAGGAGTGAGAGTGTCAGAAGGCCGACTGTATTGCTGCTACACGTCTACATATGTACTTTTGGACCATAAAAGCATCTTATTTTATATAAAAACACCGCAAATTTAATTCTTATCTGGAGAAAATAGAAAAAAGACGGCGCCAGAGAGTCCTGTATCTTGGCATTTTACAGATATGAAACTGAAATGAGCAGACGACACATTTTAAAGGAGGCAGATTTCAAGGTTTTGGTGTCCTCCTGTTCTCAGATACAGCACCTGACTGATTAAGTTTTACTCCCAGGGAGTGAAACCATATCAGCGGCTTGGTGAGTCAAAGCCTTGTGAATGAAGGTCAAGCAGCAGATAAGCACGCCCTAGTATTTATGAAGCTCTTCTCAATCACTCCTGGTGCTTTCCGTCGCTCTGTAATATCAATGTATCAATGTAATTGTTGCCTATTCTTATGATGTTTAACAGTAATAAGAATTCAGTCCTTAATTAACTATTCATTACATGTGGTGAGTTGGTTAATATGCGTCACACATTATCTTTGTCCAGCTTTAACTGTGGTGAACCTTGAATCTGAGTTAATTGTTCAACCCCTCCATTATTATTTATTGTATTTGTTGTAATTTTTTGCTAAAGTTCTATTTTTGTTGATGATTTTCATTATCACATATACATATATTGTTATTTTAGGATAATTGTTTGTTGCCTTTGGTTTTACACATTTAGAAGAATATTACAGATTTAGATTTTTAACACTAGTAGCATTAAAATTAACCCTTTAGGTGTTATATTAATATATATAGTAACTATATAGGAGCTATGTAGTTGTATATGACCCCAGGGAGGATATATGACTAATGTAGATCTGAAATAAGCAAATAATATTCCAGCTGCTTCTCAATATACTCATAAGATGAACTCAGAGGTGAAACTAAAGTAATCGGTGGCTTTTTTACTCCTCTAAAACTTCTACAACTTAATACAGAACAGAGTTTGGAATGAAAACATTTATCTAGAACAGCTTCAAGGGAGAACTTTTCATGAGAACTTTAGGCAAAGAAGTGAAGGAAAAGCTTCAAACACTGTCTGCACAAAGTGAATTTTCTGTTGTTTTTGTTGTGTTTGCAGCTCCAGTCCGTAAAGTGGACATTCAGCAGGTAGGAAACACCATCAGCTGCAGATCGGACGGTGTTTACCCTCAGCCCAAACTCAGCTGGTCCACAGAGCCTCAGTCCACCAACACTTCTCAGGACGAATCTCAAGTCCAAGCTACGGAGGAGAAGCTTTTCAACATCAGCGGATCCCTGACTGTTTCAGGCACAGCAGGTGATTCCAGCTTCATCTGCACCGTCAGCACTGACAGCAGCAGCAGACGAGCCACACTCAGGAGACGACGTGAGTTTCTGCTGCGAACAGGACTCGTTTTTATACTTTTATGATTTCTGAAAATAAACTAAGTTCTTCCTGCACAGGGACGTGCACGGACTTTCACATAGAGCGAGTCTTTGCCACTGAACAGGGCAATTTAATGTGCGTTTTAGCTCCTAGAGGGCACTTTAGCACATGTTTTAGCTCCCAAGAGGGCACTTTAGCACATATTTTAGCTCCTAGTGGGCACATTAGCGCATGTTTTAGCTGCTAGTGGGCACTGTAGCACATGTTCTAGCTCCTAGAGGGCACTTTAGCATGCTTTTTAGTTCACAGTAGGGCAATTTAGCACGTTTTGGCTCCTAATGGGCACTTTAACATGCCTCTTAGCTCCCAAGAGGGTACTCTGGCACATATTTTGTCTTTCAAAAGGGAACTTTAGCATGTTTTTTTCAACAATTTGGCCATAAGTTAAATCCAGTCTAATTAAAACTTGTAGCTATTTTTCTGTATCTTAACCTTATCATTTATACATTGAATACAATGAGTGTAAGAAATTAAATGTACATATTTTAAAATTAATTTTAAATGAGTTAAATTTTAACTCGTTTTAACGGAAACAGAAAACATAAGAATGATCCAATAAAACTCTATTAAATAAACCAGAAAGGTTGAAGATTGAAGAAAACAGACGATAATCTTATTATGAATGAAGACATAATGAATCTTATAGAAGTCTTGTCTCATTTCAGCTGAGCTCAGCGTTTCAGACACTGAAACTAAAATCTCCTGCAATGCTTCAAACGCTCGTCTAACCGGCCTCGTCTGGAGATTCAACGACACAGAGGTCATCCTGACTCAGGACGGGGTCAGCGACAATTTCACGGCCTCGAAGGAGTGGGAGCCACTGGTGGGGGGTGTGTCCGAGTCAGGTGACCTCAAGCTTCAAGGCTTGACTCCAAAAAATGACGGAACGTACACATGTGAACTGAGTACGGCCGAGGAGATGTTTGTTACACACACCTTTCTGAGGATTAAAGGTATGATAGAGAATTAATCCTAACATTCGTTTAATAGATTAATATATCGTCGCCCTATTCAAATAAAAAGTCATATTTATGGCACTTCAGCAAACATTTTAACTCCTAGAGGGCATTTTAACTCGCTTTTTAGCTCCCAAATGGACAATTTAGCACAAATTCTAGCTCCTATGAGGACACTTTAAAACACATTTTGGCTCCTTGCCCTATTAATAGAATATCCTAAGTCTTTTTGTACTAAATCATCTGTTGATGAGGCCACGTCTGATAAAATCACATTAATCCTGACTTAAAGGATCAGACTCTTTATGTCCTATAGGACAATGGAGATTTGTATACATATCATTATATTTTTAGTCATTAGGATAAAATAACTTGAATTTAACAAGTTGTCATGATGGCGTCTGCTTCAAGAATCAAGAAGAATTCTAGAATCTGATTCTACTGGGGAGTGATGAAGGCTTTAGCTTGTAATGTTTTATAGTTATTTAGTCTAAGTTTATCAAGTTATACTTTAATAACAATCTCACATAATGTGCTGTGTATATCAATAAATTCAATAAATATGTAGCCAACTAAAAAGAAGGAACCTTGTAATATTGTGTCTTAAAACTCGACAAATTGAAATTGTCATTTTATATTTAAATGAATGTCTTAAATAATAAATAAAAACATGATGTGAAATAAAAATTATAAAAACAGTAAGATTATAAAATAAAAAATGTAAAAAAAAAAAAAAATCATGGTATGAATAGAACCATAAAATGAACCATAAAAATTAAAGAATATCTTTTTAAAAATATGAGAAAAAAGTGAAAATTATTAATTATTATTATTATTATTAAATAAAAATGTTTAAAAAATATTTAAAATTATATTATATTTAAAATAAATAATTTTAATTTAAAAATCTATATTTTTATATATTATTTTATTATTTATAATGTTAAAGAAGAGAAAATAAAATTATGAAAAACAATAATTAAAAACAATAGTTGCAGAGGCTCTAAACATGATTTTTCAATCAATTTCTACTGATGAGTCATAAAGGCTTTAGGTTATAATGTTTTATAGTAATTTAGTCTAAATTTCACAAGTTATACTTTAATAATAATTTAATATGCAGCCAAATATAAAGAAAGAAGTTCCAGGGTCTTTAGTCCATTAAACAGTGTTTTCCCAGAAACTTACATATAAATATACATACATCATTATTTTAATAGAGTGACGATATAAAATGAAATTTTATTAAATTAAAATTTTTTTTCATTGACAGAGTCGTCTCATACAGGAGTTATTATAGGTGTGGTGGTGCTGGTGCTGGTGCTGGCTGGATTGGCCATTACGGGAGTAATTTTCTACTTTCGAAACCGACGTAGACAGGTAACACACACTTTGCTTTTCAACAATGATTTTTGATTTTGCAGGAATCAGCTTGTTTTTCTGCAGCTTGTTGTTCTGCTTGTTCATCATATAAAAATGTGTTAAATATCTATTTCCTACCTGCTCCCAACTGGAGATCAAGGCTGCAGCTGGATAAATACATGTCATATTCAGCCAGGATCTAGAAGTAAGATGTGACTTTACATTTTTCTCTCACTTAAGCCCAAGCAAAAAGAAGATGGAAGCAATAAAGAAATGCAGGGGCTTGCCCAGTAGGTAACTATATTTTCTGTAGTGAATACAGCATCAATTCTGCAATATGATAAACTTTGTGTTTGTGTAACTTTGTAATTTGTGGCCATTGTTTTTTCACTAGTGGAAATAAAAGTTCTAAGATTGTTCTTTGCACACAAAAGGTTTATTTCTCTCAGATTTTGTTCACAAATTTGTAGAAATCTGTATTAGTGAGCACTAACACACGTGCAATAATGCTGATTATCTTGGTACTAACAAACATAATTTAACTAATCGCATGTAATGATCTGTTTTTCTGTTTCGTGTTCAGGTTTGATTCAGTTCAGCAGGAAATTCTCATGTGTGCATTTTTTATTTTTGATGACAATGAGGAAGGAGAAATATTGGCTGTGATATGTTTAAGGACTGATTTGTGTTTCATCTTGGTTCACAGGACTGAAGATAAACAACTAAATGCATCACCAGCAGCATCGGAATGTGAAAACGGTGTCTGAAACGCATGAATCAAAGTGTCCTGGAAGAACTCATGACACAGAACAAGTGGAACTAAATGAAGTTAAAGACCAGGCTGAAGGATTGAAAAGTGTGACTGAAGTCAGAGACACGAACTGGTGGATCTGTGACACTAATGTCAAGGAGGAGGAGAATTCTGAGCAGTGAAAAACAAGACGTTTGGAGACGTTTGTCAATCAGACTAATGAAGGAGACTTTGCACTTTGACCAAAGTGCAGGAGGCTGTTTCCTCTACACTTGAAGGAAATAATGAAGAAAGAAGACACATGAAGCACGAACAGCAACCCGAGATGTGGAAGTATATATTTAAGCAGCTATTTAAACTTTTAAAGTGGAATATTTGGTTTATCCATAAAAAGTCAAATGAGTCAACTCTTAAAGGAAAAGTTCATTTTTTCAAGTGTGTGGTCAAAGGTTCAGGTTATGAACAGTGAAAAGTTTTCCTTGCTGTGATCGTTCCTTCTCTTTATACGGATATTAAAAAATCCTTTAAATGTGCTTTAATGTCAGTTTAAAGAGGAAAAACCCACACTGAGTCATTTAAAGTAGAAGTCAGAGTAACTCAGAGAATTATGAAGGATCTTTCTAATGCTTACAGCAAGAAAAACACGTTTACATGTTCATTTGGGTTCCTGAAAGACTTTGAAAGTCGTGAACTCGTCCTTTAACTTGTTAATAATATCAGTTCACCTGCAGAATATTGACCAGCGCTGGATTTGTTCAGTCACTATTTTGCAGACCATGGTACGACTCTACTAAACCTCTGAAAATCTTTCCAAATAAGGCTGGGGCAACGCAATCAATGACGTCAATGTGTATATAATTTTTTTTAATATGCCTGCCAACGCATCGTCAAACCAAAAGAAAGATGGCAGCACCAGAGAGTTGTAAAGAAAGCGGCTCCACTGAGTCTGTAGAGTTTAAAACATGGACTTATTCATCAATGGTACAGGAATATTTTCAGTTAAAAGGAAGTGATTCCATTATCCGTCGTCTCTGCCGGACAGAAACAGCACCAAACTGAAACTAATGCAGATAGTGACACCTGGTCCACACCTAGTGTTTTAGGCTACTGTGTAATTTAATGTAGACATGCACCTACAATGTGAAATGACATGCTTAAGCATGACGAAATATGTGTTGAAGGTCATCTAACATAGAGTGATATCAGGTAAATGGGGCCACTTTTTGGTAAATCTCTTGGGACAATAACACAAAACCAAATCTGCCTTTTCCATGTCTATTTATGATTAATAATGACTGTTCCTGATCATATTCTGTTGGAATTATGTGATAAAACATAATTATTTAGGCCCTATGAATCTTAAAACATCCATTATGCCACTATGCCATCTCATTAGGTAAAATGGACTAGATCTGTCATGCCAGGCTACTTACCATGAACATTTATGGTTCAGTCTAGATTGGAAGTATTGTCTCACCACCATAGAAACCATAAACCAATCAAATCACCATAGAAACCATAAACTAATCAAATCACCATAGAAACCATAAACCAATCAAATCACCATAAAAACCATAAACTAATCAAATCACCTGTTACTTTGCAACCCCCAAACCTTAAATGGCCCATTTTACCTGATATCACTCATGATTATGTCAGATATATAAATCAAGATTTTCATTCATTGCTATTAGTCAATTGAATTGAACTGAAAAAATTGGGAAACATTACTGAGACGGTACGATTACACAATGATATTCCTACTGGTTAAATATGTTTTTCTACTAGGGTTTTAAACCTCTATTCTACTGAGAAACACTACAAAGCTCAATACTGGAGGGATCAGTTTAATTATGTGTCTACATGACAGGAACATGGTAATTGGGGCTACATGTCAAAAAATAGCAAACTGTCCCTTTAAGGCTGGTTCACACTACATAACTGTATTTGTGTTGTTCACACTACATATATTCCCTCAAACAGCCCTGAAACACTAAGCTGACCTGCTGCAAATCACAATGGTGTTCTGCAGATGCATGTGCGTCAAAATCTGTGCACAGAAAATCAAACATATCATCTAAATTTAATACTGGAAAGGAAGTAAAAACAAGCATAGAACAGTAAAAACGTGCCTGGTATCACCAGCAGGGGGCTCCAAACAATGAAGACTGCAATGTTAACAAACAACAAAAGACAATCAAAGTGATCCAGAAACCAGGATTTCTTCCAGATCAATACCAAAATGTAATCATCTGTTCAGGAAACCGTTCCCAACATTCGCTGAAAATTTGACGAAAATCCAGTCAAAACTTTTTGAGTTATCTTGCTAACAAACAGACGAATGCAGGTGAAAACACAACCTCCCTTCCGAGGGTAATGTGTTGTGTTGCAGCATGATTTTCTTCGTCGGACATAAGTGTCTTTGTGTAACCTGGACTTCTGTTTTGTCATTACACGACTTTATTAATGAAAATTATAGTCAAACTGTTTGTTCCTATCAAACCTTCACGTTGTTCTACAAAAACAGCAGAAAACTTTCTCAGGTGAAACATTTTTGTGCTAAATGTTTGGTGCACTGGAAAAAGAGCTGGAAGGCATTAAATAAACAGCTTCACTGTTGAATGTATTGGATAAAATGTGATATATTTAATGTATTTCAGCAGTTCAGTTGAGTTTTTCCTTCGTTTTAAAAAAACACTGCCTTTTTTTATACGGTTTTATGGTTGTTGTACATTGTTACAGCTCGTTTATTTATTTTTCTACATGGCTTCATGATTTTATTAACTGTATTTTAGGTTTTGAGATCCATTACAGATATTTTGATTGGTCAATCAACAGAAAATTAATCAGCAAATGTTCAGATAATTGATTCATGTGTTTATTAAAAAAAAGAAATGTCCAATTTCTCTGTTTCCAGCTTCTTAAATGTGCATATTTCATATATAGCTCATCCTTCCCACTGAAGAGGGTACTTTAGATGTTTATATGTTATACAAATGTCATATTATGTAGTCTTCATATTATGAAATTTATTCCATCGCTCCTAGAGGGCACTTTACACTTGTTTTGGCCCCAATGAGGGCATTTTAGCAAGTTTTGCTCCTAAAAGGACATTTGAGCAAGCACTTTGTATCCTACAGGGCATTTTAACATTCTTTTTATCTCCTCGATGGTACTTCAGCATGTTTTTGGCTTCTATTAGAGCACTTTAGCGTAAGCTGTGGCCCCCATGAGGGCACCTTAGCAGGCAATTTGGCTCTTAGAGGGTACTTAAAAACGTTTTGGCCCCATGAAGGCACTTTAGCACATGTTTTGGATGCTATAAGGCACTTTAGCATGTGTTTTAGATGCTAGAAGGCACTTTAGCATGTGTTTTGGATGCTAGAAGGCACTTTAGCATGTGTTTTGGATTCTAGAAGGCACTTTAGCACGTGTTTTGGATGCTATGAGGCACTTTAGCACGTGTTTTGGATGCTATGAGGCACTTTAGCATGTGTTTTGGATGCTAGAAGGCACTTTAGCACGTGTTTTGGATGCTATAAGGCACTTTAGCATGTGTTTTGGATGCTAGAAGGCACTTTAGCACGTGTTTTAGATGCTATGAGGCACTTTAGCATGTGTTTTAGATGCTATGAGGCACTTTAGCATGTGTTTTAGATGCTAGAAGGCACTTTAGCACATGTTTTAGATGCTATGAGGCACTTTAGCATGTGTTTTAGATGCTATGAGGCACTTTAGCATGTGTTTTAGATGCTAGAAGGCACTTTAGCATGTCTTTTAGATGCTATGAGGCACTTTAGCATGTGTTTTAGATGCTAGAAGGCACTTTAGCATGTCATTTAGATGCTATGAGGCACTTTAGCATGTGTTTTAGATGCTAGAAGGCACTTTAGCACATGTTTTGGATGCAAGAAGGCACTTTAGCACGTGTTTTAGATGCTATGAGGCACTTTAGCATGTGTTTTAGATGCTATGAGGCACTTTAGCATGTGTTTTAGATGCTAGAAGGCACTTTAGCACATGTTTTGGCCGCCCATGAGAACACCTTAGCACAAGTTTTGCCTTCCAAGAGGGTACTTTAGCACTGGCCATGAGGGGGCGACCCCCGTGACCAGGATATCCCTATTGCTTATGGACATCCTGTGACATGTGAGCATCAGTCTCAGGACAGAAGGTTGTCTTTTAGTTAGAATTTGGGGAAAATTTCACAAAAGCTTAAAAGCTTCAACTTTAACAACAACCGTTTCTCATATTTCTTATAAATATCTATTATTTAGGCCATTTTAAATAATAAAAACATGTTTTACCATGTCTAAGTAATATTTCATGCAAGAGAGTTGAGTAAAAGTATTATAGAGATGATTTTTACATCAACTCAGGGACAGCAACTGTACTTCAGCAGGTTTTTCTGTTCTCGTCTTCACAGTAAACTGCTTCTTTCCAATAAAAATGCATCTGTTTCACAACGGTGAGTTAAATGAAACAGGTTCATTTAATGGAAAGAAACAGAGTCCCTCACCTTACAGTAAGCTGTGCCTCTTTCCGATAAATGCACCTGTTTTACTTTCGCTTGTCGTCGTGCCTTTGAACATTTACAGACATGGGGCCACTATATTTAGCTGTGAGTTAGTCGGCTAAACTCTCAGATGGATTACTCGGACATGTTGGACCTCTGCCTATTTGCACAGTGGAAAACATATTTTGCCTGGTGTAGGAAGGGGGATTTCAGCTGCAAACAGTGTCTACAAACTTCAGTGATTTGCAAACTGCATGACAAGAAGTAGAAATCATTAAATGTGTTTAAATCATCATATAAGACAATACAGGATTAGATATTGAATAACTGGCTAAAAGGAAGGGGCAGGTGCCGATATCAGAGGGGAAAACACAATTTAAAGAGGAAACAAATCTGATTCCAGGCACTAAAGTAGATATAAAGCCTTTAATAAATCCAAACTAGAACATAGGGCAAACATCCTGCAGACCAGTGAGGGTCTGAGCCTGTAAATAGAAAAGTAACAAAACACCTCGACAGCACCATCATCTGGTCAAAATATTAATTACAACCTCAGCCTGAGGAGACCAGTCACTGATTTATTGAAAAGATATTCGTTAATAAACACTTTAAAGTGCTTTATAGAAATACAGAATATTAAACATGAACGTGAAAGTAAAAACTAAACACTACTTGACTTGATTTATATTATAATCTATGATATTGTAATCGATATTTTCATGTTTTTATGAAAACACAAAACTTTATCTAAGTCAGTTACATACATAGAACGTTCTTATCATTAAAGGATAAAATGATTTTAGGACAATTTCTGAACATTCCACTGTGGCTTTATTCAACTTTACACCTGGTTTAAACCGTCCTTTCCTTCCATCCTGAAACTCTAAACTTATATTAACCTGCAGTTATTAGTTAGTAATAAACTAACGTCAGCTTCTTTTTCATCACCCAGCTCTTCTTTGCCTTCTTTGTTTTTATTGAACGTAAACTTCCTTTATTTCTTTGTATAATCATTTATATAATCATCTGCATATTTATTGAATTTGATATGCACAGCACTTTTTATTAAATTAGTAATAAAGTATAACGTGATATTTAGACTAAATTACTATAAAACTATAGATACATAAAATATACAAATTGAGTAAAGAATCATGTTATAGAGCACCATTTTTCACATATATATACATACATATACATATATATACATATATATATACACATATATACATACACATATATAAACATATATAAACATATATATGTATATATGTATATATATACATATATACATATATATACATATATATATACACATATATACATACACATATATATACATATATAAACATATATATGTATATATATACATATATACATACATATACATATATATATACATATATATATATATATATACACACATATACATATATATATATGTATGTACATATACACATATATATATACATACATATATATATATACACACATATATATATGTATGTACATATACACATATATATATACATACATACGTATATATATTCTAAACTCAGATTTTATATGTATTAAATTATAAAATGTAAAAATTTACATATTAAAAAGTGGCAAAAGTATGAAGTAAAACTATTTATTATGAGTATTTACTTATTTGGCTCAAATCTGAGTTTTTAATAAAAAACAAATAAATAATCCGCACGACCGCGTCGCGTAACAAAGCTGTGACGTTGTTTTTTTGTTTTTTGTTTTTTTTTTACATAAAGCAGAAATAAAGCAGGAAGTCCGCAACTTTCTCGGCTTTTGCGCCACACGCAACTTGAAATGAATTGCGGAAATTTTTCGAACTGGTATCCAGTTATATTATAAATCTATGACTTCCTCTAGAAAATATATATAGGTATATATAAAATGAGATAGTTGTATATGCTTATCCAGTGTGGACGTCCTGCGCCGTAGAGACTGATAATGGATTAAAAAGCGATTATTTTCAGCACGTGGTGTCTGGAATCGTGCGGAGGTAAGGATGTACATTTAATTACAGAAAATGTCAGACGGTCATGAAGTCAATAATATCCGTGGCTGTACATTAACACGGATGTCTGGTTTAATTCAAGCTTTACTAACAACCTTATTACCCAACCACAACCAATGGAGCTCCACTTCCTGTAGATCTGCAGCCAGACACTCTCCTTAATCTGAAACTGTGCATGCATCATTTTAACCCTGAGAATGTGTCCACGTCACATTGCACCCACATAAAAAGTGGTTTTATCTCTCCTCTATCTTTCCTGTACATAGCGACAGACTGACTTCTGTGCAGCACTTCCATATGAAGGTATTCAGGAGTATGGATGGGGTTAAATCCATCCTGAGTCTGCTGGTTGTGGTCGTTCTGTGGGGGTCGACTCATGCTGGAAACGGTGAGTCAGGTTTCACATCCTAATCCAAACAGGAAGTTTGTTGTCACCGGTACATTCAGTCTACGTCCATGTATTTTAATGGAACTTTACAGACAAGCTCCAGAATTAGAATCATGCAACGAAGCAGGAAGTGCTGAGATACTTTCATTCATTTCATTTGTAAGCTTCTTCTTGTCTTTGGGTTAGCACTGACCCTTTGTCAGGTATCCCTAGTTTAACAAAATAAAACCAAACACATGTTTGTGTTGTAATAAAAGGCTCCAGTTAAAACTGTTACAACAATTAGAACTAAAACTGAAGTCACGAGTGAACTGACAGCCAACACAATGGCAGCCAGCTCTCCTGTTTTCTTCTTGTTAGCCAGTTCACCAGAATTAAAACAAAGCGGCCATGTCCAGACACAGGAAGTGATGAAATGCCCACGATTATCCTCAAATAGAGATAGGATGAGATGAGAGATGGCAGCAGGAAACTAAGACAAAAGGAATCACTTCTTATGAAAGGTGCTATAACGTGTATTAAACAGAAACAAGAGACACTACATAGAGTATTTACTGATCCTTGCACTGTCTTTGTATTTATTAAATGTTTTATCTGTTTGTTTTTCTATTGATGTATGAAATTGAAAATGATCATTGAAATCAAAAATACACAAACATAACTAAATTAAATTTAATGCAATTCTGATGCGAGTTTCTCAGTAACAGCAACAATTCTGTTATTTCAGTGGTTAATTTCCTGAACTGAATCTTGTTGATCTCTCTTTCCTGCAGATGTGGAGGTGTCCTGTGTTTTTATGGAGGATTGCATCTTGCCGTGCAGCTTTCAGGGCGGCACTGATGCAGAAATCCACTGGATGACCATGAAGGAAACGTCTGGTTCTGTCCACCATTACAGAGACAACCAGGACCAGCTCACGGACCAGGACCAGCACTTCAGAGGCAGGACTTCACTGTTCAAGGACCAGATCTCCAGAGGAAACGCCTCGCTCCAGCTGACAGGGGTGAAGGTTCAGGACGAGGGCAGGTACAGGTGCTACACCAGCACCATCAGTGGAAACCAGGAGTCATTTATAAACCTCAGCGTGGACGGTAGGAGAAACACACAGTAATACACAAAAAACACAGAGACAAATACACACACTACGACATGGCATACACAAAACACCAAGATAAATACACAAAACACCAACACACACACATATATATATATATATATATATATATATATATATATATATATATATACACATACACACACATATATATATATATATATATATATATATATATATATATATATACACATACACACATATATATACACACACACATATACACACAATTATATATATATATATATATATATATATATATATATACACACACACACACACACACATATATATATATATATATATATACACACACATATATATACACATATATACACACACATACACACACACACATATATATATACACACACATATAAACACATATATATATATATATATATATATACACTAAGAGAAATACACAAAACTATAATAAAAAATAAACAAAACACCAAGACAGAGACACAAAAAACAACAAATACACAAAAACACAGACAAATACACATAACATGTATTTACTGTAGATGCAGTTGTACTGTAAATATACTGCAGCATCTATAGCTGCAACTAACAATTATATTATCTTTTTTTTCCCAGCTCTGGTCCCTAAAGTCCACATTTCAAAGGAAAAAGACAACATCACCTGCAGCTCAGAGGGGATCTACCCTGAGCCTGAGCTCACCTGGTCCATCTCTCCTCCATCCATCATCATCATCCAGAACACAACTGAAGTCCAGCAGACCGAGCAGCAGCTCTACAACATCAGAAGTTCTCTTATTTTCTACGTTAACGTATGCACTAGTTGGAACTACACCTGCACCGTCAGTACTCGTAGAAACAGACAGACAGCCAGGATGGACTGTGAGTATTTTGAAAACATTAAATTCCAGCAATGAGACAATATAGAGGATTCATTTCACGTTACAACCTGAATCTCAAACAACAAAAAGTATGATCATGATAGGTTACTGTTCTGATCATAATGGAGTCGAATACGAAGAATGAGATTATGTTTATATCATTAAAATATCTGCTGTCAGCCCACTTTTTGAAAGATTGTTTGGTAGGTAGGCATAATTTTAATTGACTCTTTTTCTATTGTCACAGTTGGCTGCCCTGCAATTGGATCTGCATTATCTGGACCAGTAGTAGCAGCAATAGTAGTAGGAGTGCTTATCTGCCTGTTACTGTGCTGTGCAACAGTGATATGCTCATGTAAGTTAAGGTTCTGCCTTTTACTGCTAAATTAGTTTTGTGTATTTGGGGTCTATTAATATGTTGTTTGCATTAATTATATATACACATTTGCTTTGTAAGCATTTCTCAGGTCATCAGAAACAGCCAGAGAAAATCAAACAAAAACCACAATCTATCCATCTATGTTTTCTACATCCTTGTTTCTCATTAGGTTTAAGGAGGACATATAAAGCCCATCACGGCGCACTATGGTTGCCACCCAGAATGCATAGCCTGAGTGGCTGGAATGGCATAAGTCACCTTATTGTCTATGAGAGTCAAACTTCAATGTAAGTAAATCTTTGTTGATTAAGATTCACTCAGGACGGTATTAGGATTATTGATGAATAATCCATATTGTGACCGTAAAATATTCATTGCTTGTCATTGCATGACCTTTTAGCCCAGACTACAATAAGAGGACAAGACACAAAAGCTTTGGGAAACACTGATCAACATTTTACACCATTTATCAACCAAACAACTAACTGAATTATCATTTTAATTATCAGTAGATTGACTATCCCAATAGTTACAGCCCTAAGTGTTTACCCGTTAAGACATTATTTTACAACTTCACCATTAGCTACATTTTCAGTGTTTGTACACTGGAGGCTAGCATACAGGACCATTGGCGCAAAACTAGCTATGTGACAAATCCTGCACGTCAGTTCACTTTTTAAACACATTCAGATTCAAGTTGAACACAATGAAGCTTTAATTGTTGAAGGTAATTGTTGTGAGGTTGCACTTGACTATATAAGATTTTCTTTGCAGAAACATTGAGCGTAACGCTGACAAGGAAATGGAGATGGAAGATGTGAATGAAGGTTTGCTTCCTCTGAATGATGAAGCCGAACTCACTGACAATCCTTTGCTGCCGTTAAATGAAGAGTCTCTCGGTTCGAGCAGAAGAGGTTCCAGCTGCTTCTCTTGTTCTCACAGTGAACCCTCACTCAGTCAAAGATCAGGCAAGATCAAGAACTCTCCAAGAACTGAAAGCTTACCCGACATGTTGTTGAAAGACAGGTTTGAGGAGTTCTACCCTGACATCACGGTTGATGAAAACAAGGAAACCTACAGGTTCTTCTGCTCCCGTCCAGGCCTGTACCGGTGCAGGGAGACAGGTCTGGTGTTCCACATGGCAGGAGAAGGGGACGTGGTCTACAGGATTGTCCCTTGGAACCGCACACTTCTGACCCAATATCACAAGAAGCCTGCAGGACCCCTGTTTGAGATCAAATGTCTCCAGCAGTCTGTGTGTCAGCTTCATCTCCCACACTGTGAGATCCGCTCCACAGGTGGATGTAAATACTTGTCAGTTGCTCATGTGAAAGATGAGGGAGTGGAGTTCATTACTCCTCATGAGGTAACAGAAACCCACGTCATTATAAACATCACAGGGTTTTCTAGTTTTGGTAATGTGAAGGATAAAGACTCTCCTCCTGACCCTGTCCGAGCACTGGTGCTGCTGTTCTACCGACCCCCGACTGATTCTGACCCAGAATCTCAGCTCAGTGTGTTGCTGCTACCACAGAACATTGTGCTGCGTGATGTGCAGCAAACATGGAAAGACGAGAGGTACATCAGGACAGTCCCACACTGTAAACTCCACCTAGAGCAAAAATACAAACTGTCCACTAGTCCTGAAGACGATTCAGTTCTAGTACAACCAACAGAAGCAGAATTTTACTGTGACAACTACGACAACTACTTCCCATCATTCCAGGTGATTTTAAGAACAATCATGAAACATATTAAGATGTTTTTGAAAGATAACAGCTCCCTCAGCGTCTGGGAAAGTGAAGTTTTTCTTTTGTCCACTGGAGTAAGAAAATCCTGTGGGCCGAGTGCTGTGACCCTTCCCTCAAACGAGAAGCTGAAGGAGATACGGACCCGCTTCATCAATGGGATATCAGAACCTGTTCTTGAAAGTCTGCTGGACAAGCTGCTGGAGACAAATGTGATAACGGACGCTGAGATTGAGGCAGCGTACGTGATCAAAAGCAAAAGAAACAAGGCTCGTGTTGTCATCGACATGGTGAGGAGTAAAGGTGAAGACGCAAGTTCAAAGATGATCGAGTTCCTCCGTAAGGAAGACCCCTACCTCTGTGAAAATCTTGGGTTGATGTGAAGCACATCCTTTATTTTATTTCTGGATGATAATAGGACACCAAAACCAAATCTTGAGCTGGACAAACAAAGAAAAAGGTGATATATTAACTGAGCCAATGGACAAGTTCCAAACAAAAGAGATGACTCATTTTGTCATGGACACAGTAAGGAATAAAGGTGAAGCTGCAAATACCATCATCAGAGATGATGGAGTCTTTTCTTGAGGACAACACCTTCCTCTCTGATCATCTTGTATTGACGTGAAACACATTTTACACGTGGTACAGAGTGTTATCACAATCAAGTCCTGATTTTCAAGACGTATGACTCGACTTTGATTCATTTACAGATGATTTGGACAGTCAGACTCATACGTTGGGTGGTGAGGAAACAAATAAATGATGTTCTAGGTATTAATAAACAGAAATAAACACTAATTTTATATAAAAAAAAACAAGTATGCAAAATTGTCATTTGGCAATTGGAAAAAAAACTTAAGCGCTCAAACCTGTCAGACGACACATGCTGCCAACTTTAAAGCACAAGCATTCCATTTCAGTCTCTAGGCAACACCCTCATTTACTGACATATATGATACGAAGCTGCTGTAATGCTTTTATTTGATAAATGAAGTAAAGGGTAGTATTACGCCTTCTGACTTTTGGTCTTTTCCCTGTCTCGAGCTTTCGATTTCACCACATTCAGGTTCTGTGTTCAGAGCCTTGCTGTCAGGCTCAGGTCGATCTTTGTCATTTAATCATGGCAGGACTCTTCCTCTGTTTTCTCCTTTGGGTTTTCTCTCCAGCAGCAGGAACAGGTGAGTCCAACACATGCATATTAACTAATAAGCCATAAAAAGTTATTTAGTGATGTGTAGGGATAGAAAACAACAAGTTTCTGTTTTATGGGGGTTATGTGCAGGACTACTACTCTGAGAACTGCAACTTTAATGAGTCAATGAGGATCTTTTGTGGATGTTTGATGTGTATTGTGTGTTTTATGTGTGTGTTATATGTATTGTGTAATTTGTGTGTATTAGATGTTCGAATAATCAAGTAGTTGCCAGCTATCACATTAATCGATTAATTGATTTGAGTCATTTTAAGAAAGAATTGTCCAAATTCTCTGGTTCCAGCTTCTCTTCTCTGATTATTTCCTGGTTTCTTTACTCTTCTTTAATAGTAAACTGATGATCTTTGGGTTGTGGACTGTTGGTCTGGACAAAATAGATATTTTAGGTTGAATCTTCAGCTTTGAGAAACACTGACACCTTTTTTTAACAACTAATGCGTTAACCGTTTTAATAATCAGTAAATTAACTGATTAACGAAATAGTTAATAGATGCAGCCCTAATTGTTTATCTGTTGGATATATTATTTTACAACTTCACTTTTAAATTCATTCTCAGTGTTGAGGCTTCAAGTTGTATTCTGGCCCAGGATTTTAGGTTGAATTTTCAGAAAAACTGATCAGCATTTTACACCATTTTATTAACCAAACAACTAATCGATTAATCAGTTCAACAATCGATAGATTAATCAACTATCAGAATAGTTATTTGTAGCCTTAGTCACTTGGTCCTTAAAGCTGTAATGTTTGCCAGATATTCCCCGAACCATTGGTTCTGTTCCTGTGACGGTATTAAAACTGCTTCAGAAATATTACTTAATCATGACATTTAGCGTGAACACTTGGGAGCAGTCCGTTAGCCTGGACACGTCTGTGAAAAAGTGTTTTATATTCTAGTTTCTTCTAAATATCCACATAAACTATGAACCATTAGTTCATCAAGAGCATACCAAGAGTGTGGAAAGTAGTAATCAGAGCAAAGGGTGGGTATTTAGAAGAAACTAGAATATAAAACATGTTTTCAGTTATTTCACCTTTTTTGTTAAGCACATAACACCATAAACGTGTGTTCATTCATAAATAGTAAATAGTACTGAATGAGAAGGTGTGTCCAAACTTGGTGGTGACAGGATCCATTGCAGCTTTTAAGTGAATCAGAAAAGCATCACGAGTGTGAAAATCTAAATTTAAAACGTGATATCCTGGTTCTGTGCATTTCCAGAGCTCACCATCACCTGCCTGAATTCCGAGGAATGCGTGCTCCCCTGTCAGTTCCAGTCGGATCGGCAGGGCGCGAGGATCATGTGGTACAAGAAGAAGGCCGTGGTGAGCTGCACGCGCTACGGCAACACCAGCTTCGTGGTCGGCCACAACTCCCCGGCCGACATGTACAAAGGAAGAACGGGCCTGTACGCCGACAAGGTCCTGGAGGGAAACGCCACGCTGCTGCTGAGAAACGTCACGCCGCACGACCAGGGGAAATACTTCTGCATCACCATGACGACGCACCACACCGCAGAGTCCGGCGTCGTCTCGCTTGTTGTACGAGGTAAAAGATGCTAAGTCACAAAAAAATTATTCCGACAACTTGTGTATATAGTACAGGTTTTATCTAGTTCATTTAATAAGATTTTAATGTGTTATTGAATCGTACTTGTGTTTTTAAATTAATTCTAAAATGTACTGCCCCCTTTTTAAAACCCAACTAAATTAACTCTTCTGCACAAGTACCGAAAAAATATAAGTATAATCAACTGAGGACTTGAGGTATTTCAACAAAACCTTTTTTTTTTCATCATGTAAGTCTCTCAATAAGAGCAACAATTTCAGTGAATATAATTCATTTTGTAAAATATTTGGTCAACCAAGGCTATTTGGTAAGCTAAAAGTTTTACCTATATTAAATTTAACTTAAATATGTCAGAGCTAATCTATTACATGAACTGAATCTACTTAATTCATTTTAGTACCAAGAATAGGAAGTTTAAGTAATTCCATTCTAATGTATTCAAGTAGAAATCTCATAATAATTATTCTGCAATACTGAAAAATAAATTTCAGTTAAAAAAATACAATCAACTTAAATTATATATCTAGATTTAGGTAAATTAATTTTGACAAATCACTTGACAAAATAAAATTAAGTAATTTCAAATATATATAATATAATTTTTTCATTGTGTCATGTTTCAGTAATTTAAGTAAATTCAACTGTTGAAAAATGAATTTGTACATTTGTTTTCTAATTGCGTTTTGAGTTAAATTATCTTGTTTTCAGGAAGGGCAATTAATTTTAGAATGAATTAAAAAAAACAAATATGATTCAATGACACAAATCTATTAAATAAACCAGATAAAAACATCAGAATCATTTTTTTCAGTGTATATGTGCATTAACATGTATTGCCCCATTTCTTTAAACAAATAAATAAATCTGCAAAATCTCCAAAATTGATTATCAAAAAAGTTGATTAATCAACTAATCACCTCTATAACTGTTCACTACATCTTACACACTGAAGCCTTAATGACTGAAATGTAAATGTAAACATTCAAATGTCATAAAACCTATATTCTGTTCCACAGCTCCGGTGCAAGAGGTTGATGTTGAGGTCAAAGGTGACTTGGTCACCTGTCAAGCTAAAGGCATCTTCCCAGCTCCGACGCTCACCTGGTCCACGGACCCTCCGAGTGGTCCCGGAACGCTCCGGAACAAGACCAAGACCTGGAAAACCCGACTCGGCCTCTACAACATCGAGAGTTCACTGAAGCTGACGGAAAACACCACCAACGACACGTATATTTGTCGTGTGAGCAGCGACACCAACAGAAAAACAACCTTCCTGAAGCAGGAAGGTGAGTCTGGATGCATTTTAATTATAGTCAGGGCTTTTAAAGTTCAATAAAACATCTCAATTTGAGGTTTATTTGAGGTTCATTTAATTTAATTTGAAGTTTAAGTTAATTTCAGGTTTATTTAAGGTTCATTTAAGTTAAGATTTACATTAAGGTTAGTTTATTTTCTTCTATAATAATAAATTCATGATCTTTGGGTTGTGGACTGTTGGTCTGGACAAAAAAGGACATTTTAGGTTGAATCTTCAGCTTTGGGAAACACTAGTAAACAATATGTCTATAGCTGATATTATACATTAATAGTGATTGATAGTCTATAGCTGATATTATACATTAATAGTGATTGATAGTCTGTAGCTGATATTGTACATTAATAGTGATTATTGATAGTCTATAGCTGATATTATGCATTAATAATGATTATTATAGTCTATAGCTTCTTGATTTCGCTCTCAAATCGCACCAGGGTTGCAGCATTTAAATTCGCAATCTTCTAATTTTCTAACCCCTGGACTCACCTGGGAGGGTGAATTCCTGCCTTAAACTGAAATGAAGTGAAAGCAGCATCATTTTCCCTCTGTGCTGTAGCTTCTATCCTGGCCGCTCCGGGTGAGGACGTGAAGGTTCCCTGCAGTTTACCCCGCCACATCCTTCAAAGCTTTAACCTCACCTGGAGGTTCGGCTGCTCGGACCCAATCCTCTGGATCAACGTCACCGAGGAGAAGTCTCAGATGACGGTCTGGGACCAGTGGAAGCTTCACGTGTCCAGCGGCCTCTCGGCGTCCAGGAGCCTGAAGCTGAAGGGCCTGAAGGCGGAGCACCAGGGAACCTTCACCTGTGAGGTCAGCACACCTGAGGAAACGTACGTCACCCAGACCGTCATCACCTTAACCCAAGGTAACAACGTCACTGCTGCTCATTAACCACACAATAGAAAACTTTACTGTGAAATCTGCTGTTATTTACTGTGATAAACACAGCAACGTTACCGTAAATCACTATTACACTAGATTGATGTTTAAATATAATAAATCACACGAGTCAGAGCTACTGTTATTATACAGTTAATCACATGTAATGTACAATTAATAATCTAAAACCTTAATACAACTGAAATCACTGTATTTAAGTGATTTTTATTGTATAATTAATTACCTGATACTGTAAATACAACCAATATCAATGTATTCAAGTGATTTTTATTCACAATTAGTCACTTGATACTGTAAATACAACTGACATAATATTTAAGTGATTTTTATAATACAACTAGAATTATTGTATTTAATTGATTTTTATTTTACAGTTAATCATCCAATACTGTAAATTTGACTGAAATCCACTAATTGATTTTTATTTTACAATAATCACCTATTACTGTAAATACAAAACCATCAAAGTATTTCATTGATTTTTATTTCAGAGTTAAGACAATTCTGTAAAAAGAAGTTTAGTACAAGTATTTCTACTGTAAAATAATTACAGTAACTTTCTGAACACCCATATATCTACTATATGTGTGTGTGTGTGTGTGTGTGTGTGTGTGTGTGTGTGTGTGTGTGTGTGTGTGTGTGTGTGTGTGTGTGTGTGTGTGTGTGTATCCATGTTTGTCTAATTCCCTCTTCAGGGTCTATACTAGAGTTCATCTACATCTCTGTGATCATCGGACTGAGCTGTTTGCTGTGTGTGTTCACTGCAGTCGTGGCCTTTCTCTTCTTTAAAAGTGAGGACTTCAACTTGTTTTATATAGAAAACTCACAAACACATAGCTACTGTTTTTACTGATTTTTTTTATTTCACTATTTCTTGACACTAAAATAAATCTCAGAATTTTCATCCCTATTTTGGGGCTTAAATAATAAAGGAAGCAAATGACAAGTTATTACTGAAGTCACTTTAAATAATGTAGAAATTGATTCCAGTATATTCAAAAACTGCTTCAGATACACTTTTCCTACATCACTTACAATGAAAGCACATTTGAAGGATCATTTAATATCCAGTGTGAACAGGAGGAATAGTTTCAGTGTTTAAACAGGCACCTGAGTGTTGTTTTAATGCTGAACTGTTGTTTTCTTACAGTCAAAAGATTAGAAAAAGAGAGAAGACAAGAAGCAGCACAAGATGGAAACACAGAGGGTTTGATCGTTGGAGTCAACGCAGCTGATGAATAAGATTTGATTGAGAAGAAAAACATGTCATTGCAGCAGCTAAATGTAATTCATGCTAAATAATTTCAAATTAATAAAATGAATTAGAAGTGTGTAAAAAAGGTATGTTTTTTATATTTGATCTAATATTTTGTCTTTTATCTCATTTTTATTTTACTTTTTAATGACATTTTTGTCTTTTTATCTCATATTTAACTGTTTTGTTACTTTTTTCCTCATACTTTGGTCTATTTAGACTTTAATTCAAACATTTGTCTTTTTAGCTCATAATTTTTACTTTTTATCTAACATTTGTGTCTTTATCTTATATTTTTTACATGTCATTGCCACAGTGAAATGTAATTCATGCTTCATAGATAATCATCACACACAAACATATATATATACACACACACCTGTATGTGTTATGCACATACAGGTGAGAGATGAATAATAGAGATGAATAATAACGTGTGTGTGTATATACACACACACCTGTATGGGTTATGGATCTCTCAAGTATCAGCCTGCTTCAATAAAGGCTGATAAACTCTGCAGGTGAGGTTAATAAAGACTATTAGAGGAATTACGGTAATGTAGTTTACTGAGTTGCAGCAGGTGGTGATGTCATCAACTTCAAAGGCCCAGCAGAGTAAAAAGCTGATTGGTTCATGGTTTTTCATCAATAATTTTGGATCTGAATGTCCCACACTCATTTCCATATTTTATTTTCATGCATCAGATTTGATTTTTTTAACTGGCATCTGTAGTTCCATCCTTAATAAATTAAAATAGACTAATGTACCAGACTCACAATCAGAATCACAATTAGAGTGGTTTATTGAATCAATAAATTAATTAATTATAAATGGACATGAACAGGCCAGTAGTAGCACACAGAGGTGGACAAGGTGCTTATATCCTTAAATAAAAGTAAAAAATACTGTCATCTAAAATAATCAATTACAAGTAAAAGTGTTGAATTCAAAATATTGCTCAATAAAAGTACAAAAGGATTGTTATAAAACTGTTATAAAACCAAGTATCAAAAGTACTCATTATACAGACTGTTATACTATTATATTACAGTATAATATTTGCTTTCATCATGAACAAACAAGTATTTTCATGTTGTAATTAATCAATATCGAGCCAGTTTTAGATACTTTGGACAGATTAATATATGTTAGATTATACAGAAGTGTATATTTATTTAATACACTTTATATAGAATTTTTTACATAAAGTGCAGAACATAAAAAATAAATAAAAGAACAATTTTAAATAGTAAAATATTAAAATGTCATTTTTTGTTAAATAGTCACTGGAAAACAGTAGGTTTGAATAATAGGACTACAAAATGAGATACGTTATAAAAAAGTAAAAAAATAAATAAATAACTCAAAGTATACATCTTACCAGGAATCAAACTCCATATCCAGAAAATACCATATATATATACAAACGTCACAGGCCTGTATGTTGCTTGGGAGCGATGAAATAATAAAACGAAAGAATAAAACGCAGTTTAACTCACGTGTCTGACATGGAAGGGCACGTGCACCACCTCCTTGGCACGTGGAAACGATAGTTAGCGGCAAACGTGGCCGCTAAGGAGTCAGTGGTAGTGAAGGTTCCTCTAAAGCAGAAGCACACAGCCGCTATTTTTCGTCAAGCTTCCACGTTGTCCTCTGCTAACTATTAGCTACCTGTCGTAAACTGAAACTCATTAGCGCGGTCGTGAAACGGCGGCGTCCTCCACTAGCTGTTAGCTGTTAGCCGTTAGCGTTAGCTTAGCACACTTACACAGTCCGGCACGAGTTAGCAAAACTCCTTTCAGCGGCTCACTGACAAACTTTTACATAAATGTAGGTTAAAATCATCCACACGAAGCACTCACTCCGTCTGCTATGACTAAAAAGTAACGTGCCCCGCGTTAACCTACAATTATCTTAACCAGGGGGCTGTGTATGGGCTACGTGCCGACGTCCCTCACCAGCGGCCATATTGGGAAGGTCCAGCTCTGGCTGCAATGTAGTTCTGAACCGCAATAAAGTCATTACACATATTAGCGCAGTTAATGATTGAATATTTTGAAATTGCAGCTTTTCATTTAATTGTAATGTATATTATAGCGTTTTCATATCATGTTATTTCTGCTTTTGCTTATGTGAAGGTTATTCTTTTGTGATCCTGTGGAAAACACTGTGGAAAACGTATAGATATTACTAGAACTATCTGCATAATGGTAATTTTATATGAAAATTCACAACTATAATTATTATTAATTAAGTATCTAGTGTCGTCGCACCATTAATGACACTTATAACAAATCAAGTAGTTGGAAAATCAACCAATAAAACCAATAAAACAACACAGCCGACATACATTTTGCCTAAAAATAACATATTTATTTACAACACTGTATTTATGACTAAGTAGATTAATCCTTGAATTAATAACTTTATTTATTAACCAATGTTACTTTTAGTTTAATTACCTTCCTGTATTGACTTAATTTAGGTTCACAAGAATTAACTTTTTTCTACCTTTTTTTTTCTTTTACACTGTGCTACACTAAACAGTTTAGAATGACACCTGCAGTCTTGATTTGTAAGAGGACCCCTCACTACCATACAGTAAAATTGATAGATTTTAATATTTTAGGCCAGATTCTAACAGGTATATCTGTGTTTGGAGGCTTTGTGGTAGCTTCACATCAACCCAAGATGTTCACAGAGGAAGGGGTCGTACTGACAGAGGAACTCAATCATCTCTGAACTCGCTGCTTCACCTTTATTGTTCACTGTGTCGATGACAAAACGAGCCTTGTTTCTTCGTTCTTTTATCACATCCGCTGACCCCATCTCAGCACCAGTTATCACGTTTTTCTCCAGCAGCTTGTCCAGCAAACTTTTAAGAACAGGTTCTGATATTGCATTGATGAAGCTGGTCCGTATCTCTGTCAACCTCTTGTTTGAAGCAAGGGTCAGAGCGCTCGGCACAAAGTAATTCCTCACTCCAGTGGACAAAAGACAAACTCGTCTTTCCCAGACACTGTGGGACCTTCTGGAAAACCACTTCATATATTTCATAATTGTTTTCCAGACACCAAGGGAGTTGCTCTCATCTTTCAAAAACAGCTTAATATGTTTCATGTTTCTTTCTAAAATGACCTGGTATGATGGAAAGAAGTTGAAGTAAGACTGCTCATCAAATTCAGCTTCTGTTGGTTGAACTAGAACTGAGTCATCTTTAAGACTCGTGGACAGTGTGTACACTTGCTTTGGGTGCAGTTTACAATGTGGAGCTGTCCCGATGTACCTTCCATAGTCACCTCTCATCCACAGACGCTGCACATCACGCAGCACATTACGTACCACAATGTTCTCTGGTAGCACAAACACATTAAGTTCATATTCTGGGTCTTTTTTGTAGAACGGCAGCACCAGCGCTCGGACTGGATCAGGAGGAGAGTCTTTATCCTTCACATTACCGAAATGAGAAAGTGCTGTGATGTTTATAATAACATGAGTTTCTGTTACCTCATGAGGAGTAATGAACTCCACTCCCTCATCTTTCACATGAGCAACTGACAAGTATTTACATCCACCTGTGGAGCGGATCTCACAGTGTGGGAGATGAAGCTGACACACAGACTGCTGGAGACATTTGATGTCAAACAGGGGTCCTGCAGGCTTCTTGTGATGTTGGGTCAGTAGTCTCTGGTTCCAAGGGACAATCCTGTAGACCACATCCCCTTCTCCTGCCATGTGGAACAGCAGACCTGTCTCCCTGCACCGGTACAGGCCTGGACCGGAGCAGAAGAACCTGTAGGTTTCCTCGTTTTCATCAACAGAGATGTCAGGTGTAAACTCGTTAAAGCTGCCTTTCAGAAACATGTCAGCCTGTGTAGAGTCCTTGATCTTTGTAGAAGGTATTTGACTGAGCGAGGGCTCGGTGTGGGAACAAGGGAAGTGGCTGGAGTCTCTTCTCCTGTTCAATCTGGAACGCTTGAAGGTTCGTAAGCAAATGAACCCTTTATTTAATGGAAGTAGAGGAATGTTTGTGCGTAGGAGTTCATAATTCAGATGTAGGTTTGCTTCAATCAAATCATTTGTCTCTTTTTCCCTTTCAGAGTCACAAGACACAGATCTTCTGCAAAAGAAAAAAAATATTAAAGTCAGTGCAAACTCAAAACAATTTCCTGTTGATTCTTCTTGATCAGGAGCAGAAGCTGACCTCCAGCAGGGGTCACTCACACCTACGGGCAATTTAGTGTCTCAAATTAACCTCAGCATGTTTTTGGTCTGTGGGAGGAAGCCGGAGTACCCGGTGAAAACCCATGCAGACACGGGGAGAACATGCAAACTCCACACAGAAAGGTCCCAGACCAAGGACCAAGGAGGTCTTATACCTGTGACCTTCTTGCTGTGAGGCAACATCGCCAACCACTGCCCACCATGTCTCCCCGCCTATGGAACAGTACCACACAAATTGGTTGAACACACACTGAAAGCTTACCATGGCCCTGGAAAATCAGACAGTTCCCCGGGACTATTTGGGCCATTTCAAGACGCAATTTACCTCTGTTAATTTTATGACCAACTGGCATCCAGCAGGTTCTGACCACGGCCTTTATGGACAAATTCAAAATCACAGCAAGATCAGATCCAGAAGGAAGATCTGGTTGGTCTCTCTAAAGCAGGGGTGGGCAATCCTGGTCCTGGAGGGCCGGTGTGGGTGCAGGTTTTTGTTCCAACCAAGCAGTTACACACCTGATTCTACTAATGAAGGCCTTGGCAATGGCTCTAGAGGTTGATTAGTAGAATCAGGTGTGTTACTTCTTGGTTGGAACAAGATCCTGCACCCACACTGGCCCTCCAGGACCAGGATTGCCCACCCCTGCTCTAAAGCGACCGGAATGGAGTTCAAATCATCAAAATCTAGAAGCCTGGTCCTAAAACGCGGCCGTCTCCAGGACCACTTTTGATTTAAGACAGGTGACGTCATTATAGAGAGGCCTGTAAAGAGCCTGGGATAATGGTACGGAGTCTAGCTGTGAAGGAGATGCTCAACAAAGCAAAAAGTTAACTGCCTTGGCAAAGAGTGGTATTCTGGGAAGTGTAATGTCTGGGAGTCCAAGACTTCTGTGGCCACTGGTTGTGCATGATATTCCGTTATCTACTGTTGAAGCCTTGGAAAGGAAAACAACGTCCTGAGGAAGTGGCCCCTCATTAGCCAACAGTACCCTGAGGATTGAGAAGGCACACGAGTGCAAACTGGGGAAATATCAACCACTTCGCCAAGAATTCAAGCAGGTGGATGGAGAGCCTGGACCCTTAGTAGAGATCAGTTGTAGGGTCTGCCCAGGACAGTCATTCCGGAGAGAATTTGGACTTCTTAGGTTCAGAGTGTCAACCCGCAAGAAGTTGGTAACCATCACATCAAGACAAGCAGGAACAGGAAGGACCACTAACAAGGAGGAAGTGGTTGAAAGCTTGAGGGACGTGAAGGACTTAAGCCAACATCTGTTTAGATCACGTGTGTCAAACTCCAGTCCTGGAGGGCCGGTGTGGGTGCAACCAAGGAGTTACACACCTGATTTTACTAGTCAACCACTAGATCCATTGCTAAGGACCTTCATTAGAAGAATCAGGTTGTTACTGCTTGGTTGGAACAAAAGCCTGGACCCACACCGGCCCTCCAGGACTGGAGTTTGACACCCCTGGTTTAGATGGAGGCTACAGGCTGTTACTCTGAGCTGGTTTGAGCCACATAGCGGTTGCTATGCACCTGTCTAGGTGTTGAAGCTTGAAGCACCTGTAGCATTGACTTCTGCACCGACTGGAACACGGTGCATCTTAATCAACAAAGATTTACTTACATTAGAGTTTGGTTCTGGTTTGGTTTTCTCTTGCTGCTTTTGGGTTGAGCTGAGAAATGTTTACAGAGACAAAAATACATATAATCAATGAAAACAACATATTTATACACAAATTTACGCAAAATGTATTAAGCAGTAAAGGCAGAATGTTGTCTTACTTTTGCACGTCATCTTTTTAAAGCACAGAAACAGGCCGATCAGCCCTGTTATCAGTGCTACTTCTAATACTGGTATTACTGCTTTTGGTGAACTTTTTCTAGAGCAATCACGACCGGAATCTGGAATTGAAAACCAAGAATCAATTAATTGATATGTCTACAAACATATAAACATATATATTAACAATATAAATGATCGTTTTTTATTTTGAGTGGAACATATCTTTTTAAAATAGGTTTAATCTAGAAACGCTGCTTTTAATGTTCATATTTCTTACGTCTTTCTTTGTTGTTATTATTGTATATTATTATTACTATTACCCAGTCTACATGAAATGATAAAGTTTTCACAATCATTAAAATGTTTTTATTTAAAGGTGTTTATTGTTTACTCACAGTACATCTTGCTTGTATTTTCGTTGCTGCGGGTGCTGACGGTGCAGGCGTAGACCCGACATGTGCATCTATCTGAGAGTTTCAGAGAACTTCTGATGTTGTAGAGCTGCTGCTCGTTCTGCTGGGCTTCGGTTTTGCTTTGGACAGGCTCATTGGACGGAGGAGAGGTGGACCAGGTGAGCTCAGGCTCAGGGTAGATCCCCCTAGAGCTGCACACGAGGCCGCCTCCTTCATACCTAATGTGGACTTCAGGGACCAGAGCTGGAAAAAATATACATTATGATTTTTATAACGATTTATTCACATCAACATCAGCCACTAAACTGTGAATGGATGACACCTTTTCACTGAGTAAAATTGGAAAACTAGAATATGTTTTAAGTCTTTACTGTGTTAACACTGCAAAACTGAAACATATATGTTATATATGTGATATATATATATATATATATATATATATATATATATATATATATATATATATATATGTGTGTGTGTATATATATGTGTGTATGTGTATATATATATATATGTGTGTGTATGTGTATATATATATATATATTTTGTGTATTTATCTTGGTGTTTTGTGTATTTTTCTTGGTGTTTTGTGTATTTATCTTGGTGTTTTGTGTATGCCATGTCGTAGTGTGTGTATTTGTCTCTGTGTTTTTTGTGTATTACTGTGTGTTTCTCCTACCGTCCACGCTGAGGTTTATAAATGACTCCTGGTTTCCACTGATGGTGCTGGTGTAGCACCTGTACCTGCCCTCGTCCTGAACCTTCACCCCTGTCAGCTGGAGCGAGGCGTTTCCTCTGGAGATCTGGTCCTTGAACAGTGAAGTCCTGCCTCTGAAGTGCTGGTCCTGGTCCGTGAGCTGGTCCTGGTTGTCTCTGTAATGGTGGACAGAACCAGACGTTTCCTTCATGGTCATCCAGCGGATTTCTGCATCAGTGCTGCCCTGAAAGCTGCACGGCAAGATGCAATCCTCCATAAAAACACAGGACACCTCCATGTCTGCAGGAAAGAGAGATCAACAAGATTCAGTTCAGGGAAATTAACCACTGAAATAACAGAATTGTTGCTGTTACTGAGAAACTCGCATCAGAATTGCATTAAATTTAATTTAGTTATGTTTGTCTCTGTATTAATGATGACAGATTTTTGATTTCAATGATCATTTTCAACTTTCATACATCAATACAAAAACATCTAAAACAATAGAACCAAGAAACCTTATAAAATACAAGTTAAAAAATATCTTTTACTAACTAAAGTACCTAAAATCCACAGTTTATCAACTTTGATCTGGACTTTGACCTGACAAATTTACTAAAGTATATGTGATAGAGAAATATTATCATTATGAATAAGGCCTGGATTCCCTATAAATGAATATCAATCAAACCACTGAACCTGGTCTAAAACTCTGAATAAATAAGTCCTTGACAAACATGTTCAGAATTTTAATTCCTTTAATGTTCAATTTGATGCATTTTTATACATGGTTCAGAAATGTTAACCTATTTACTGTACATAACACCTACTATGTGTATATAAAGAACATCCTTTTTGAACTATTTAATATTTATTTCAGCACTCTCCACTTCATTATGAAATTACATTAAAATACATGGACGTAGACTGAATGACAACTACTGGTGACAACAAACTTCCTGCTTGGATTAGGATCAGAAACCTGACTCACCTTTTCCAGCAAGAGTCGACCCCCACAGAACGACCACAACCAGCAGACTTGGAGTGAATTTAACCCCATCCATACTCCTGAATACCTTCACATGGAAGTGCAGCACAGATGTCAGTCTGTCACTATGTACAGGAAACACAAAACATTTGAATAATGGTACGAATGTGGTCCAACTGGTTTTGACACCTTACTGTCAACATTCAAGTTTAATGTCAAACTTACCTGAACATAGTTTCATGAGGTAAATATAGTTGAACAGATTGTCAAAATGAAGCTTTGAATCTTTGATTTGTCACTTCTTGTAGAGCAAAAGTATTTAGAGAGTGGTGGAAAGTGTAATCAAATAATTGTACTGTAATTTACTATGACAATGTTTTTCTTGCTGTAAGCATATAAATATATATTAGTTTTGAATTAGTTTCTATCATTTATTTATTGATTTATTTTTTATTTTATTTTTAAATGTTTAGTTTTAATTTTTTTGGCATCGCCCTCTAGTGGCGACTACACCACACTGCAGCTTAGAGGTGTAATTCATATTATTCTCCACTAGACGGCGCCATAGCTCCGTTACTTCATAGTGTATATTAGTAGTAGTTTAATGCTTAGTTTTAGGTTTTACTAGTTTTGATTTGTTTTGTTTTTTTATTTATTTTAGTTTATTTTAGTTTTTGTAAATACTTCGTTTTAGGTAAATTTTGATTAAAAATTATCTTTATTCTTAAATATTTTTACATTTTTAAACGTTTATTGATCATTTAGTTTGTACAGGAAGCATCTATAATATGGAAGCATACAAGAAGCATACATGTGTTGAATCTTGATTTTTTTTCTTTTGACTTAAATCAAACAAATGGGACAAGTGGGGTTTGTTTAATTTAGTTCTAGTTTTATTCATTTATTATTATTTTAGTTTTAGTTTTTTAATTGTATAATCTTTTTGTCGTCGCCCTCTAGCGGCGACTACATCGCACTGCAGCCTAGAGATGTAATTCATGTTATTGTCCACTAGAGGGCGCCTGAGCTCCATTACTTTATATTACATTTCCTTTAGCAGAAACCGTCAAATTCAGCCAGGCGCCCTCTAGTGGAGAATAAAGTGAACTGCACCTGTATACTGCACTTTGTTGTGTTCACCACTAGAGGGCGCAAGAGCTCCGTTACTTAATAGTGTATATTAATAGTACTCTAGTTTTTTAATGCTTAACATTACTTTGTTTTAGTTTTTTTCATCTTTGATTTATTTTTTTATTTATTTGACTTTATTTTAGTTTTTGTAAATGCTTTGTTTTGGGTCAATGCTTAGTTTTAGTTTATTTATTTTTATTTTTTATAAGTTTTAGTTTAGCTTTTTTTAATGCTTAGCTTTAGTTTATTTATTATTTATTTTTTTATAAGTTTTAGTTTAGGTTTTTTAATGCTCAGTTGTAGATTTTTTTTATTTTTTACAAAGAAGATAATACAGTTACAGTACAGGAAACATACAAAATATGTGTTGAATCTTGTTTGTTTTTTTCTTTTAACTTAAATCACACAAATGAGACAAGTGGGATTTGTTTGATTTCGTTGTAGTTTTTTAATAGTTTTGGTTTAGTTTCTATTAATTTTGGTTTAATTTTTATTTGTTTTATTTTAGTTTGTTTTCGTTTTTTAAATGTTTACGGTATAATATTATTTGTCGTCGCCCTCTAGCGGCGACTACATCGCACTGCAGCCTAGAGATGTAATTCATGTTATTGTCCACTAGAGGGCACCTGAGTTCCATTACTTCATATTACAACGTTTCCTTTAGCAGAAACCGTCAAATTCAGCCAGGCGCCCTCTAGTGGAGAATAACATGAACTGCATCTGGAGACTGCACTTTGTTGTGTTCACCACTAGAGGGCGCAAGAGCTCCGTTACTTAATAGTGTATATTAATAGTACTCTAGTTTTTAAATGCTTAATTTTACTTTGTTTTAGTTTTTATTATCTTTGATTTATTTTTTATTTATTTGACTTTATTTTAGTTTTTGTAAATCCTTTGTTTTGGGTCAATGCTTAGTTTTAGTTTATTTTTTTTTAATGCTTAGCTTTAGTTTATTTATTATTTATTTTTGTATAAGTTTTAGTTCAGGTTTTTTAATGCTCAGTTGTAGAATTTTTTAATTTTTTACAAAGAAGATAATACAGTTACAGTACAGGAAACATACAAAATATGTGTTGAATCTTGTTTGTTTTTTTCTTTTGACTTAAATCACACAAATGGGACAAGTGGGATTTGTTTGATTTCGTTGTAGTTTTTTAATAGTTTTGGTTTAGTTTCTATTAATTTTGGTTTAGTTTTTATTTGTTTTATTTTAGTTTGTTTTAGTTTTTTAAATGTTTACGGTATAATATTATTTGTCGTCGCCCTCTAGCGGCGACTACATCGCACTGCAGCCTAGAGATGTAATTCATGTTATTGTCCACTAGAGGGCGCCTGAGCTCCATTACTTTATATTACATTTCCTTTAGCAGAAACCGTCAAATTCAGCCAGGCGCCCTCTAGTGGAGAATAACATGAACTGCATCTGTAGACTGCACTTTGTTGTGTTCACCACTAGAGGGCACAAGAGCTCCGTTACTTAATAGTGTATATTAATAGTACTCTAGTTTTTAAATGCTTAATTTTACTTTGTTTTAGTTTTTATCATCTTTGATTTATTTTTTTATTTATTTGACTTTATTTTAGTTTTTGTAAATTCTTTGTTTTGGGTCAATGCTTAGTTTTAGTTTATTTATTTTTATTTTTTATAAGTTTTAGTTTAGCTTTTTTTAATGCTTAGCTTTAGTTTATTTATTATTTATTTTTTTATAAGTTTTAGTTTAGGTTTTTCAATGCTCAGTTGTAGATTTTTTTATTTTTTTACAAAGAAGATAATTCAGTTACAGTACAGGAAACATACAAAATATGTGTTGAATCTTGTTTGTTTTTTTCTTTTGACTTAAATCACACAAATGGGACAAGTGGGATTTGTTTGATTTCGTTGTAGTTTTTTAATAGTTTTGGTTTAGTTTCTATTAATTTTGGTTTAGTTTTTATTTGTTTTATTTTAGTTTGTTTTCGTTTTTTAAATGTTTACGGTATAATATTATTTGTCGTCGCCCTCTAGCGGCGACTACATCGCACTGCAGCCTAGAGATGTAATTCATGTTATTGTCCACTAGAGGGCGCCTGAGCTCCATTACTTCATATTACACCGTTTCATTTAGCAGAAACCGTCAAATTCAGCCAGGCGCCCTCTAGTGGAGAATAAATTGAACTGCACCTGTAGACTGCACTTTGTTGTGTTCACCACTAATTTTGGTTTAGTTTTTATTTGTTTTATTTTAGCTTTTTAAATGTTTAGTTTATATTAGGATAATAGTTTTAACTATTTTTAATAATAGTTAGTTTTAATTTTCTTTAGCTGTAGTTTTTTTGGGGGGTGTTGCTTTGTTTTAGGTCAATCTTTATTTTTATTATTTTTATTTTTATTTAGTTTTTAACTTTTAGTTTTATTTGTTATTAGTTTCATTTTGTGTTTTTATTATTTTTCCAAATGTTTAGTTTTAGTTTTATTAGTTTGAATTTAGTTTGTAAAGCTTCAACTGAAAAAATGACACATTTTTCTCCACATCTTGACTTAGAATATAAACAGTTTAAACAACTGTGGTTGTGTGTGTGTGTGTGTTAAAAAATGAAATTAAATCCCAGATGTTTGAGTATAAATGTTTATTCAAACCACACAAATGAATCAATATTTAAATATATATGAATTAGTTCACTTCACAAGTTTAAGTTAAGAAAAAAATACACACAGATATACAGTATATGTACGTAATGTCAAAGAAAAACAATTAACAAGCAGCAAACCCAGATGTCACCATTAGAGCGGTGTGTGTGTGTGTGTGTGTGTGTGTCACAGCAGCCGTGGGTTCTCCTCCCTGTAGTCGTGTGAGTCTCCAGCGAAGGGCAGCGGTGGAGGATGGTTGCAGAGGCCCATGAAGAAGATGATGATGGTGCCGAGCGTCATCACCGGGGTAACGAGGAAGAGGCAGAGTCGGTCCACGGTGCGGGCGATGCCGCTCCAGTTGTCTTTCTCCTGCAAACTCACAGTGTTTTATATTAACGATGGAACTGATTCAAGTCATCAGTTAATTGATTGACAGAAATGTAATTTAGATTTTACCATTCAACCTTACAACTGCTGAGCTGCAAAAGGTGTTTTTTATTGACCATAAAATTCAGATTTTTGTCTTTTTTATCTCATATTTAATATATCTCATCTTTCTATCTTGTATTTTTGCGTTTTATCTCTTATTTTCATCTTTTTATCTAATATTTTAAAATGTAACCTCATATTTTTGATTATTTTGTCTTTTATCGAATATTTTGTCTTTTTATCTCACATTTCTCTCTCAAATTTTTGCACTTTTATCTCGTAGTTGACTTTTTATCTAATATTTTTTACATTTTATTTCATTATTTTTATCTCACATATTTGTCTTTTTAATCTAATATTTTGTCTTTGTATCTAATTTGAATCTTTTTAATCAACTAACGATTTAGTTGTAGTTTTTATTAGTTTTGGTTTAGTTATTATTAGTTTTATTTGAGGTTTTTAAATGCTTAGTTTAAGTTTTTATTAGGATAAGTTCAAGATTTTTAATCCTTAGTTGTATTTCTTTTTAGTTTTGGTTTAGTTCCTATTAGTGTAGTTTTTATTTTAGTTATAGTTATTAGTATAGTTATTATTTTTAGTTTTATTTTAGTTTGTTTTCGTTTTCTAAATGTTTAGTTGTAATATTTTTGTCGTCGCCCTCTAGCGGCGACTGCATCACACTGCAGCCTAGAGATGTAATTCATGTTATTGTCCACTAGAGGGCGCCAGAGCTCCATTACTTTATATAACACCGTTTCATTTAGCAGAAACCGTCAAATTAACTCGGGCGCCCTCTAGTGGAGAATAACATGAACTGCACCTGTAGACTGCACTTTGTTGGTTTAGTTTTGATTTAGATTTTATTAGTTTTGTTTTATTTTTTGGATAATTTTATGAATTTCATTAGTTTTAGTTTTTGTAAACACTTTGTTTTAGTTTGATTTATAATTAATGGCATACTCGTGTTATTATATCTAAATCTTTTTCTTTTTTATCTGATATTTTGTCATTTTATCTATTTTTTAAATATTTATTTTATATTTTGGACTTTTTCCCAAAACCAAGATGTTCATAAAACCTCTGTTTTATTATTTTAGTGTGAAAACCTCCATAACTTAGTGTTATTTATTATTTTCTTCTTAAACCTGCTGTTCTGTATCCTTCTTTTTCACCATCTCACCTCATTATAATCGTTCTTGTTGCGCATGTGTTTGATGATGTAATTCGCTCCGTCCACAGCCGGCTTGATCTCCCCGTACAGCTGATCTGTCACACCTCCATCCTCCTGCAGCTTCTCCACTACACACACATACATACAGTCCTGAAGGTACACTGATGGTCATTAAAGGAGGTGGGTGGAGCTACAGGAGGTGGGTGGAGCTACAGGAAGTGGGTGGGGCTACATGAAGTAGGGTGGAGCTACATGAAGTAGGGTGGAGCTACCGGAAGTAGGGTGGAGCTACAGGAAGTGGGTGGAGCTACAAGAAGTGGGTGGGGCTACATGAAGTAGGGTGGAGCTACATGAGGTGGGTGGAGCTACAGCATACCTGCGGCGTGCGTGGTCCGAGCCGTCAGTCCATGTCTCTCTGACTGCTTCTCGAACATCAGATCGCTGCGGGACTTCACGCTGTAGTATTCCTCCGCGGAGGCGATGTATCCCACCGAGCTGGATCTCCGTGGCAACGCCCCGTCCCAATATGGCTCCTCCTCCGCAGGGCGGGACATGCGCAGGAGGCGGGGCAGCCGCTCCAGGAAGTACTGGACAGAGAGAGGAAATTTAAAGTCAGAATATGAAGCTTTTTCTGCTGAAAATTCTACATTTTTTGTTAATTAAAATTGAGACAAATGTTCATATGAGCAGATTTTAAGGAAAATATAATGTAATATTTGTTGAATTCAACAAATAAGAGTTAAATATGTTATAAGACTCATGATTTAATTCTTTAAGGAAGGAAACATGATTAGATTTAGTTTTAATGAACATATAAAATGTGTTTGTCACTTTTACTTTCAACCCAATAGAAATTAATCAATCAATTAATTAATCTGTAACAGCAGAGACAGACAACTATTTACTATTTACAACTAGTTACCTTCTTGGTCCACTCAGACATGACGTGTGTACTCGGGGTCCTGAAGTGCAGGTTGAGGACGACGACACAGTTCAACACAACCACTGTGACCAGCACCATGATGAACATCAAGTATCTGAGACAGACACACACACACACACACACACACACACACACACACACACACACACACACACACACACACACACACAGAGAGAGAAGAAAATGTCTCATTCAATGAAGCATTCGTTTTTCAAACTTTACCTATAAAAATATATAATATAAATAACTGTTAAGATGGTCAACCATTTTCATGAATGTCAAAGTAGCACACACAATAATACATATATATATATATGTGTGTGTGTGTGTGTGTGTGTGTGTGTGTGTTACCTACTTGACAATCAGAGGAACAGACATGGACGTCTCCGGCAGCCTTTGAGAGATCAGCAGCAGGAAAACGGACTGAGCCAAAAGCACCGAGATGGACAAGGTCATCTTCTCCCCACCTACACACACACACACACACACACACACACACACAAACACACACACACACACACACACACACACACACACACACACACACACACACACACACACATATATATATATATATATATATTAATATCAAACTGACTGTCAGCAGGTAGATTTATGTATTTTAACATCAAACTGACTGTCAGCAGGTAGATTTATGTATTTTAACATCAAACTGACTGTCAGCAGGTAGATTTATGTATTTTAACATCAAACTGACTGTCAGCAGGTAGATTTATGTATTTTAACATCAAACTGACTGTCAGCAGGTAGATTTATGTATTTTAACATCAAACTGACTGTCAGCAGGTAGATTTATGTATTTTAACATCAAACTGACTGTCAGCAGGCAGATTTATGTATTTTAACATCAAACTGACTGTCAGCAGGTAGATTTATGTATTTTAACATCAAACTGACTGTCAGCAGGTAGATTTATGTATTTTAACATCAAACTGACTGTCAGCAGGTAGATTTATGTATTTTAACATCAAACTGACTGTCAGCAGGCAGGTAGTAGACCAGGGAGGCCAGGAAGGAGATGAGCACACAGGGGATGATGATGTTGACGATGTAGAACAGAGGTTTGCGTTTGATGATGAGGTAGAAGGTGATGTCCTGGTGCTTGTTGCTGTCCATGGGGATGTGGCGGTACGTGTTCCTCTTGGCCGGACGGTGGATCACCTCCCACTCACCGTTCTCTGACAGGACAGACAGGAAACAGCTGGAGAAACCACATCACCTCCCCTCAAGGAATACCTGATACAGCAGCTGCATCGACCTTTATTCATGAATCCCAGTAAAAACGCAGCTCCAACATTAAATAAAGTATTTTATCTGTAGTAAAACCCAGTGTTACAATGAACAATAACAAGTTAAAAAGACATCTACTGTGTGTGTGTGTGTGTGTGTGTGTGTGTGTGTGTGTGTGTGTGTGTGTGTGTGTGTGTGTGTGTGTGTGTGTGTGTGTGTGTGTGTGTGTGTGGAGAGAGGGATTCTAGTAGTTTTATTCTGTGAAGAACTTCTTGTTAGTTTTTGTATGAAAAGTAAAAGATTGATTGATTGATAGATAGATTGATTGATTGATTGATTGATTGGTTGATTGATAGATAGATTGATTGATAGATTGATTGATTGATTGGTTGATTGATAGTGTACCCGTCCATCCTGCAGGGTCGATGATGATCCACTCCACCGTCCATTTGTTCGTTTCATCTGCTTCTTCTTTCAGGAGCATCCTGATCTCTTTGGCATTGTACGTCAGAGAGCTGCAAAGCATCATGGGAAATGGAGTTTTAAGACACTTGTTCAGCTTTATTCCAGCAGGAAAACCTCAGGTTCACCCTCTCAAGAAGTTTTATTTAAAAAAGGATTTTTTATCAGCTTTCTCAATCTTTTAGTAGCTTTATTTATTTATTAAAGTTATTTCATATATTTTAGATTTTCCGCCACCATCTAATGGTGAGTTTGAAGTTAATGGAGAATCCAGACTTGTAGCAGCTAATACTTGTACTTGAGAAGTATTTGACGACATCATTTCTACTTCTACTCCAGTAAAACATGTGAGTAGCTCGTCCTGCAGTTTTCTGTCAGGTGTTAGGTGTCTTACGTGAATTTGAGCGTACAGTTCTGCCAGTCGAAGGGGAAGTAGTTGACGTTGATGGAGCAGGACGAGCGGAAGATGGCGGGAGGCAGCCAGTAACACAGGCCTGTAGAATCCACCAGCACGTTGCTGTAGTAGGCCACCTGGAACTGAGCGTCGTTACTACACACACAGAGAGAGAGAGGCTGTAAAAACACTGTTAACACATAGACTGATCAATCAATCAACTCATCAATTCAATTCTATTGATGTGACACCTTTCATACTAGTTGAATGTGATTCCTGTAGGACAGGAAGTATAAGTGTGTAACATCAGGCTTCTGAAATGTAAATTAAATACATTATTATAGATAATTATAGATTAGAAAAAAGAAGAAAATTTAAGGTAAATTAATGAGTTTTATTGATGAAAGAAAATACAAGCAAAATAAAATGATAACTACTAAATGAATGAATGAATTAATTAATTTTAATTCTTTAATTCAGTTAATTCTCACTTGTTTTCCAGAACGATCTCAGGCAGCCAGACCATGCTGGAGGGAAGACGCAGCATGTCGATGCCGTCAAACTCTGACACGTTCCACGACAGACGATAGTCAGTCCATGTCTGACACACACACACACACACACACACACACACACACACACACACACACACACACACACACACACACACACACACACACACACACACACACACACACACACACTGTAAATAAAGTAGAATAATAAACTGCCAGTCAAAACAGCATCAGTAAAGACTTACATGATCGATCCACACATTGGTCAGCAGCGTCTCATCAACTTCTTTCTACAGATGAAGAAGAAGAAGAAGAAAACTGATCAAAGATCAATAAGAAATCAGCTGATTCAGTACAAACAAGAAGAAGAAGAAGAAGAAGAAAAGAAGAAGAAAAGAAGAAGAAGAAGAAGAAGAGATCTATGAGATAACAGGTGACCAGGGAGATGAGGTTGGACAGGGTGAGGGCCAGGAAAACGTCCACAGCGTCCTGCTGCCGTTCTACAGGACGCAGCTCCTTGTTGTAGCCCAGGTCTTTGAATAAATACTTGATGAGACGCTCCTCCTCATTCCTGCTCCAGCAGCCTGACACACACACGATAGTAGGACAGTAAGATATGGAACCTTTAAAATAAATGGATACATTCAATAAAGGACAGATTGCTGTTCTAATTGTAATCATTGCATCATTAACGTGTGTTAATTACCACCCATGTTTATTTCTACCTGCTGTAAATACAACAGGAAACAGCAGCCTGTGAATGTGAGGGAATGTTTTCAGCTGCTCATGTTTCAGCAGCTGCTGCTTCACTGCTGCAGCTGCTGCTGCTTCAACAGCTTCAACTCATTCATCATCGCTTTATCCAAACTGGAATTAATCAATGCTGGAAAATGGGATGTTTCATGTCCACTTTACTGTTGGTGATGTTGCTGCTGCCTCGTGGCCTGATCTCTCTGTAGAAAACCATTTCTAACCTCAACGAGACTAAACCTCCAGGCTTATTATTCACTTTTCCTGCTCTAAATGATAATAAAGGTGGAATATCTCTACAACCACAAAGGTTATTGGATTAAACCTGGAATCAGAATAAATCTACAACATGAGGTGACGACAGAAGAGTCAGAATCTATTTATGTTGCTGTTACAGAGAAAATAGAGTTTTAATATTTATAAAAGTTAAAACAAGACCAAACTGACCCAAATCATAAAAACAATTAAATAAGATAAATTATCTGCAATGAAAAGTTCAATGATTAATCAGTTCTGAAGCATATTGCATTCACTCAGTGGAAGAAAACTACTTTTGTGATAATTATTTTTCTGTTTTTTCTAAATAATTCTTTTCAGCCTTGTTTTTGACCCTGAAAAACAGACCTGAAAAAATGATAATGATAAAATTAGTCTGAAAAAATGACCCAGAAAAACAGAGCTTCTTTTTTTCAAGTAAATATAATACAAGAGATGTTTAATAAGGAGATTATACAGGAGCCAATTAAATAATCACACAAACAGCTCTGATCTAAATGAAATATCTAAATAGTCTCTACTACTGATATTCTATTAAACTATTGTCTTATTGTATTGATGATGTGGATATTGATGATATATATTGATGCTGGAACAGTAACATTGGGTTTAATACAGATAAAATACTTTATTTAGTGGAGCTGAGGTTTAATACTGGGATTAATGAAGAAAACTCTCAGCTACACAAAAACAACTATTTGGAGTCTTTATTCTTTTTAGTTACTTTTTAGTGATTTAATATTCAAACTTATTTTACATTCAGAGGAAGACTGACCCAGACTGTCTGTAAATGCTCTTCAATGTGTCACTGATCTGTTTGTCTGAGGAATTTTTACAAATGAAAAGTTGTGATGTTGTGAAAAAATACAGAAAATTGTGTGAACTCTGGTATAAATATGAAAAAAAATGTGACAGCAAATAATGCTTCTTACAAAGAAGTGAGTCCTCTCACACACTTTATGAACTCAGACCATGTTTACTGGTGAAATAACTTCACATTGAGTCAAGTTGAATGTTGAAAAGCAGAAACTCACCAGGTGAGAGCAGAGCGAGCAGGAAAACGACACCTAAAGGTGCTGAAGGCTGAAGCTTCATGGCTGAATGTTGGGAGACGTCCTGAGTCCTTTTCACCCAGAGAGTCCTGCTGGACTGAGTGACGGCAGCAGCTGCAGAAACACACCCAGGAGAAAATAGAAAACACACACCTCCACTTCCTGTACGGGAAACACAGAGAGAGGAGGAGGAGGAGAAGAAGAAGAGGAGCAAATCCACTAAAAACATCATGAATAAAACCTAAACTACTGAAAAAATACTAAAAAAAAATGGAATCGTAGCAAATTCTAATAGTGGTTTTTGCAGATATGATCTCAGAGGGAAAACTATCATGGAAAATAAAAAAAATAAATAATAATTAAAAACAATTAAAAAACACAGGTTGATCAGGACGACTTGGTTGTTGCTATGGTGGTAGTTGCTATGGTGTTCCAGATGGTTGCTAATAAACCTAAGGAGGCTGCTATTATATTTTTGATGGTTGCTAAGGACGATATGGTTGTTTGGTTTCCATGGTTACTAATAAATCTAAGATGGTTGCTAGGTGTTTCACATGGTCGCTAATGAACCTATAGTGGTTGCTATGGTGTTTGTGTTGTTGCTAATGAACCTATAGTGGTTGTTATGGTGTTTCACATGGTTGCTAACGAACCTATAGTGGTTGCTGTGGTGTTTGTGATGGTTGCTAATGAACATATAGTGGTTGCTATGGTTACTAATAAATATAAGATGGTTGCTATGGTGTTTCACATGGTCACTAATGAACCTATAGTGGTTGCTATGGTGTTTGCGATGGTTGCTAACGAACCTATAGTGGTTGCTATGGTGTCTATGATGGTTGCTATGGACAATATGGTTGTTTGGGTACCACCATGAGTTGCTATGGGGTTTTAGATGGTTGCTAATGAATCTAAGGTAGTTGCTATGGTGTTTGTGATAGTTGCTAAGGGCGATATGGCTGTTTGGGTGTCACCATGTGTCTTCATTAAGTTTAAACATTTATTCACTTTCCCATCTCTCAATAAATCATGAAGCCTGTGCCAGTTCTCAAGGGTCCACAGAACATGAGGAGTGGACACATGTCCTAACAACGATACATTTTCAATGAATTCCCTCATTAAAAACTGTTTTATTTGGCACAAACTGCCACAGACACACAGTTATTTCATGTTGATGTACAAACACAGATTCATCATTTATTGACCAACAAGTAAAAGACAAAAACAGACATAAGTCTTTAAAATACATGATGAGTATATTTTAGTTAAGAATCACGTGTAGAAAGGCTCATTAAAATAATTATAGTCCTCAGATTTAACCAGATGATAAAGTGTGGGCGTGGTGTTCCTCAGAGCGACAGGTTGACGTCGTTCTTCATCTTGCCGCTGCTCAGGCTGTGGATCTTGGCGATCATCGCTGAGTGGACGTTCAGCTCGTCTTCCTTCTGCTTCAGCTCGTCCTCTTTCTGCTTCAGCTTCGTCTCCACTTGACTCTTCTGCAGCTCCAGAGACGAAGCCTGGAAAACAGCAAGGTTTTTGGTCAAACTTACCTTTTCCCCGACACTTTCCCTGCATTTTTCAGGCTGTTGTGCTGCGTAGTGTTTCCAGCATAGACATTAGCTTCATACTTACTGTACACATAGAACAGTGCTATTAAATGTCTTGGGTTTTATACTTCACATAAAAACATGAAACTTCCCAAACTAAATGTGTTTAAAGTGTAAAATAGTTTGTTTTACTTGTTTCTTCTTTTTAATAAATTTGTTTATTACAGGTAAATACTGCATGAGAATTAGGGCTGCAAATAGTGATCATATTAATTACTGCAACGATTAATCAATTAGTTGTTTGGTTCATAACATGGAGTTAAATGTGGATCAGTGTTTCCCAAACCTAAAAAGTCCAGAGCAACCATCTATTTAAAAACGACTCAAACCAATCATCAATATAACACGACACAACTTTGGATAAAAAAACACTGAAAAAATAATGAAAATATGAGGAAACATTAAATTAAATCAAATCACCACTATTTTGAACTACATTTGTAATTTTTGTCATCAATTTACAGCACAAAGGCCAGTTCCATCTGATTTTTAGATCTTAACTCTACAGCTTTTTCTTCGTATGTGTGTGATAAACCTTCTTTACCTTGATGCTGGCGTCTTTCCTCGCCTGCTCCGTCTTGTTAAGTTCTTTCCTCAAAATATCCACCGTCTCCTCCAGGTCTTTCCTCTCTTTATCTTTTTCTTTTCCCTTCTCCTTCTCTGCTTTTAATTCACAGCACAGATCTGACAGGAACAAAAATAAATAAGATCTCAAATGTTTAGGCATAAAACATACATAAATTTATCAAGACAACTAAAAGTGTAAGAAGTTAATGATGCTGCTGATGTGGTTTTTAACCCATAACAACCTGGACCCATTCAAATAACAGACCAAATACACATTTCTGAAACTTTGGTTGAAATACTAACATCAACATTAAACAAATATTAAATTAATGATGCAGTTTAGCAAAAAAACCCTCAATAGCTCAGAGTTGAGTTAATAAGTAGATTAAACCAACCAGAAATGTCTCTGTTTTTCTGCTCCAGGTCTGAATGGAGGGATCTGACCTCCTCCTTCTTCTCCTCCAACTCTGACTCTGTCCTGAGAAAAGAGGAAAAGAGAAACTCTCAACATCTGACGACGTACTCTAGTGTCAAAATGTGCTTCAATAAAGTAGGTTAAAAGTATTAAATGTGTGTTACTTGTCGTGCTGCAGCTGCAGAGCGTCCAGGTTCCTCCTCATGGTGTCGCTCTGTTTGGTCAGAGAGATGTGAGCCGACTGCAGCTCCTTCAACAGCCGCTCACTCTCAGTGAACCTGCACATGACAAACACCCGCGTTACACACACAGACACACAGACACACACACACACACACACACTTTGTTTTGTCCTAAATCATCTCTTGATGACGCTGCCATGTAAAAATCTCCTTAATCCTGAGTTAAAGGATCAGGACCTGTATTCCTAAAGATTCTGAGAATCCTCTCAGAGTTCCTAACTTGGTCTCAAGTGAGGAGGTGTGGTTGACCCTGTTGCTACGTACGAGTCATCATTTCCAAACCTGTGATTGGTTGATTCTAAAAGCTGGATAAAAAACTCACTTTTGGTGATAAAAGTCAAAGAAAGGACCCTCAAATTGATCAACTTAATCATGGAATCGAATCTTATGAAGACTGTAATTGTAAATAACATATCACAAAAAGAAAATACATGTTAAATGAATAGTAAACTGTACTATAAAGAGAGTATCAAGAAAAAGCTCTAAAAGTTATTCTAGAATCAGTCCATCAAACATGTGTCATCACTTCATTGAAAATTTGAGCTTTGTTCAATAAAAACCAGGCAAAGAGCTGATGAAGAAGGAGCTGACAGTTTAATTTAACTCCAGGTTAATGTAAGTTTAGTTTCACTATGCAATGAAAGGACAGTTTAAGCCTAAAGTTAAAGTTGACTAATTTACACTAGAATGTTCAAAAAAAGAAAAGAAAGTCATCCACTGTCAAAGTAAATATAATATTCTCTGCATTTGATAAAGGTTCGTGTAAATTACTTAGGTTGTTATTTTAATAATTAGAAGCAGCAGCAATAATATTAGAAATAATAGAAATCATGACATAAGTAATTAGAAGTAGGAGAAAGCTTAAGTATAATGTGAGCGGTGCTGAATGGGAGACCTGCTGAGCAGTGTGTTGTAGGCTCCTTTGAGGGCCTGGTGCTCCTCTGAGTCCTGCTGCAGCCGGCCGTTGTGCTGCAGCAGCTCCTCCATGTCGGCCCTGCAGCGCTCCACCTCCAGCACCTGGCCGCCCAGCTCGCCCTGCAGGTCCTCGCGCCGAAGCTCCGCCTCCTTCAGCAGGCCGCCCAGCTGCCGGGCCTGAGGACGCCAAACCACACGGACAGAGAGTTTAGGACGCCACAACCAGAGGATATGGAGATTTACTTCTTAAAAAAATGAATCAAATCCATTCATTTAATGTTTATTTAGCCTTTTAACATTATATTATTTTATACAATTGTTACAAAAACCTTTGACTCCAATATGTAAATAAAGTGAAACTAACATTTTGAGATTGATTTACAAAACGTCCACATTTCTGTCCTGTGTGTGTGTGTGTGTGTGTGTGTGTGTGTGTGTGTGTGTGTGTGTGTGTGTGAGACCTCGGCCTCAGCCCGAGCTTGCTGGAGGCGATACTGAGAGATGAGGCGATCGGCCTGAGACAGAGCCAGAGCTTTCGCCTCCAACAAATCCTGCAGTCGACTCTCCTTAGACTGAAGACGAGAGAAACACAAAGACATCAGATTCACATCAGATAATTCAATCGTTCAATTTCAGAGTTTATACAGTCATCCAGTGGACCAGATTGGACCCCTTAGCGGGCCGGTTTGGGCCCAGGGCCACATGTTTGACACCCCTGCTTCAGATTTATTGCAGATAATATAATATCTCAGAGATATAAGCAGCTGATTTCATATCTGATTTACCGTGAATGCAGAGAGTTTCTGTTCATAAACGTTGATGATCTCTGACACACGTGAATCCTTCGTTTGTTCCTGGAGCTACAAACAACAAAGAGGAGATTAGTGACAAACAGGTTTTCATTCACACACATATTAAATATACATACATATTCAGCAGCATTTTAATCCTTATTCCTCCACACATTTCAAAATAAAAGCCCATCAGTTTGGCTGCGATTGTTCAACAAATGTACACGTGTATGTATGTTCTGCAGGACTTTTGGTTACGATATTTTGAGACCTATCATGGAAATGAATTCCAATCCTAAACATTTTTAGCTCCCTAACAAACATTTAAAGAAAATCACATGACAAAGTGTTTGAAGTGTTTGAGTCAGTGATAATTAAACCACATGTACCTCCAGGCCGTTCTGCATCTTCTCTGAGAGGCTGTGAATGCTCCTGCCTGAAGACTCCAGGATACTGGCGTTGGTCCGGGGGGGCGGGACTTCCTGCAACGCGATGCGTTTGACGGACAGCTCGGCCTCCCGCTGGCGGTAGGCGTTATTGGCTGCGATGCTCTCTCCCAAACTGGAGGAGTAAAGGTTGATAAATGAGGAAATAGCAACAGCGAATATGTCCAACGACGACATCAGGAGTCAAACTCAGTTCATGAAACACATTCAACACTATTTAATCTCAACTCGGCTGGACCAATACAAATTTATATATAAAATAGCAGCAGGTGAAGTTATCTCCTGCTTTACAAACCATTTACCAATAAAGTGTAAATATATTATCTTGAGCACTGAAAGATTTTCCCTGACTTCACAAAGGCGTAAACAGGCATATTTGACATCCCTGTTGAGTGAAACCACAGGTGAGCAGCAACTTTTCCATTTAAATAGTTTCCTGTAGAAGTGATTTCCAGCAGAGACTCACAGCAGCGAGGGGAAGTCTGGGAGCGGCGTGGCTTCAAACAGCAGCGACAGGCCGGTCTGAACATGATCTCTGTGGTGGGACGTCAGAGCCAGAGAGAGGGGAGTCACCATTCTCTGGTCCTGAAAGACCCAAAATTACAAATATTCCAAGATGTGAGGGACGACATGGAACAAAATGGAAAAGATGACGAAAATATCTCATTCTGGTTATTTTCTGGTTTCTTTAGTCTTTTATAAAAGTAAACTGAAACCACAAACCACAAAAAATAAATACTCAAGATATTAAAATAATAAATATATATATATATATATTTAAAAAATATTTTAAAACTACAAATACAAAGTAAAATGATAAAAAAAATGTTTTTAATTTTCTTAAAAGAAGAAATTGTGTAAATTCTCTGGTTCCAGCTTCTCTTCTCTGATTATTTCCTGGTTTCTTTAGTCTCTATAATAATAAACTGATGATCTTTGGGTTGTGGACAAAAAAACACTGATCCACGTTTTAAACCAAATTTATGAACCAAACAACTAAATGATTATTCATTTCAATAATTGATAGATTAACTTTCTATTAAAATAATCATTATTTGCAGCCCTAATTGTCATGTGTGTTGTATGTAATATTTACCTATAAACCCAGTCTTTTTACCTGTAATATCCTGTAGAAACTGGTCTCCATGTCCTTCACCTGCTGTCTCAGCTTGCTCATTAACTCCAGAGTCCTCAGCAGAGCTTCAGCACAACCCTGACTGAAACAGACAATCACCTTGTATTAGGTAATAAATCACAAGAAGCTTTGTTTGTCAGTGATGAAGATCCTCATGATTACATATTATAATAAAATCATAGTGATATAAAGTTAATAACATCAGAGCTTCTAACTCACCTGACATCGCTCTCTGAGCCGGGAGGCAGGCAGGTGAGGGGGTTGTTGCTATGACAACAGGAGAGGAGGGACTCCACCTGAGCGAGGCAGAGCTCAGCGCTCACCTGACTGGACACCACCATCCTGGAGGAGTCCTCGGTACACAGGAGTAGAAGAGTTAAGGCCTGCGACGAGACGTAAAGACAGAAAGACGCAGACATGAGGCTCCCACAGAGCCGTCTGAAGGATATCGAGCAGCAGGCCCGTGACGTGGGTGACGAGTCGGCAGCGTTTCCTCAGCGGAGCGACGCCCTGCGAGGGGTCAACGCCGTCCAGCAGCCCCAGTAGGACAGGAAGAAGTAGTTCCACGAAGCTCAGAACACACTCAGACACGATGTCTGCTGCCAGGGCCTCCTGGACCAGGACAGGAAGAGACAGAACAACAACACACATCAATCTAGTTAATGAGCCACATTCAGCACAACTTAATCTCAGAAATATTTACATATAAATAACAACATCTACAAACTGTCCTCCTTTTTATGTAGGAAAACACATTATAAAAATGTACACTTTGTTCTTGTTTTGGTACAATTATTACTTCTATTGTCTAGTATCTATTCTTTTCTAGTGGTATTAAAAGGTTTCAATTATATAAAGATTATCTTCTTTTTCTTAGCTGGGATATTTTTTTTCATGGGTTGCAGCAGAAAATACTAAATTTGCGAACACAAAACAGCATTTTATCAGCATTTCAGTACATGAGTGTGTGGTTGTTTGTATTTCAGGGAGCTGCTGTGTGTTGTTGTGTTTTTCATGATTTAATGACGAGGTCTCTGTACCTCCAGCAGCTCGTTCAGCAGCTGCAGGGCCTGCAGTGAGCAGGATTCGGTGCCCTCTACAGGTGAACTCAGCCACTGCACCAGCGCCAACCCCGACGCCGCCTTGTGTCCGCCGTCTGGCCCCGCCCCCTGCCGTCGTCCCGCCGCTCTGAGTTTGGGTCCCGCCGGCCTGAAAACCACCTCACACAACAGAGAACGGAGACCAGAGACGCTGCACATCGCCAGGAGCAGCTCCAACATCTGCAGACGACAGGATAAAATCAATAAGCTACACTATCAATAATATCTGCTATAGACTATCAATAATCACTATTAATGTATAATATCAGTTATAGATGATCAATAATCACTATTAATGTATAATATCAGTTATAGATTATCAATAATCACTATTAATGTATAATATCAGTTATAGATTATCAATAATCACTATTAATGTATAATATCAGTTATAGACTATCAATAATCACTATTAATGTATAATATCAGTTATAGACTATCAATAATCACTATTAATGTATAATATCAGTTATAGACTATCAATAATCACTATTAATGTATAATATCAGTTATAGATTATCAATAATCACTATTAATGTATAATATCAGTTATACACTATCAATAATCACTATTAATGTATAATATCAGTTATAGATTATCAATAATCACTATTAATGTATAATATCAGTTATAGATTATCAATAATCACTATTAATGTATAATATCAGTTATAGACTATCAATAATCACTATTAATGTATAATATCAGTTATAGATTATCAATAATCACTATTAATGTATAATATCAGTTATACACTATCATAATCAATATGTATAATATCAGCTATACACTATCAATAATCAATATTAATGTATAATATCAGTCTTCAGATTGAGATACTCACAAATGAATCACATTTATTTCTGTTCTAAATGAACCTTAAGGGGATATTTTTTAAATCATGCCAGTTTACTATTACAGAAGACTAAAGAAACCAGGTAATCAGATTTGAGGATTGTGTGTCATTTACGCAACATTAAAGAATAAAGTGATTTGACAAGTTTTGAATATTATAGTATGACTTTAAATTGTCATTATTCATCCAGATTTGGCCAAAAAGCTTCATCATCAATAGGGCGACAATGTGTGATATTTAACGTGTGTCTTTTTCTCTCATCTCACCTTAGCTGCAGAGTCGGGGTCTTTTGACTGTAGGAGTCCTAAAACCTGAGACACACATGCTGAGAAGTGTTCATACCTAGAAAATGGAAAAAAAAAGTGTTCAGACATGAAGCAAACACTGAAACGTTATGTATGTATGTGTATGTGTGTGTGTGTGTGTGTGTGTGATAATACCTAGTGAGATAATCTGCAATCTTGGGGCTTTTCAGGAGGTCAACCAGAAGGTCAACTGAGTATTTTTGGGTCAAAGTTCCATCACCGTTCACAATGATGTTAAATACAAGCTGGAAAGTCTGGTGGATGTTCTTTGCGTCAAAAAGCTGCAACAGCAACAGAAAACAGGAAGATTAACATGCTTCATTTACAGAAGAAACACTATAAATACTCATTCGGTTTTAGATGAATACTGTAAATGGAAAAAGAACATACAGAAAAAGAGGAAGAAGTACATGTGCTATCGAGAAAAAAAAAGGTCAATACATTATTATGGTGAGAAAATCTCAGTGGGTGTTTTCCCACTGACCTTCTCTCCAACTTTCTCATTTAGAGTGAGGCTGGCCAGGATGGACAACGTGAAGACCACCACAGTCAGACTGTTGTGAGCCAGGAAGTTGATCAACGTACGGTAGAATGCCTTCACATTATCCTACAAAAAAAAAAAGATATATATTAAACACAGAGCAACAGTCCACAACCCAAAGATCAGCAGTTTATTATTATAGAGACTAAAGAAACCAGGAAATAATCAGAGAAGAGAAGCTGGAACTTTTGTTTTCAATCAATTGACTAATCATTGCAGCTATACTTGGTGTTATTATTAATGGTGTAATTATGGTTGATTATGTATTTTCCAAGTTAGCAATTTGATAAACTATCAAAAGTCAAAAGGATAGGATTTAAGTGGCATGACTTTGTTGTTGCCTGAGTCTTTTTTTGGAGTGTTCACATATTTAAAAAAAAACAGTGACTAATTGCTTTGATTTTGTTTGAAAATCTGAAAGGAACCAAGTGTAAAAACCTCCTTCAGTGACTGAGCAGAAACTCACCAGAGACTTGATGTGACTCTGCACTGAGTGGTTGTCACGACAGAGGTTGGCCATGAGGCCGAGGCACGGCATGATGATGTCATCATCGTGAGACTGGCTGTGGAAAAAGATGTCAATGCCGAGTTAGTGTCAAACACACACAGAGCTTCACCTTAATGACACATCTGGAACATGTGGTTCTTACATGTTGGTCACGAGGAAAGTGAGGAGCTCGTGAATGTAGTTGGTAGAATGGAAGACGCGAGTGTTGTAAGTTAGTTTCTGCAGCACCTGCAGACACTAAAATACACAAAACAGGATTTCTGATATTTCCATCAAAGTATTAGTTTGCAATTTTTGAAAATGTGCATAAGAGGTGGATGGAAACACAATTACTGACTCACCTGCAGTACCAGCGGTTCTCCAGGTGTGGCGCTGTGGCGGTGGACAACAGATGCCAGGATGCTGGTGAGGTTGTAGCTGCTGTGAAGCATCTCACGGCTGTCGTCATCACAGGCTGAAGGGGAGAGGATGAGAAAATACAGAGATGTTGATTCAAAAACAGCTGTATGTTCACTAAACCACTGGTGGATAAAATGCCCCTAAATATTTAAAGGAAAGTCATCAGCAGAGTGAGAGGTTTTTGTTAGTTATTGTAGATTATTGTTATTTGTAGTTGTTTTTATGCGTCTGAAACCTAACTAGAAACAAAAAAAAACAAAACTGCAAGATGGAGCATTGGTATTAAGGTGAATGTATTATATAAGAGGATGAATAGAAAGTGTAACTGGTTGTACCAAGCTGTGTCAGCAGGGAGATGATGGAGCTGGTCAGTGCAGGGCTGGTGTTTGGGTTCCCGACCAGCTCCACCAGCCCACTCACACACTCACTGGGCAGAACCTGGCCCGACGTCAGCAGCTGGTCACATTTAAGGCCTGAAACCTCCTGCAAAAACAACAGGACAATACATGTTAATAGACATTTATGGGATAATGTCAAAAATGTCATGCGGTGTAACCCTAAACACTTGGTAAAAATGGTACAAAGACTTTCAAATGACTTATCTCTGATCACTTTTCAGTTATAGCCTTTTGAAATTAAGATGTCAATATCAAATAAACGTTTTAGAAGGAAACCTCTGGCGTCTAAGGGGTTAAAGGTCCTGTATTCTCCACTCTTCCTGTGTTTTCTATCAAGATGTGAAACCCTTAGCAAAACAAATTTGTAGTTTTATGAATCAAACATAATCTCAATACAGTTTTACACCGTCTCTCTTTTTTCAGCTCTAAAGAAGTTCAGGTTGTTTTGTGTCTGTCTCATTGTTTAAGGATCCCTCTTATACTGAAGTATCATAATTGATAATTGTCCGATCACAGGCGGAAGGTTCGGAATTCACCTCCACTTGTTTCTGGAGCTGCGCTGCGGTTTGTGCGGTCTTGCTGCTCCGGTATTGTTGACTAGCCAGTAGCAGAGACTTCAAACACGTGGCCATGTCCATCCTGTGGCGCAAAACAATTATTATAGCACATTAACTCCACAAATTAACGTTTAACGGCGCTAACAGCAAGCATTTTTTCCCTAGGACGATCCTGGAATGACCCGCCCTACTCCGCCTCTGATTGGCTTATCCTATATTCATACATCAAACACAACCAATCTAACCAATCCGGTCCGTGAAGGCAACGCGTATTAGCCAATCAGAAGCCGCGTAGGGCGGGTCATTCCAGAACCACTCAGAAAAAAAATAGCTGACGTCGAACACCAGTTAGCAACCGTTTCATGACAACAACTCTAAATAAAAAACGATGAAACAAAACGTTAATTTCTGTACGTGTATTAAACGGCGAGTTACGTTAAACGTTAACGTGTTCGTTTGTTATTAACTACCTTTGGTGCTTGTTCCTTCCCCGAAAACATCAACAATAAACCGGCAACACAACTGCAACTTTCCTCCCGCTTCCAGGTTCAAACGGGGAAGGACTGAACCACGAGAAAGGGGTGAAAAGACAGATTAAATAAGCACCTATAAAGTTAATACTGAATAACACAAACTAAATAAATAAATTAGATACTTTATATTAAATTAAACAATATGTTAAAGTGTAATTGTATGTTTTTCATCAATTAAGGGAACTGAAATAACCCCCTCCCCTTTTAGACGTCTTGGTAGAGGCCAGGCAGGAAAATGACGTATCGCGAGGGGCGAAGCGAGATGGCCATTGTTATAAAATAAAATTAATAAAATAAAATGTAATTAAATAAAGTCAAATAAAATAAATTAAGATTAAAATAAAATTATTAAAAAAATGACAAGACGGTCATTTTTATTTAAAACAACATAACTTCAACATTTACCTTTCATTAATTTGTTTATTAAAGACTTGAAAATGGTGCACTCCTATATGTGTCTTAATAGTAAACTATTTTGTGTTCTTGTTGCTGGAATCAGACAGCAAGTGTATCAGTCTGGGTTCATAATGATACCAAAATAAAATGAAAATAACACATGCACTTTTAAGTTTCACATGGCAATCGTATGTTTGTTAGATGCAGATGTACTTGTGTGTGGAAACTGTGGTTAGACCATGATTATAGTCTCAAAACCCACTACTGAATTTTCCACTTATCTTTCATCTGCTGTTTGTCCTCTGCACTGAAACCAGAAATTGCAAAGTAAACTAAATAAAGAAATTAATACATGTGTGAATTCCCTAAACTAAAATTCCTTAAACATAAAGTAAATGTCTACCTTCTTCTACCTTGAATTAAAATAAATGCTTTTTATACTTAAAAACTGTCAGACGAAGCAGCTTTGTCGTGTGACAGTAGACAGGATGTGTGGTGAGATTCTGTTCTGTTTAGACAAAAGAACATAGACACACACATGGTTTAGTAACACTTGTATTTTGACTTGTACTGCATGAATGCTACAAAAATAGATTTTAAAACGTGCCATACAAGCTGTGTACAAGCTGCTCTGGTGATTTATTTGCACTGAATAGTCACAGGAAGCCACACAACATTATTTTAATGGTAAATTAATTCAAAACAGTGAGGGAAATGTTTATAAAGTGTATTAATATTTACATTGTACAAGAATTCAAGTGAGGCCATTCCTTTAAATAAAAAACAACAAACTATGAATACAGAATATTTGCCCCATTCAAGGTGTCTGCAAGCATGGAATGATGAGAATAATGTTTTTTTTTCCATTCTGTAAAAAAATAACTAAAGTAAAATATACTGCTGAGCAGTTTCTCTGCAGTGCTAAAGTTAAACCTAGAAGTGAGAAGTTCTTCCTCATTTTAGAATAATTAATCATATTTCTTAGAACTGTACTTCTCTTTTCTGACATTTATAGCATAAAATATAGCATATTTAAATAGCATAAAAAGAGCAGAAACAACATTGAATTGATCTACTAAAATATTGTGTTATATATATTATATATATATATTATATTATACTTATATATATATATAAGACCAAAAATTAAAAAAAAACATGTCAATGAAGCACGATCTCTTTCATCACCGTTAACACACACTCACTAGAGCACTGGTTCTCAAAGTGGGGTCCATGGACCCCCAGGGGGCCTGTAGGTGGTTCCAGGAGGTCCTCAGCAAAAAGGAGAATCATTTATTTTAATTAGAAGTCCATCTATGAGTAACACAGTGACATTTTTATCATGGGTTTCATACACTTACTTTAATATCTAAAACCAAAAATCGTATCAGATGGGGGTCCGTGGTCTTATTTGTGTTAGCCGCTAGTATTTCCACTATTATTTTATTATTATTTCCGCCTTGTTTGTTCGTCCCCAACAAACACACTAGTTTAAGTCACATTTGCTGGAAACCAGGAACCATGTGTGTTTAAATAAATTGCTCAGCATGTTATTTAAACATGAAACTATATATTTGTGAGCTGTTTGGAACGTGTCCAATGAAGAACAATGAACATAACTTTAAATGACAGAAAACAACATTTTAATAAAATCAGGGATGAGAAATAGCAAACGTGACCTTCATCTTGATGATTGGATGACAGATCCTGAGCCATAAATAATGATTTTGGTGGAACAATGTCTTCCTTCAGTAGATCAAGTCTTTAACGTGAAAGTGTCACATATTTCCTCTTTTAATGAGCTACTCACTTCATGCGGTGTGGGTTAGATCCTCCTTCATTAGAGCTCATAGCAACGGATTTGAATAATGTCTACTGTGATCACTTCCGATAAGCTCAGTCTTTCTCCCAACGTCATCAGCACTGTCTTGGCATGTTTGAAGTTCATGGTGACTGTGTGACGTTTGTAGATTTCAGGAAGGTAAAACCTCAACGTAGTCCGATGAATCCAGAACATCTAGAGAAAAGTGGAGAATAAAACAAGGCCAATAAAACAGGAGTTGACTCTGAGGAAGAACAGTGATAATTTAGTTTAGTTTTAGTCTTGTGTAAAATGCCCACATTTTATCTAGTCTGGGAATTAACACCGAGGGAGAGAAGGTGGCAGACATGTAAATAGAAGACCTACTTTCATATTCGGTCTCTTCATGTTGAGGCTGAGGTGGAGTTGGTCGGATCAACATGGCCGTCTTCCTTTTCACAGAGTGGCGCAGGTGCATCATGAGGCCCTGGTTCCTCCTCTTGTAATGACGGATGAGATCCTCCAAGCTTTTAAAAAATGTCTCAGAACCTCCGGCTGTCTACAGGAAATAAAACAGCAGCAGGTCAGAGAGAAGCAGGAAATAAAGATACCTGAGGTCAGAAATAAAACAAGGAAATGCAAGAAATCTGACATTTGAGAATGAGGAAAATAACAACCGGCTAAAGAGAGAAAACAACATGTTTCAATTACAGCAGGAAAGAAGAGAAAACTAAAATATCTGTAAGCAGAAAAACAAGTGGTTGGAAATGGAAGATGACAAAGAAAAAACTACATGGATGAAGATTAAAAGAGGTTTTAGAGGCAGAAATATGGGCATGAATGAGTGACTGTAGTCTAAATTTAAAGGCACAATACACAGTAGTAATTGACATTGCATTAAAGTTGATTAATTGGTATTTCCTCCAAATATAAAAATAAAAAATCGGAAAATCAATATAATATATAATATTATATTGATAACTCGCCGTTTAATACACGTACAGAAATTAACGTTTTGTTTCATCGTTTTTTATTTAGAGCTGTTGTCATGAAACGGTTGCTAACTGGTGTTCGACGTCAGCTATTTTTTTTCTGAGAGTGGTTCTGGAATGACCCGCCCTACGCGGCTTCTGATTGGCTAATACACGCTGCCTTCACGGACCGGATTGGTTAATATAATATATAATATTAAATATGTGAAGGAAAATACACAGGAGTGGGTTTAGGGGCCACTGACTCATAGTGTCTGACACTTTGTGTGTCTGGTGTCATAAAAACATGAACCATCTTTAGAAACAAACCAAATAGCTTGAAAATGAGTTGAAAATTGAGTAAGTCTCAATAAGATATATATTTTTCGTGAATTCTTGTGCACTTAATCTGAAAGCTGCAGTAGAAAAGAAAAGTGGACAGACATCAATTGAGTGGTGACTTTCTGCTGCAGAAAAACTGATGAAGTGTGACGAAGAGGAGGAATGATTTAAACACAGTTCTACAGTTATTGGTGTGTGTGTGTGTGTGTGTGTGTGTTTACCAGGAGACTATAGTGTCCATCATGTGACTGAACTATTCTGTAGGTATACACCACCCGCTGTTTACTGCAACATAAGCAAGATTCACACATTTAGACAAAGCTGTTCCTCAAACTTAATATATATATATATATATATATATATATATATATATATAAATTTGAATCCATGTGCAAGTGAAAGTGTGAAAGTGAAAATAATACACAAATAATAAGAAATAAATATGTAAATTGGATATTAAATATAAAAGATTGATTTTGAAATAACTTTATGAATAAATACATAAATAAATGTTCATTTAAGGGTCTAAATATTTATTAATTGATTTCACCCTGGAACCAGAATAGGCCCAAAAATCTTTTTCCTGACAAAACAATAAAACTATCGATAATGATTCAATCTTCAGCTTTTTCTCATATCAATCAACAGCGATCGATATGAGTTTGAATGAAGAAATCTTACATTTAACAGGTCAAAATTAATTCATAGGTTAGTTTAACATTAGTTTATGTGAATTTAATGTTAATTTAATGTTACCTTAAGTTCCTTTAAGATGAGCTTAGTTTCTTCTTTAAATATATTTAAGCATTTTAAGGCAGAACTAAGGTTCAACGTTACTGAGACTATTTATTTATTTATCTTTGTTCCAATAATCAGAAACAGACACTTGACTAAAGTTTGTCCACTTACATGTTAAATACTGTAAATGTACCAATGAGTATCTGAAGGCTGATAATATGGATTAATGGTGATTATTGATCATCTATAACTGATATTATACATTAATACTGATTATTGATCATCTATAACTGATATTATACATTAATAGTGATTATTGATAATCTATAACTGATATTATACATTAATAGTGATTATTGATAGTGTATAGATGATTTTATGTATTAATAGTGATTATTGATAATCTATAGCTTCTTGATTTTACTCTCACACCAGTTTGTTGCATTTAAATGTACAACATTACTCACTAGACACACAGACACATGACTCCCTGGATGGACTCGCTGTTCCGGATCAGGTAGGCTCCATCCTTGTTCTTCTTCCCCAACAGGTCCTCACACTCCTTCTTCGTGATGGCGCCGTGGTAACACACCGGCAAAGCTGCTGCCATGGCGACGAGAGGCTGAAACTCACAGACCGACACACATCCACCACCTCAGAAAACCTTCATTACTCGATTACTAAGAGCAGCGGGCCCAGTATCCCCCATGAGATGCATGCATCTGCTGAGCACTGGTTGTTACCCCGGGGGCTGCTACAAGTAAAACCAGAAGTAAAAGATCAGGTCTGTAAAATAGAGAAGGCAGAGTGTGAAAAGAGAGAGAGAGAGAGAGAGAGAGAGAGAGAGAGAGAGAGAGAGGGAGGGAGAGAGAGAGAGAGAGAGAGAGAGAGGTCAACACAGATATTTTTTCCACAGGAAGTGTGTCTCTGAGCGAAAGAAAAAAACACAAATGTCAATAAAGTCTTAACAGTACGACGTTGACGTGACGCCACTTTGATGTATTATAAAACACTCAATCGGTTAATTATAAAAACAATAACAGATTAATCTGGAATGAAAAGTTGCCTGATTTACAGAAATCATTATATTGATTCCCAGATGGGTTTAGACATCCAAGAAACACAAGAAGGTTTAGTAGAACAATGTAAGTTCTTCCAAAATCAATTAAAAGTCACTCAACACTCAACGGCAAAAAGATTTGTGGCAGCAGAAAAATTGAATATGCTGTTTATGGGAAAGCTGCACCTCAACTCTGCAGGGTTGATAACATGTCATAAGAGTGTTGCAGGCCAGTAACACATAAACACAACAGCAAAAACATGACTGCCACAGTCCTCTTGTTGTGCAGCAGCTGCATCCTGTCCTGTGTGGTAATATTCTGTGGTGCTGCAGCCAATCAACATTCACACTTAGTGACTTTGTGGCTGCTGCTGCTGCTGCTGCTGCTGCTGCTGCTGCTGCTGCTGCTGTGAGGGAAGGAACAGCAAGGTGTTCATTCACAGAGCACACACTTTACATCCATTTTCTCTATGTTGACCTCATCTTTTGTCACTTTGTCTGCATCTCATTCTCTCCTGCTTCATCTCAGAAGAACAGATACAGAAATCTCTGCTTCCACTGCACCAATTTTACTGAGACTGTCAACTGTTTTAAGATTCAACATGTGCTTATATTTGACCTTTTAAACCACTTTGACTAAATACGGCTCAAATTTCACCTATATTTATATTTTTGCACATTCTGGGCCACAGTAAGAAAAGTCGTGACATTCTAGATTTAAAGAAAGTTAAAAGAAAGATTCTGAATTCTTTAAAATTAAAATCTTAAAAGTTAAAAATGTCCTAAAGATTAACATATTAAAGATGTATGTATGTAACTTTCAAATGTCAAATATTATTGTTTTTAAGGTAAATTTAATTTTATTCCGTTTTAACGGTTGCTAGGAAACATGACGCGGGACTTCCATCACCCAACGCTACTGCCCAATGAGGTGCGTCCCTCCTCGGCCGCCATCTTGTGTCGGGCCGCTCGCTCCCGTAGAGAAATAATCAGAACTTTCAATTTTCAACCGATTTTCAAACTACTCGATTTGTAACGAACGTAATTATGTAGTTATGGTACTAGACACGCATATTTACGAATAATTATAATTATGAAATTTCATATACAAGTAACGTTATGCAGAATCTTCACATGAGCAGAAATACTATAACTGATTTTCACTACTAAGAGAAAACTGTTTATTACAATGACAATCAAATAAAATGCTGTAATTTTAAAATATCCAATCATCCCGTATCATAGCTGCGCTATAAACATAAGTAATATACCATATCGGCTAAAATTTCAGCGAGTTCTGAGTATTTTTTCTTTGCAGTTCTCACTAACCAGCCGGAGTTGGACCGTCGCAACATGGCCGCCGTTGAGCGACGTCTCACGTAGCCTATAGATTGCCATGGTTACGGGGGCGGACCCAAACTGACCTAACGCCAGTTGTCGTTTCCATTCCACACACACACACACACACACACACACACACACACACACACACACACACACACACACACACACACACACACACACACATACACACACACACACACACACACACACACACACACACACACACACACACACACATACACACGTTTATTCGGCACATCTCCAGCTCTACATTTATATTCTGGTAGTTGACTTCAATATCTTTGCCTGATAAAAAGTTATTCTATTTTTTACCTATTAACCTCTCTATATATGATATATTTTTATGGGGGAGCTTCAAAGATTTGTGTTTTTTTTTTGTTTGTGAAATATTCTTATCCAGTCAACATGTGTTACAGCAAATATTGAATAAAAAACACTCTGTTGGTGTTATAGCACCACCTATTGGCTCAAATCAGACATTGCAGATACACATTCTTACCAGCACAATGTTTTGAGGATTTTTCTGTACCACAAGAGCATATTTATCAAATAAAAACGCAAAAATAATAGATAAAAAGAAACATGGGATAAACAACCCAAAAATTTGCTAAAAAACATATTAGATAAAAAGACAACATTTTTATCTCTCTATATATTATATCTTTATAAGGAAGCGTCCTGTGTATTAAAGGCAGCAGCATCAGGACTTCCTCCTGCTGCCGCCCAGCTCTGCTACCTCTGCTACCTGCAGGGTTTGACCTCCTCCTCCTCCTCCTCCTCCTGCAGCACCTCCTCCTCCTCCTGCAGCACCTCCTCCTCCTCCTGCAGCACCTCCTCCTCCTCCTGCAGCACCTCCTCCTCCTGCAGCACCTCCTCCTCCATCCTGGTGTTCCCCCTCCCAACGGAACTGCTGGACGGGCTCTTCTCTGCAGGAAGATAGATAAAATCAGAGATTAAAAGCATCAAACCAAAGGAACAAGGCAAAAAAACAACTGTGAAAAACACTCTATGGCTGTAAATTGTATAACTAATTGTAAATTTGTGTTTTTTTATTTTATGATAATATAGGTTACAGTGAAGGTTGAAAAATGAAATGATACCGTCATTACAATTTAAAACCCTTTATTCAAATCAAAGTAAAAGTTATAGGCAGCAAATTGGACTCTTTGTATTTTGATGTAAATTAGCCTGTTTTTGTTATATAACAGTTACTGGGTGGTTGGAACAGACCTGGAGACACAGGGAGCACTGTTATATTATTATGAGGTTCTTAAATGAAGGGTTTTTTTTCTTTTTTTAAACTGATCACACATTTTATGTATAAAATTCTGATCAAAGCTGCCACATAAATGTAGTGCAGTGTAAAGCATTAAAGGCCTATAAAATTATACATAAGCTCAGTACTTCAGTAAATGTCCTCGTTAGGTTCCACCACTGATTCTATCATGATATCAAAGTGATGGATCTGTGATGATGTGATGTCAGTCCAGGAGGTTTATTGGTGTTTCTAAGTGATAAATGTTGAAATGCTAGTGAAAGCGTCATCGATGACAATCTCTACTGATGATTCAGCTCTGATACGTATCAGCTCATCCTGTCATCATGACCTGATGCTGCATCGGTTCAGCTGCGATTATCACGGCTTTAGCTGCAGACTCGTAAAAGAACATCCAGCCCCTCTGACCTCTGACCTTTTCCTAAACCAACAGCCTCACATCGTTAATCTGAACCAAGGTTTGATTATTTAAGAACAGAGCACAAGACAGATTTTAACTCTGGTGAGTCCAAACCAAAATATTAGATAAATAACAAAAATATGAGACAAAACTGCAATGAGAAGAATAAAGATGAGTAGATGTTTGACCACAAGTGGCAGAAAAATGCAGAATTGTTGAGATGAAATCTATTTTTTGCCTTTGCTGGAAAGAATAAGGAAACATAGACATGTTTTCAAAGCTTCTAAGAGTTTGTTCCATTCTTTAATGAAAAGGCAGAGCTTCCTTCAGTGATTCCACAGTCTCTACTGACTGAAGCTCGAAGCTCGGATCATTTACTCTCAACTAAGTTTTTCAAGTTACAATAAACACCAGAGTTATTTCTGAACATAAACTAAAGTCAGAATCAAGACATTCTGGTCGGAGCAGAAGCTGGATTTCAAGAAGAAAGTAATAACTTTTATAACTGGTCAAACAATACATGTTCTGTATCAGGTAATGTACATGTATTCATATTTTACACTTAATAACTGCTTAAGGCTAAATCAGGGAGAGGAGAGCATAAGCTGCTCATTAGGATCATTTTTAAATGTGTTAAGTAACATTTATATGATTTAAATATGCTGAGTAGACTTGATTGTTGCAGTGAGAGAAATTAAGAAACTAAAAAAGAAAAATCTCAACATTGAGGCTGAGCTGCTGTTTGATATCCACTGACTGAGTGTGAATAAACTGAAAAGGCTTCTTGTTTTCTCTGTTATTTTTAGTTTGTTATTTGCCATTTCCCTGTTTTTCCTTATCAGATAAACAGCTGAAAACGGTTCGTCAAAAAAACAGAAAGAATAATTACCCAAAAATCTGGAAGGTTTTTCTCCTCCATGTGAATGCAGTATGCTTCAATACTTATTCATCACTGAACTTGGACTTGCAGATAATTTAGCTTATTTCAAGTTTTTTTAGTATTTATCTGTAGTAAAGGACAATTATAGATTTTTTTGCAATATTCTAACTATATTTGCTCTGTAATAACAACATGAATTGATTCAGACTCTTCTATAGTCACCTCACATGTAGATTTATTCTGATTCCAGGTTTAAGTCCATAACGTCTGTGTTTGTAGAGATATTCAACATTTATTATCATTTACAGCAGACAACTTCTTGAAACGTTTGCATCATGAGGATTTAATCGAATGGACATGTACAGTTTTTCGCTGGTAAACAAAATGTGCAGAGTTGGAACTCTTCACAGAGTGTAGCTCAGTCCTGGTCCAGCTGTGATTGTACGTTGTGTGTTTCACTCTCACATTACTCCAGTTTGTCTGCATGTTAAATTACATGTGAGTCCAGGGCAGGATGGGCTGGGCCTCTGCTGCTATTAATACATCAGTGCTGTGGCTGCATCTGACCACATCTCCCAGCATCACACAGGAACACTAACTAATCATAGACAGGCCCACATGGAAGCTTTTATTGCCACTTTTATCTGCCCAATAAAACTTTGCTGTGAAATCTGCAGTTATTTACTCTGATAAACACAGTAACGTTCTGTAAACAATTAGTACAGGAGACTGATGTTTATTGTATAATAAATCAGTGCTAATTAATTCATTGATTCATTGATTAGTTGCTTATTATCTTTCTGAATAATTCCAATAAAGTTCTGTATGTTTCTTGTATGTTCCGGTGCAGTTTATAATTTCACAGTTTGATCTACAACTTTTGAACAGAGAAGCCTCAGAATATACGTTTTTCATGTCACATTCCTGCCATTTTGAATTTTGTCAACTTCTTTTTTCTGCGAAAACTTTAAAAACATTAAAAGATTTAATGAAAAGCAGCAGAAAACAATTAAAAGCCTTTCAATCGAGGAGGGAAAAATACAAAAACAAAGTAAAAATAGAATTATATGTAAAATAAAAGTTTTCTAGAAGTTGTCAAAGACTCTAAGAATCTGTCAAATAAATATAAATTGTTAATTGCTCATTTTATTTATTTTAGTCAGAAATTCCCTGTTTATCCTTCTTCTTTTCAGAATTTTGACTATTTAATCTTATTGAGATATTTACATCATTTCATTGTGTCGGTTGTTTTCCACTTGATGACACTTAACCACTTAAACCTCAGGTTTATTTTTCAGTTTTCCTGCTATAGATGATAATAAATGTAGAATATCTCTACAACTATAAAGGTTATGGACTTAAACCTGGAATCAAAATAAATCTACAACGTGAGGTGACAGAAGAGTCACAGAAGAGTCAGAATCTATTTTATAAAAAATCTAAAATGATGTTTTACTACAGATCAAAAATTAAAACAAGACCAAACTGACACAAATCAGGAAAAAAAGTGAAATAAACTAAATTACCTGCAAAGTTTAATGATTAATAAGAGTTTAAAGATCAATTATTTGTCCATAAAATCCTAAAACTCCCACTGAGGATCATTCCAGAACATGAAGAATATATTCTGTAAGATGTTTATTATAAAGGAGCCAATTAAATAATCACACAAATTAAATATGTAAATAGTCTCTACTACTGATATTCTATTAAACTATTGTCTTATTGTATTGATGATGTGGATATTGATGATATATATTGATGCTGGAACAGTAACATTGGGTTTTGATTTATCATGTGACTTATGAAGAAAATATATATTTTTTTATTTTAACAGATTAAACAGTGTCTTTTATTAAAGTTTCCTCATCGATATTATTTTCTACCACACAGCTTAGCAGTGTCAAACATCGTTTGAAGTTTCTTTCTTTAAAAACAACCCAGACTTTCCTGTTTTCCTCCATATTATCCGTCTGCTCCCTCCTTCTTTTCCTCCGTTCTGTCTCCACCTCTCCATCCTCGCAGAAAGTGAAGACACCTCCCTCCCTCTCCTCCTCCTCCTCCTCCTCCTCCTCGGGTCAGATCCTCCTCTCCTGTCCTGCCGACTCCTCATCTCTGTGTTGGGAGGTGAAGATGCTGCTGCTGCTGCTGGGACTGCTGCTCTGCAAAGGTAAGAAAACACCAAAAAACACACAGGTTCAGGTCACTGTGATACCTCGGCTCAGTCCTTGATCCAAGATACAAACACTCCAGTGTGTGTGTGTGTGTGTGTGTGTGTGTGTGTGTGTGTGTGGCTGCAGACAGAAACAGCTTAGTGAAGTCTAGGAGGAAACAGATTATTTAAAGTCTCCATCTGCTCCAGTTTTAGGTTTGATTTTAAAATGGAAATCGCTTGTTTCTGTTTCTATCATTGTGTGTTTCTATGTGTGTGTTGCTGTGTGTGTGTACGTGTGTGTGTGTGTTTGCGGCTGGATTGGGGCCATTTCATTTCCCGACAGCTGGCCCCGCCCCCTCCCCCTGTGATTGACAGCTGTAATCACCTCTTGTGCTCAGGGTGGGGTGAGGTGAGGAGTTTTTTTATAGCAGCCTGATCCTATTGAGGAACAGCGTTCTAAATGCAGAGGAGATCAGCCAGGTCAACCACGCTGCAAAAAATGACTCTTCTATTCAACACTATTAGCACAATACTGAGTGGATTCATCTAAGTCCTATCTAGAACAAGATACTAGCTAAAATGACCAAAATCAAGAAAAAACAAATGTGCAGCCATACTGGAGACTGTTCTCACTGGATAAATGACTGCAGATGCCATTTAAAGCCACTATGATCTTTATTTTCTATAATAACTCTGTGTAATGTGTTATAGAGCTGCAAGGATTAGTCTATTAATCAACTATTACATTAATCAATAACTATTTTGATAATTGGTTGATAGATAGTTAGTCCCAGCTTCTCTTCTCTGATTATTTCCTGGTTTCTTCTATAATAATAAACTGATGATCTTTGGGTTGTGGACAAAAAAAAGACATTTTAGGTTGAATTTTCAGTTTTGGGGAACAATGATCCACATTTAATGAACCAAACTAATCTTTTAAATAATATATTATATAACAGAAGCCGGAACGAGATAATTTGGACGTTTTCTTCTTAAAAATGACTGAAATCCAACAAGCTTTTTTTATAGAAATAAAGTATATTTCAGGTATTAAAACATGTCCGGTGCGTCTCTTTCTGCCTTTTGAGGTTTTACTTCCTCCATGTTGTCCAGGTCAGGCAGAAAGTGGCGCCGGTGAGTTTGATGCAGGTGAGAGCGTCGTTGTTGAGGGTGGCAACCGCATCAGCGACAGCGGCGTGGGCGGAGCCGGCACCAGTGGCGAGTACTGTGCGGACTTCACGGACCTGAACCTGTCCCACTGCTTCATGGGGACCAGCCTGTACGTGCGGCTGCTGCTCTACACTCGCTCCAACCTGTACTGCGGCCGCGAGCTGGACCACCGCCGCCCGTCCTCCCAGCCGCTCTTCAACGCCACCCGCCCCACCGCCTTCGTCATCCACGGCTACCGGCCCACCGGGGCTCCGCCCATCTGGATCAACCGCATCGTGCAGCTGCTGGCGGAGCAGGAGGACCTGAACGTCATCGTGGTGGACTGGAACAAGGGCGCCGCCAACCTCAACTACTTCACCGCCGTCACCTACACCAAGGAGGCGGCGCAGAACCTCACCGGCTTCATCCTCACCATGCAGGTGAGTGGAAAGATGACCTGTCAGATATCAATCTAATAACAGATCAATAACCAGCCAGGACCAAACTGGAACATCTAACACATCTGTGTCCAACTCAAGGCCCAGGTACCAAGATTACTTCTGAATTCCTACCCCCACATTTTAGATAGGGCGACACGGTGGCGCAGGGGTTAGCGCTGTTGCCTCACAGCAAGAAGGTCGCAGGTTCAAGACCTCCTTGGTCCTGGGTCTGGGACCTTTCTGTGTGGAGTTTGCATGTTCTCCCCGTGTCTGCGTGGGTTTTCACCGGGTACTCCGGCTTCCTCCCACAGTCCAAAAACATGCTCAGGTTAATTGGAGACTCTAAATTGCCCGTAGGTGTGAGTGTGTGAGTGAATGGTGTGTGTGCCCCACGATTGGCTGGCGACCATCTGGGGTGTATCCCTGCCTCTCGCCATAACGCGCTGGGATAGGCTCCAGCAGACCCCTGCGACCCTAATGAGGAATAAGCAGGTATAGAAACTGACTGACACTTTAGATTAGATTTAGACTTTAGATTTTATACAATTATCTATTTTTATACGTGCATTTATGACAAATGAGCTTTGCTTGTTACTGCCTGTTTGACGGATCCAACGTCTTGTCCAGGGGTCATCAACCCACAGCTCTTTATAGTGGCTCTCTGGAGCTTTCTGTGTTTTTTTGGGGTTTTTTTTGGTTCAATATGGCTATTTGAATGTTTTGGGTTGACGACCCATGGTCTAGGGCGACACGGTGGCGCTCTCCCACAGTCCAAAAACATGCTGAGGTTAATTGGAGACTCTAGCCCGTAAGTGTGTGAGTGAATGGTGTGTGTGCCCCACGACTGGGATAGGCTCCAGCAGACCCCTGCGACCCTAATGAGGAATAAGCAGGTATAGAAAATGACTGACTAACTGACTGACCCATGGTCTAGTCAGACACAAGGAGCTAAAGACAGAAGAATATCTGAATGTGTTTGTGTGTTTGTGCAGGAGGAAGGAGCCGCTCTGAGCTCCATTCACCTGATCGGAGTCAGTCTGGGAGCTCACCTGGCTGGATGTGTCGGAGCCAACCTGAAGGGAAAGATCGGACGCATTACTGGTACAGAGAATATCTCCATCTTTATTTATAAATAAACATCATATCACAGTCTAATTTAATGAGGTGACAAACTTAAAGTCAAATTATAAATAAAAACATCAATAGAAACACAGTTAAGACAGTTGTGTTAATGATTAAGAGCTGAGGTGTTCAGTAACTTTTTTCTTTTTATATTCGACCTGATTCATGGACGTGGAGACTTTTCCTCCTCTGTTTCTTTCTCCTCTTCCTCAGGTCTGGACCCGGCGGGGCCAATGTTCACCACGGCGACGCCAGACGAGCGTCTGGACCCGTCAGACGCCATGTTTGTTGATGTTCTTCACACAGACATGAACTGTGAGCATCTGAAGACACTTCTCACTGCTGATAAATAAAAAACACACACAACCGCAGGATATTGAACAAATAATCTGCAGTCTGCTCAGTCTGGTCTGGTCTGGCTGGTGCATGTGACAGTTATTCATTATTATGAATTATAATTAATTATTCTGAATGTTTTTTCTAGCATTTGGTCTGAGAGGAGTTCATGGACACATCGACTTCTATGCTAATGGAGGAGCCGACCAACCAGGCTGCCCCAAAACCATCTTCTCAGGTACACACACACATATTTATATATAAGAATTGTTATAAAATAATACAAAACTGTGACAAAAAAGTTAAAATTATGACATGTCTCATTAGTTAGTCTTTTCAAGTAGATATTTGGAAAATTTCTGACTTACAAAGTGACAAAAAATGTCAAAAATGTGTGAAAACGTAAACAAATTGAGACATAAAAAAACAATAGATCAAAGCTACAAAGCCATTCAAATCAGCCAATCAGAGGAGAGGTTCATCAAATTTAAATGTTAAACTATATTTACTTATTAATTTATTAATTTTTATATTTAAAACCGGTTAGTGACAAAATGTCAAATGAAACCAAAACTATATTACACATGTTCCTGATACTTTTACAATTTGTCTGAAACTTAACTTAAAACCTGCATCGAAATTCTCACTTTTAAATATACATATATAAATAAACACAGTTGTTTCTGAAATGAATGAACTTTCTGTACCTCCGCCTGTGTTTTCCTCGGACAGGGAAGTCGTACTTCGTGTGTGACCACCAGCGCTCGGTGCTGCTGTTCCTCTGCTCTCTGAACAGAACCTGCAGCCTCACCGGTTACCCCTGCTCCTCCTACAGCGACTTCCTGGACGGACGCTGTCTGCAGTGTGAGGCCTTCAAACCGGCTCCCTGTCCAGTGCTCGGTACGTCCCTGAAAAGATAAAAAAGAACAAAAAGACCATCAAATATTTAGAGTGGAGTTGTTGTTAACCTGTTCCCCTCTAGGTCTATTTATCAGTCTACCTCTCTGAAATGACAAGCCCAGAGTTAATACAATATATCTGCACGACTACAGGGTTTTTCTGAATGATCTTGGGTTTAAAATAAAGCTAACACCAGTGAGATGGTTGTATCAGTGCTTTAATCAATTTAAAATGTACAGTGTTGAAGTACATCAAGCTAGAATATCTTCGCTTTATTTTTGTGTTGCATAAGTAAAAACCTAAGAGTTGACCCTCCTAAAATGGCCACCATCTGCTCACCTGTGAGGTCTCCCCTGCAGGTTATGACGTCAGCCAGTGGAGGGAAACGCTGCTGCGACTGGGACAGACCAAAGTGTTCTTCAGCACCACGGCCACGCTGCCCTACAGGAGTCAGTCTAACATACTTTTATTTTAGTATCATTAATACTTATTCTGCCTAGAGGTCACCGGTTTTAATATTTCAGTCTGTTTCAATTGATTTTCAGCATGATGTCATCTTTTGTGACATCAATATTAGGTCTTCAGGACTTTTTTTTCCCTCATTACAAATGTAGATTTCTGTCAGTGTGAATAATTCCAGCTGTTTCCACTTCTTCTTTCCTGTATGTGTCAGAGCTGATCTACAGAGTGGACCTGGTGACGTGGAACCAGTTCCTCCGCTGGGGCGTCGTCTACATCCGGCTTCACAGCGGCAGAAACTACACAGACGCACGGATAGACCAGTGAGTCTCTAGTCAAACAACCTCCAACCTGCTGAGGTTTAGATAAATGTCTTTAACAGCAAGTACACTTCAAATGTTTCATGGTTCCATATTCTAGATATGTGTCAAAGTTAATCAAATTTAAATGTTAAACTATATTTACATAATTTAAAAATGGTTAGTGGCAAAACTTCCAAATAAAACGCAAATCTGGGACCTTTTATCAACTATTTAACAAATATTCTGGAAACTTTTACGGTTTGTCTGAAACTTGAAAAAACCTGCATCAAAATTCTCACATTGTTTTTCTCCATTTCTAAACTTTATTTTACAAAATTTCCTTTTTATTCATATAGTGACAATCTAAATTAAAGAATTCACACTTTTAAAGCTTTTGAATGTATTTAAATCAAGACCACAAGTTAATTACTCAGTTATTTTGAGAAAATGATGCTGTTATCCTGAGATAATGGGATTTAATTACCATCATATGTCCTGGACGGTGCAGGAAGCTGCTGAGGTTTGAACAGTACACCTCCACCCGCCTCCTGGCCCAGTTCGATGAAGACCTGCAGCCGGTCCAGAAGATTTCACTCCGCATCAACACAGGAAACATGATCGGCCCCCGATACAAAATCAGACTCCTGAGGATCCGCTTCACGCCGCTGGAACGACCTGAGAGGTTAGTGATCGTTATATATCAGATATCTGACCATATATATCAGAACATCTCCTTAACTACAAATTATGACAAAAAGTCAAATAAAAAAATATTAGAATTAAATAATAATGGGTAAATGAAGCTGCTTTATTTCCTCTCCACCAGGCCTCTGATGTGCCGTTATGACATCATCATGGAGGAGAACATGGACGCAGCGTTCCGACCTTTGCCCTGTGACTCCCGCCTCTAACCCAGAACCAGAATTCTCCTCCTCTATGGTACATGGAACCCACCTCAAACCCTGTGGACGGACCCAGGCGTCCTGGTGCTGATTCAGGGTCTCCGGGGTCCATGGTGGACCTGCAGGACCCCCCCAGGAACAGCTGTGGCCTCCCCGTTAATCCAGATGGTCCAGATGCTGCTGTGGATTCATCCTGGTTATTGGACAGTTGACGTCCAGACGGAATAAAAAAACATCTGCTGAAAACGGCAGAGATTCACGTTGAAACTGACAGTGACTCAGGAATTAAAACGATGACATCACAAAGACTCACCTGTACATCCAGGTGAGAACTAATCAGCTGAGATCTGATCAGCTGTTCATCTAATAGACAATAAATCCAGCACAAAGCAACACCTACGATTTATTAAGCTGCATCTGAACCCGTAAGAATCCAATGAAACGCCTGTTTCAATGTTTGACAATAATTATGTACTTTTACTGAACGTTTTACTATTTTTAGAAGAGAATTTCTACTTTTACTGAAGTAAAATACATGAATATTTGTTCCACTGCTGCTCGACTGTTGATCGGCTTAACTGGAGTGTCTTTTCTCTATTTTTTTTTATTTTTATTATTATTTTTGTGCCTCAAATCAGCCCTCTACGATTCCTAAGAACCTTGTTGTTGTAAAGATTAATTATTTAATACAAAAAAATAAATTAAACTGTTGACTCTGTTCACTTTAATCTTAGTCTAAATGCTTAGAAAAATACGTTTTTTTTTCCACTATTCAGGTTTTTGGAGCCGTTACATTTTTACTTCCATATTTGAAATCGCCACAAAACGCACCAGGGTGTTTCGGTTTAAAAAGTGACCGTGTTAATTGGTGCCTTCTGGCCGAATGTTTGCTAGTAGTGATGGTGACCGTTACAAAACCGAACAGAAGTCAGAATATACTGAACGAAAAAACAGAATACGTTACAACAAATATTCACTTTAAATCAAATTACAATTGATTTAAGGCTTTTTAACAGTTGACGTTTGCTCACCCAGGTGTTTCGGTTTTAAGAGTGACCGTTTTAACTGGTGCCTTTCGGCCGAATGTTTGCTAGTAGTGATGGTGACCGTTAGAAAAACGAACAGAAAAGTCCAGAATATACTGAACGAAAGAAAAGAATATTTAGCAACAAATATTCACTTTAAACCAAGTTAAAATAATTTAAGGCTTTTCAACAGTTTGCTCACCCAGGTGATTTAGTTTAAAGAGTGACCGTGTTAATTGGTGCCTTTATACCGAATGGTTGCTAGTAGTGACGGTAGCCGTTGGAAAAAGAACAGAAAAATCCAGAATAAACTGAACGAAAGATGAGAATATGCTGTTACGAACATTCAATGTAAAATAATCTAATCTAAAATAATTTAACGCTGTTCAACACGTTTTCACCCGAGTGTTTCGGTTTAAAGAGTGACCGTGTTAATCGGTGCCTTTCGAATGGTTGCTAGTAGTGACGGCAGCCGTTGGGCAAGGTGAACAGAAAAGTCCAGAATAAACTGAACGAAAGAACAGAATACATTCAATATAAAGAATATTCAATATAAAATAAGTTCCAATATAAAATACGTTAAAGTAATTTCAACCACAATCGGCTGAAAGTCTCCAGTTAACACGGTCACTTCTTAAACCGAAACACCAGAAACGTTTATTTTCCATTAAGAACAAGGACCACAGACACAATAATTTACCATTTTAATGATTTATTTTTTTTAGAATTTACTATGTTAATAATAAATTATTGCAATACAAAACTATTATAACCACACTGACTAGCAGCTAGCATAAAACTGTTATTAACCAGAAATATGCTCTTTAAATGAGTTTTTAATAAGGAGCAGTACAAACATTTAGTTTCCAGCAGATTATAATGTACTTAAATGTTTATTGATGTATTTATAATAAGAATAACTCCACAGGTGGAGTTTGGCATAACAAGTAATTCATGAAAATATATTAAAATACATTTGAAATAATAAAATATGTATTTTGTATGTTTTCAATATAAAATACTGTACACAATGAACCTAAAATCTGCTAATTAACACTTGTTATAAACTATATATATATATATATATATATATATATATATATATATATATATATATATATATATATATATATATATATATATATATATATATATATATATATATATATATATAATTACCATGTTTTTCTGAATAAAATGTTCTCTAAACCAGCGTATAAATGATATATGAACAAATCTCTTCACAAACCTTCAGAATATAGTGAAGAATAATACAAATGTAAAGTTTGATGCAGATTTCTGCCTCAAGTGACAAAATCTAAAGAACCGTTTGTTCCCATTAGTCTGAAATAACAGAAGAATGAGGCATCATACCCAAGAAATTATCATAGAACCAAAGAAATAAGTGTCTGTATTAATTAATTTACCTTTTATGAGACAACAAGCCTCTGATCCACTGTGAAAATAATCACTCTGCAGAGTTTCTGCAGTTTACAATTAAACTTTACTAATTTCACACATAGAGTTCTGAATAAATATATTATTGTTTCCCTATATCTTATTGTCTTGCAGCTATAAAGATTTCCTTCTGCAGAAAAGATAAAGTACTGTTTCTGGTAACTATATTACTGAATAACTGAAATATTTAGTTATTTCTGATGTTAAATATTCAATCCAAACCTCTTGCTGCATTTACTCTAAAACTACCATTTAGGAAGATTTTATTTAAAAAAAAATAGATAAAAAATAAGGGCAATTGTCTGAATAATTATGCAAAATGTGTTTCCAGGCGTGAAAATTACTAAAAGCAAATTCCATACTTGGAAACCAGCTCATATTCAGAAAAACTTTCAATGTTCCATATGATAAATGTGGATTTTGTCCCTCGTGATTTCAGGAAAATTGGGCTGAAAAATCATGATGAAACACCAACAACAGTCAGAGGAAATCAAAGTGATAGTTTTATTTTGAAAAGCAGTGTGTGAGTTGTGTTACTGGCAGAGAGGCTGGTTTAATACTGATGAAATAAAACAACAGGATTCACATCAACATCTGCAGCATCTTCATTAACGAGACACAACTCAGAAATAAACGGCTGCTGGTGATGTGTGAACTTCACTGAAAACTGGACCGGAGGACGTCACAAGGAAATAAAGTGATGAATGTCCAACAAAAGGTGATTTATCTCCACACCAGCAGCGTGTTTTTCTTCCTATTTTACCTTTAAAATCTCTGCTTCAGAGCGATCAACGACCCAGCCGTCAGCGACGACCGCTTGATTTAGAAATTAAAAGAAAGAATCAACATGAGACGAGGAAAAAGGAGAAAACAAGAGAAAGACACAAATTACAGAGAAAAGTGGGAAAGAACAGGATCAGCGGCGCCGCAGGATCGATGTGTCACAGTTTAATGATGAGAATCAGCGATGAATAAAAGTCTGATCACCAGCCGGGACCTGAAAAACAAACAATTTATCATATTTATTAGTGTTTACACACAGACACGTATCCTGTCTTATGATAATAGGAACCAAAAATGAGAAAAAAGTTGATTTGCTTCATATCATCCATGGTGTGAAGGTGTCAAGTTATTTAAAAAGAATAAGACATGTGTTGGTGTTTAAATGATAGTGCCCATACATACGCATTATTATAACCTTTGTATATTTTACTTTGAAAGACAAAAAGGGGGAAGAACAACGAGGAAGAGAATGAGAAACAACAGGAAGAACAAGAGGAACTTTTATTGATTTTAAATGTGAGAAGATGACCCACTGATTATTGATCAGTTATTGACCTGCTCGGTTGTTGTGCCTCCTCATTGGTCCCTGGCGGTGTGGGAAGCGGTTGTTCCTTCTCTGTGGGCCTGTGTTCAGTCTGTAGGAAACTCCTCGTCTTGGTCCCTAAAATACAGAGAGATAGTGTTAAACTAGCTGCAGGGGTCAAAGGTCAAACTGCTGCAGCTGCACTTTAACCCACTCACCATGCTGCCCTCCCTCCTCCTGCCCTGCTCTGCTGACCAGCTGCTGCTGAATCCTTCATCCTCCATCTGGGACATGTCGTCCTTGTCGCTGTAATCTAAACTCTGCTCACTGAGGGAACAGGAAAACAGAAAAGCTCAGTTATAACCCTTCAGGCTGTGGAGACTCAGTGATTTTACCGTCGTCGTCCCACCTGACTGATCCCATCTGTCTGTGCTGGGACAGGCTGCTCCCAGGTATGGTGACCTTCACGCCCTCCAGCTTCTCCTGTCTCCTCCTCTCCAGGTCGTGTCTCAGGTCTCCGGGGCCTCGCATCGGCGGCTGGTTCAAACCCTGATGACAAAAACACCCATAAATATTCTCTGCTGCAGTGATGCCAAATGCCAAAATGCCTTCAGGGGAACTGAAACACACATTAAAGTGCCCTCTAAGAGGAACATGTGTGTTAAAGTGCCCTCTAGGAGCCAAACCCCACTGCTACAAGACTATTAGTTACTTACCTGCATGGGGCCTAATCTGGAGAACAGAGGCTCGTCATCATCCAGAAGAGATTCCATATTTAAACTGAAACCTCTGCAGAAGAGTTGAGAAAACAGCTGTTTATAAACAGTTTATTCAACACTATAATCACAGCCTCATTTACAGCCAATCAGAGGAGAGACTCATTTATATGAATGAGAGCACACAAACAGCAGCCTGTTCTTTCTGGTGCTGTGAAACCGTGTTGATGTGAAATCCAGGTGAGGTGATATATGTGACGTTGAATGTAAGCGACGTACCTGTTAGAACTGAACCTCTCGTCCAGCGTCAGCTCCTCCGTTTCCTCCTCAGCGTAGCCGCCTTTCTGAGGCGCTGAGAACCGCTCGTTGAGCGTGGCCCCGTCTCCTCTGAAATACTGTTCTGTAAACACACAGCAAGTCACTCTGGAAACTTCACAGGCCAAATATGTCCTTTATTTATGCTACAGCAAAGTAAAAGCTAAACAGTCGATTCTTCTATTAGTCACCAACTCTCACACTAATCAACTACTTTGATCATTGATTTAAGTCATTTTTAATTAGAAAATGTCCAAATTCTCTGGTTCGAGACACGAGGCAACTAATCGATTAATCGTTTCAGTTCTTCCCAAAAGTTCCATTAAAGTATTTTTCCCTATTTAAATGCAGGTTTGTGCACATTGTGCTGACCTTTGACCTGATGGACCAGCGTGATGATTTCCTGGGCAAAGGTCCCCGTGTGCATGTTGGACTCCCGGTACGTCCCGGAGTGCTCCAGCATGGGCAGGAAGTCCAGACGCTGCCGGCCCACGTTGACCAGGTCTAAGGACAGCTGGCGGTCTGAGGAGTAGCACATCTGGCTGCAGGAGGGAGAGGAGGAAGGTTCAAAGCTGCAGCCGACCAGTAAAGCTGCTTCACTGAGCTACATGTGCAGGAGAATTATATGAACCAACTCACACACCAGACTCCTGGCTGTTAAAATATTTGATTCCTGTTCAACAGTGCTGAGTTTTTCTAATGAACATGTTCTGTAAAATGCTGAATTGTGAACATATGCTTCTAACTTCTCATTAAACAGCCAATTAGTCTTCATAAGAAATGTCTGCAGCTGTCTGAGTAACAGAAAAAAGACAAATACAAGCAACATGTTTACCTTACCCAAGAAACTTACCTTGGAAACATTTCCACGACGGATTAAAAGAACTAGATCCTAAAAATAACTAGAAAAGGACTCGTTTCTTCACAGATGTGCACACAAACTATTTCAGAATCTTTGAGTTAAAAGGCTTTAAAAGTGAAAAGCTGGAGAAGACCAATAGACAGGGGAGATAAAGTTTGGGTAAAAGTTCACACTTCTTTTCATTTTTGATGTGTTTAATCTTCAGTCAGATATTTCTGACTCCAGTCATGTCAGAAATCAACATCTGTCCCATATTTTGCCATCAGTGGATTCCACGTCAGTTTCTATTCATTCAGTTTCTCCTTTGAACACAATGGATTCTGCAACTGATTCTTTTTCCTGATGGTTTATGTTCATTCGTAGTTTTAATATCTTTCAACAGCACTGATGCAGCTTCCTTGTCTCCAGTTTTAACACTGATCTGTGTTCATAGCTTCTTTTTAGCAGCATTGATGATATTTATGCTCAGATTTCTCCTTTGGACACAATCGATGATGCTTCAGTTTTTCATAAATTTCACATTGATGATATCGATGTCTTCGATTTATCTTCAGTAAAAAGCACAAATGAGGCTTTGATTTCAGACCTTTTCAGATTTTGCCTGTTTGACGGTATTGAAAATGCAGAAATTTCTTATTTTTCATCATGTTCATGTGATTAATTTTTCAACTTCTCATCAGATTTTTGTTCATGGCTCCATTTTTTTTCTTTTTGCTGGAACTGACGATGCTTCTACTCCTGTTGGTTGTTGAATGTGCTTCATTCTCCTCTTCATTCTTTTCATATTCATCCGTCGCTGTAGCACAAAAACAAGTGCACATCGGTCTAAACTTGGATCAGAAATGTGGATAAGCTCCAATTCCTCTTCCCAAAATAAACCTGCGATAGAATAAACAAGCTGCTGTTCTACAAACATGTTTCTGTCGTCTGGATCTTCTTTGAACCACAGATCCAAATCCTCCTGCTGTTCTTCATGGGGTCTGAACGACGCCAGAGTATTTTCTGACCTTGGCTGATCTGCTCATCTCCTTCCTTCTTTCCCACCAAGTAATGACCAAAATGTGCTCGTTCTTTCATTTTCAGGCCTCAACCTTCAGCTGGTGAAACACATCGAGCATCACGTTGATCTGAGGCTCCTGAAAACTCTCATCTTCCTGTCAAACATCTAGATTTATGCCGTGAGAATATTCCAAACGGTTTCTCCGTTGCTTTCTTTTAACGATTCTTCTGTGGTTTCCTGAAGTCACAGCTGAAGTGATTCATCTCCCAGACTCACCCATCTTGTTTTCACAGAGCAGCTTTCGTCTCTGTCTTTTTCAGCGTTGTTTGAATTCTCGTCTGAAACGAGACCATCCAGAAGACGTTTCCTCCCTTCTTCTAATGGCAGATCCTCCAGACGCATCTTCACACGCACTCAACTCTTCTTCAAGCAAATCAAAAAGCATCCACGACGAAAACCAGCTCAACCAGAGGAGGCAGGTCAACACAAAACGAGTCGTCCTGCTTTTCTGTTATAAAATCAGATAGAATCAAAGACGATGAAGATCCAGATGTTCCAGTTGGTGGATTTTGCTCCACATCATTCTCCCTGCAGGGTCATGAAGGGAATCAGTTCCTGCTCCAGCTCCAGGAGTCAAACTCAGTGACTGTGTAAAGGTTATTTTCTGCAGCCGATTCCTCTTCTCTCATCAGAAAGATTCAAAGCTCCTGCTTCTTCAGACAGATGTTCAGCAGCCTCCATGTTGTGTCCTTGTCCTGGTTGAATTCTATCAGCATCTCTTCAGTTTTACCATTAATTCCATCCGATTCTCAGCTTTCCAATGGATTTCAGTAGAAACATGAGCATTATGAAGCTCTTCTTCTGAACGGTTCCTCCTTTAACTTTAATTCTGTCCAGGTTGTTTTAAGCAACATTTACAGATGTAAAGAAGGACTTCAATCAGTCGTCTCCAATTTCTTTCATATATGAAGCATCAGTGTAAAAAAACCTCCAAAACACCAGTTTGCGTGCAGCAGAAATGTGAAAATTGTTGAATTCATCTAATTCCAATCGATGGTTTCTGACGTGTCTTCTCTCATTTTTGTGGAATGAGACACAACTGAAATTCCATTTTTAGGAATATGCTCCTGGTGGAATCTTCTTTCAGTTGAAAAGGTGATTCCAGCTTCTACAACTTGCTCCAAAACGCAACTGAAGCTCTTCAATGATCTTAATCAGGGATTGATGAGTGTCAACATTTCCTCGGCTTCTCCAGTAAAAGTAGTTGGGAGAGAAGGATGCACCTTTTTTCTGGTGATATGTAGTTCATAACTTTTCATGTGACGGTAGTTTCACCTTCAGATTATAATGTTCCTTGTGGGAAATTGTCTTGGAGTCTTGGTCCAGAAGATGCAACAGCAGATACATATTAGTAGATACATGTAGCATCAGTTTCATATCATGATGAAACATTTCACTTCAAATTTTGGTTTCGTTCCATCTTCAAATGACTCCTGTTCCTTTAGAACGTTAACGGTTGTGTTCATGTGTCTTTCCAGCTGCATCCTCCATGTTTTCAGCTGGTTTTTTTTCCCTCTTCCTGCAGAGGCTCTTGGTGACTTTAGTAAAAGAAAGTGTGAACTTTCACCCCTCACCCTTGGTCGGTTTTTGACTGAAAGATACTTTACCTGTTTTTGTTTAATGGGCGGCTCATGTCCACTTTGATGGTTAGTGTTTCCTCTGTCATGGCGGCCATGTTATTGGTTTTCTGCTCGTTCCACGCCCGCTCCCTCTGCTCCCTCTGACGGGGCATTTTAGGGTCCAGGTCGGGTCTGGGGAGGCGCAGGTCCAGGAGCGCCGGTCTTTCGCGGTCCCACGGCTGAAGCCGGTCTTCTTCCGGCCAGCCGGGCTCTTCCTCACTGGGATCTTCATAGTGCGGCTCCCTAAGCGGCTGGAATCCTGGTCTTTGCTGTTCACGGGTGAGGTCTTTGTAGCCCTGGGGGGAGTGTTGTGAGCGTGGCGGGTTCCTCTGCGGCCCGGTCCTGCCGCCCTGGCCACGATTGAACCTCCCCCTGAACGGGCGAGATCCTCCCCTCCCTCTGTGGTTCATGGAACCATCTCGGTTGCCGTATTTCACGGGGTTTGGTCTGTCCTGCAGGAGAGGGCTCCTCCTGTTTTCATGGTAGTTGGATTCTCTCCAGTTATCTTGGAAGTGGTGTCCTCTCACATCTTCCCGGCCTTCCGACCTGCTGCTGGACGTCCTGAATCGCTCCTGAGACGAGGAGCTGGTCGGACGAGGGCTCGATCGGGGCCCGCGGCCGTCCCGGTCCTCGGGATCGTCCCGGTCCTGTTTCCACTGCGGAGGAGGTACGCGGCTCTCTATGCCGTGATCGTGTTCAATGACAAGCGGTGGCAAGCGCCGTGCATCGCCCTGCGGGACGCCCCTGTGGGCGTCTCCTCTGAACCCGTCTCTGGGCGTCCCCACCGAGTAACGCTGTCCCCCAAACTCCTCCTCATCCCCGTACCTGTGATGGCACAAGAGGAGGTGACACGGTTCAACAAGGACACCATCGAATCTTCTCATCTGGTTCAAGACTTACTGTTAAAAATTAGCTTCAGGTAATCAATAAATATGTGATTCTCCTTTGATTTTTTAAAACAGTTGTTTCTATTAATATCTATAGGACAGAGTAGGGTTGCAAAACTCTGGGAATTTTCAAAAAGTTGGAAACTTCCCATGGGATTTAAAGGGAATATATCAGCTTGGCTAACACCAGACATCATATCAATGTAGATTGATATTTGGTGGAGGAACCATCCATTCACTGGTTTGTACTGGAGGCCTGGTTTAGATGTTTATTGGACACTAGGAACATCTGTCAAACACGTCGTAGCTTCTAGCCGATCGTATCACACGGACCCGAGGACGATGAAATACTTTTGCACTAAAAGTTGCTAGTTTTTCAAAATAAACTTGAGTTATAATATTTGGAATATTTCCAGAATTCCCTAAATTAACTTCCCATGGAAAGTTTTTGGAAATGTTCCACCCCTTTGCAACCCTAGTACAGAGGCATGCAGTAATAAAAAAATAAGGACTAATTTCCAAGAAAACTTAAAACATACAATAGTCAAGGGGTTTAAAAGTAGGCAACTGGACTTTTTCTTTGAGCTTGAAGACGTTTCACCTTTCATCCGAAAGATATATTTTAATTTAGAAATATTTTAGACTAGTATTTAGCATTATAGGACACAAGGCTTGATGACAAGTGGAGAGGGGATTTTGCTCTATGAAAATTAAAGATGAGAATCCGCTGCATTCTTGGTTTCCTTTTTTCCCTGCGATAGTGCTGCAAATCATTTTGCTTGAAATTTACCCAAGATGATAGACGTCATCCATGTCTCTTCTTTGCCTTTTGAAAGCGTGGCTCCTGTCCTGGGACGGGTCCTCCCTCCGCCGGTCTCTGTTAGGACCCTGTGGGTTCCTCCTGCCTCTTTCCCTACCTGGTTCCCCTCTTTGGTCGCTGGGACTAAGGTCCCTGAACCTCGGTCGGTTCCTGCCCTGCTCCTCCCTCCTCCAGCCCGTCCCCGAGGCTCTCTGAGAGTGGTTTGGATGAGAATTTGGCGTCGGCGGCAGGCTTTCCCTCGGCAGCCTCAGAGGAGAAAGAGGCGACCTCCCCCTGTTTTCAAAACCCAGGAAGTCTTCTCTGAACCCTCCTCGATGTCTGTCTCCATCTTCTCCTCCCTCACGCTGAGGGGAGAACCTCCGGTCGTCGTAGTCCATCACATCATGAAGGGGGGACGGCCTCCTGCGGTAAAACTCCTCCTGGTCCGGATGGCGTTGGTGCCCAAAGTGGCGGTCGTCCGGGTAGTTCGGGGATCTCCTCTGGTCTTCTGAGTACATGTCTTCCCCCAAATCGTCCAAGTTCTCCTCAAGGTCTCCTCTGGGGCTCCTGTCCAACGGGCTCGAGTCAAGTTCTGCAAGGACTTTGTGAGGATCGAAATCAGGTTCTTCCCATGGAAACCTTCTGAAAGAGGAAATATTGAGAAAGAGGAAATAAAGGTTAGCGCTTGTAATACAGGAACTGATGAATCTGGATTCACATTGGTTTGTGTAGGACAGAAAACTATCAACAGCGTCAGAATGTCACGAGAACTACACGATACTTCTGTACTACGTCCATGCATTTACATAAAGATTTTTCAGTAACCTAAAAAATTTGATCCAAACAGTAGATAAATATCAGCTGCAGCAAAGTCTTTGAGTTTCATTCACTGAAAACAGAACACGAGACTCATGTTTTTCTAAAGTTTTCCATTAAATTATAATAAATTTGATCACTGCTTCTGCAGCAGATTCATTGAGGTAAATTACATATTAAGGTCAGAGGTGAGATTTCATGCTGTAAACTCCAGGTTATTCTGATGTGAAATCTGTCGTCTATGAGACCCACAGCAGAAAATACGCCTGCAATGGTCCTTTTATCCTGCAGGAAACTTTAAACTGATAGTATTAACCAGTCTAAATTGTTATTAGCAGTTTCAGGGTTTATTATTAATCATTTAATGATATGCATCTCTATCATTTATAGAAGTACTTTGCATTCAAATAGAATAATCAGTGAGTAATAATACATTTATATGCATTATCTTTTTTATAAAAGTGTGAACACTGTAGTATCTATTCAGATCGGGGTATTTCACTGGTATCAACTACTACATTTCTTGGATTGTGACAACTCAGAAAGTGTCACAGATCTTGTGGGACAGTTTTTTAACTACAAAAACAAGTAATTCACCTGTAATGTGGGGACCGGGACCTCTGTCTTGACATTTGGTCAACCTTCAAGAAAAAGAAGAGTAAATCAGTGATGACTGAATAATTACTCTACTTAAATCCTCAAAGAGAATTGTCATTATGACGACTAACAAATAACCAGGCTATGTGTCTAATAAGAGTCAACTCTTATGTCAAGGTGTGTTTTTCTTAAATATTGAGTATTTGGTAATAAAAAGTGTGTTTTTGATCACGTGTTTGTCTAATTTCTAATTTCAGTTTAGTTATTCCTGGTTTCATCTGCTCCACAGTGGAACAGCTGCGGAGGCTCTGTGGAGAATTTAGATCATGTGAGTCCAACCCAAGGCCCGGGGGCCAAATCTGGGCCGCCACCTCATTTTCTGTGGTCCCTCCAGAGCTTCACAGACATTACTTTCTGCTACTTTCTCTTCTTTAATATTTAGCAAAGCAACACTAAACCATAGATTCCAATCTATGAAAAGTCTTTTAAATAAACCAAATAGTTAATAGTGGTTATCAGCATATTCTTGTATGAGTCTCTAGATATCTGTGATCATTTTACATGTTTTGCTGCAGCAGTTTAAAAATCTTAGCAAGTTGTCATATTGAAAATTATAAGAACAAACAGACTGAGAAACTCTTTTTTCCAGTGCAAACTGCTCAACTCTTCACTGGGGGAAGGAGGGTGAGCAGGAAAATTACCAAATTACCAGGAACCTGTTCACATAAAACCTGTGAACTACGACATAATCATACAAAAATCACAACCACAACAATCTACAATAGTATATGTCACACACGCACAAGGATATGTGTATGTAGGTATATACTCCTAATATATATAACTTATCTAGTCATGTAGAATATTACTTTTTCCATTATATTAATATCTTTATTATTGTATATATTATATCCTTTCTATTTAATATATTGACCTGTACCATATATCTATTATACATGTACTATAATCTTTATATATTTATATGATTCATAATGACATATATAATAATGTACCCAGAATAGGTAACCATGTGTAATTTATTTCTATTTTTCCAATAATTCCATGTTCAACCATCTACTCATCTACCTCATTACATGAGCACTTTACAATAACCATGTAGCATTAACCAGGTGTGTGTAGGCATTTACTTTGATTTTGTTATCTATTTATTTTCTCAGTTGCTGTTGGTATTTAGGGTGTTTTTTTATTATTTACATATGTCTCTTGTGCCTGTTTGTATGTGACGTGTTGGAGCTTCAATTCCCCTGAGGAAACTCCCAAAGGATCAATTAAGTTCGATCTAATCTAATCTAAAACAGCTAAGTGCTAGCTGGTGGCTAATGCTAGTCACGCAGTGTTGTCTTACCTCCGTCCCCGGCTAGCTTCAGGCTCCCGCGGCTAACGCGAGCTAAAGCGACGACAGACACACGGAATCAAAACCGGAATAAACCCGTTACTAACGTTAGAATTTCGCGTTAACACCGTTTATTAAACGCCACACAACAACCGACGATAGACGTGACGCGCCTTCCGAAAGGAAGCGAGCCAGAAAATGGCTGTGGTCGTTCGTTTAGTTTCCGAAAACAGCCGAACGGCAGCGGAACCACGAGCTCGACACTTCCGCCACGAGTTTTTCCAGAGTAAAAGCATAACCATAGTAACCGAGCCGCCGATGAAGTAGATAAAAATGAGCATTATGAGCATCACTAATGTGAATTGTAATAAAATATATAATATAAAATATATAATCCCTACTCAGCCAACAAAACACTGCCCCCTCTTGTGGTATATTCAATAATTTCTGCGTTTTATTATAACATTTTATACGTTTTTATATTTAATATATTAATTATATATAATTATTATGAAATTATACTTTTTATACTAAATACTCTGACCCCTTGTAAATGTCAAATGTTTTATTTGGTTTATTTAATAGATTTTAATTGGTTATTGAATCATATCTATGTTTTTTAATTAATTCTAAAATGCACTTCCCTTCCCTTTAAGATACAAGTTAAGATACAGGAAAATAGCAAAAAAATTAAATTAGATTGGAAATACTTAGAGACTTAAAAATGTAGCAGTTAATTAATAATTAATAATAGCACCAAAAATAAGAAGTACAAGTAATTCCATCCTAATATATTTAAGTAGAAATATCTTGGAAAATTCTATTCAAAATGATCATTCTGCAAGAACTGAAAAATATAAGTACAATCAGTTTAAAAATATAAGTGCAATCAACTTAAAATTATGTCTATAGTTAGATAAATTAATTCTAAAAAAGTGTTGGCAAAAAAAAAAATCTGACTAAAATGAATTTTATTTTGAAGGCTGAAATGCTTTTCGCTTTACAACATTAAGAGTCAAGTAAAAATTCATTTTCTTTGCAGATCAGTTTTAATTTCAGTGCAGCATAGATTGAACACACAGTGAGATATAATGATAAATAAAAGTGTCTGCTTTAAGTCCTAATCTACATTTGTCATTTCACACTTGTCATGAACTTCAAAGACTAAACATCTTATACATTTTTAAACATTTCCCTTCATTCATCGACTTAATAATTTACACTTTTTGATTCATCCGACTCACCAACACAAATGGCTTGATGAAGTTTATTGTACTTTTTTCAGCAGTTTTCCATGCACCACATCTACAATGATATATTCCACCAAGCTGCAGTGTCACAGAGTTTAAGTTATATTAGGATAAACATTATGTCCTTTATTTTTCTCTTCATATACAAGGGGACCTGGGAGACCCTCTTACAGTGAGATTCTGCAGATTCTGGAGTAACGACGGAGAGATGAAGCTGACAGGAGCGTGGAAATGTCAAATAAAACGTTGAAGGTAGCAGCAGCAGCAGGTAAACACTCCTTTACCTCAATGTGACACTTAAGAGCAGCTGAAGAGACTTTTATTTTGACAGCAGGAAACTCTTTATTCTAAAAGTCTTACGTTAAACCACATTAACCCACCTTCAACTAAAGGAATGAACATATATTTATAGGGAGAACTGCACCTTAGAAGCAGAATATAAACGTAGTGGAGGAAGATGTTTCCTTTGGGGACACTGGATATTTCTGTGAATGTGGGAGGTTTATGATGATCTGAAGTTTACATTATATTACACACATTCTACATGTTTTCTGAGGCTTTTGACCAATTTAAAGGCGTAAAACTAAATTAATATTCTTAGAACAGATAAACAGAATATATAATGTGGGGGAAATCAATTTTATAAACAAAAAATGAATGATAAGTTGAATAAATATGTGATTTTTTCAGATTAATTTTGTGTTTTCAACTACATTCTCCATCAACCCTGCCATTAAACTATAATGTAGAGAGATATTAAAACAATAGTTTAGATGTTGGTCAAAGTTACCTCAGTATGTCTTAGATCTGGTCATTCAGAGTGAAGTTAGTATTTTAAGGGCTTAATATAATAAATGTGCCTTCTTTAAAATGTAATAGGCCAATAACATAATAAAAGTTAATGATGTAATAACTTTTTATGTTATCGGCTTCGTTATTAAATTTCCAAAAATTGCTTTTCTTCACCAGGTTAATAACGTAGGAAGTTATCACGTTATCTTTTCAGCTCTTTTCTTTATGTTATTGGACTATTATATATTAAAAAGGGCACATTTATGATGTTATCAGCTTCTGAGGGTCTGCAGCGGCACAAATGATTCAACGACAGTTTAATTAATTAGTTAGTTCAGATTTCTTCATATTTTCCTTTACTTCCGTCCCATCTGATTCTGATCATTAATTCTTCATGACTATACCTGCATTCAAACCATAATGTAGAGTAATAGAATTAAACCTTTGTAGTTTGGTTGTTGAAGGTTTCCTCCGTGTTTCTTAACTTTATTTTGACTGATCATCCACAGTGAAGTTATTTTTACAGCGTCTGAGGTTCTGCAGGGACTAAATGATCAGGGTAGAGTTTGCAGCTCTGATCACTGCACGTTAATCCAGTTTTCCTTAGATTTCATCCGTCTAACTCTGTGGTTTTTGAGTAGCAGACTCTTCCTTGAGGATGTTTTAGTGGAGCCTTCAAACACATGCTGGATGGAACAAAAATCACAGAGGACGACGTTGACTTGCGGAGGTTTAAGGCCTCGAGAGGTGATGAGCTGTGAGGTGGTGGACGCTGACAGTCTCTTCTCAGTCGGTGACGTGTCTTTTTTTATTATTATTGTTTCTTTTTGAGATAACAAGCGTCTTCAGAGCAAGTGAAACACACAACTAGCGTGAGTGCACACTAAAAACTGCAGCTAGCGTGGTTACAGTCGGTGCCAGACAAACACGGGACGTGTCGATATTTTCCTGACCTGCAGATAAAAATACAGCATGTTTTTCTTTTTTTTAAATATCTTTTAACCCTTTTCACAGGTTTTTGCTGTGGATTGTTTGTCCTCCACGAAACGTCAGCAGAGGAAGCTACAGGCTACGTGTTTACGGGTTATAATATCAGTTTTGGATGGTTTGACAGTAATCTACAGCAGACTGGGGGTTTTACAGCAGTGAGAGTGCGATAAAACACACAGGAAAACCTTCAGAAACACCCACAGAAACAGAGAAACTCCCACACACAGCTACCACCGCTAACAGCCCCGACTCACTCGGAGATGCTGATTTCCCCGTTTCCACGGCGACAGGCTCCACCGCCCAGTCCGGACTATTTACAGAGATTTACAACAGCAGGGATGAGAGGTTAGAAGCGGGAACATACTGGTGGTATTTTGCGGCGATGCAGATGAGCAATATTGGCGTCAACAGGATCCCAAGGAACAAAAAAAGAGCTTTTGTGAGATTTCTGTGATGTGTAAATGAAAAAAGCAGGTGGATGTGTGCAGATTTTGGGGCAAATTTGACCTCAAAGTCCTTTATTGTTTAAGCGTTAGATTAGTTTTGTAGTCGTTTTAATTCTCCTGAACTTTTCACGTGTAAAACATGCAAGAGTGATGTGAAATTCCTTCTCTTTGTCTCAATCGTTTTGTCAAAATTGCCCGTCTGCACCTGCCTCAAAATGTGGCCAGAAGCCTAACAACAGTTATGCGAGTTTGTGGTTTTAATACAGGTGAGAAATTAGTTGATCAGCAGTTGTTCCTTGTGGGAAATGATGATTGTTGTGGTGATCGTCTGATTCTCCTGTTTACACGTCCTGAAACACAGAAAAGTCACACGTTAGACTCATTAAACATTAAAACCTGCTTTAGCCTCTAATTAACACTTAACATTGTCACTAAAATGACAATTTAACAGCTTCAATGATGGAGGCTGCTTCAAGAATCAAGACAAAAACTCTAAACATGATTCTAGACTCACGACTGGTGAGTGACGAGGCTTTAGGCTGTAATATTTTATAGTGATTCAGTCTAAATTTATCAAGTTATACTTTAATAATGATTTCCTATAAAGTGCTGTGTATATCGATAAATTCAAGAAAGAATCATGGAATCTTCTTAAAACAAAATTAAACCTGAAATGATAAAATTATCATTCATCATCATAAAATGATTTATTCATCATTTTCTCCTGTAGAAGGTTTTAGACGATAATGTTTTATAGTAGTTTAGTTCTGAACAACTTCTACTTTAGTTTTAATTGAATGTATTAATTTAATAAAGTCCATGCAGGACGTCCACCTGCTGCTACACGTCCAGTTTCTTGGGGCTGAGGCTGCTGATGAGGTGGGAGGACTCGGAGGCGGCGCTGTAGCCCTGGATCAGCAGGTTCTTGTTGAGGTCTCCCGCCTGCAGCTTGGGGTACGGCGGCGTGTCGGCGGCCTGCCGCTGGTCCACGTCCATCAGCTGGTCCAGGGGGCAGCCGTCCGTCCCCTCGGTGACCGGAGAGAACTCCTGGACGCTGGCCTGCTCGTCCCTGGACACCGGACTGATGGAGACAGATGGAGAACTTAAAGGAACAACGATGGCACACACAGGACATGGAGTTAAAGCAGAAAATCAGGTCAGAGGGAGAAGTAGAGGTCGTTTTACTGCAAGTTACGACTCTAATGTCTGGTTGGGAGCGTGAAAGTAGAATAAATTCATCTAAACAGACAAGTCACATTTACACTTCTTTACTTTCAAAATCCCTGTCAACAACCCACTAAATCACTTTGCTTCTTCTGCTGCAACTATAATAACAAAGTTGGTGTCAAACTTATTAAGGTCAAAGAATCCAAATAAACAGGAATCAAGACTAAAAATTCTATTATTTTATCCATGACAAGATTTTAGCAGCAAATTATCCACATTTTCATTAAAAACAACAAGATCCCAGCTGAATGTGTAATATGAGAAGTAGTTTACAGGCTACATGTAGGGACACGTTGATGTTTAGCTGAGGTTTTAGTTATTTTTCACATGATGGACATAAGTTTTATCAGTAAGACAAATGTTATCTCCACATGAAGTTATGACTTTTAGTGCATTTAGTGAATGTTTATCTCTGTTTCTCTTTGGATGAATTTATTCCTCTGGTCCTACGTTACTTTGACTTTTATTTCTGTCAGAATTTGCACTAAAACACATTTTTGTCCCTTACCTCCTCTACTACATTACACGGTGGACATCCTATTGTAGTGTATATGTATGTAGTGTAGAGTCGCCTCAACACAGATGCACTGATAAACAGGATGAAGAACAGCAGCAGTGATAAATCAGCTTCTCCTGCTGCTCCTGCAGGTGTTTACCTGACGTCCATGGACTGGACGCCGTCAGACAGCTCCTCCACGAAGCTCTTGTTCTCCAGCGGTCCCAGCATGATGACGGGGGCTTCAGCCGGAGTCGCTGCCTCTTCATCCAGACCCACGGCAGCTCTCACATCACCCGCTGGAGAATAATCAGCAGCAACAGACGGTTAATGTCACGGCAACCAGAGAAAAACCTGCCAACAACCAACCACCACTGTCCTGGAGCAGGAAGTTAACCCTGGAAACCCTGAGTTATCTGTTCCAGAAAGAGAGGCAACTGAAACTCTGGCTCAGTCACCGTGGTAACAGACTCAGTCACCGTGGTAACACACTCAGTCCCCATGGTAACACACTCTGTGAACATTACCTCATATAACCAAATGTTATCTTGTTTAAGAGCCTGTGTCAATTAAATGAGAGTGAGGTTCAATCATAGTCTAGCAAAATCTGCTTTACCTTTCTGATTTATGTTTTTATATTTCATTTACTGCTGTTAGAACTGAATTTATAGTGAAATCTAAGTTTTTAACTGTTTATTTGATTAACAACTAAACCAGAAAATTCTAGTTTTGATGACTGATTAATTGTTAGTATCAAGCATCAAAGAGTTCATTCACTGTTTTTAGTGGGTTTTTTAGTGTTTTCAGTGTTTTTATTGTTGTTTTCAGTGTTTTTATTGTTGTTTTCAGTGTTTTTATTGTTGTTTTCAGTGTTTTTATTGTTGTTTTCAGTGTTTTTATTGTTGTTTTCAGTGTGATCAGAGGTGTTTCCAGAGGTGCTGTTCCTGTCATTCACCATCAGGTGGCGCTGTTCTCCAGCCTGAATCCCACTGCTGAGTCACACTGCAGCTGACACACATCACACTCAACCACCTGGACCCATGGAAGCATACTCACATCTAAATAGCTGAATAAAAACAGCACGCAGCTACAGAATAAGTCATGAAATAAACAGAACCACATCATTAACACAAGAATTAGACATTAAACTGATCTAAAGCAGAAAATGAAGATGTTAACGTTCACCTGCAGCAGCAGACGGAGTTTCCACTTCACTCTTCCTCGTTCTCTTCATGATTTCCTCAATTCTCTGTTCAAACAGAAAAGGTTTGTTCATCAACTGTTTCAGCAGCTTTAGCAGTGAACTACCTGATGAAGGTCTGAATACTGAAATAAAACATTAAAGTCTAAAGTCTTTTATTAGTGATTAAAAGTGTGAGGAAGTTCTTTTTTCTTGTTCCAATGTTTTATAACAGAAAGTGTAGGAAACCTGAGGCCAAATTTGATGTGTGTGTGTGTGTGTGTGTGTGTTGATGGGTTTGATGTGTGTGTGTGTGTGTGTTGTGTGTGTTGATGGGTTTGATGTGTGTGTGTGTTAATGGGTTTGATGTGTGTGTGTGTGTGTTAATGGGTTTGATGTGTGTGTGTGTGTGTTGATGGGTTTGATGTGTGTGTGTGTGTTGATGGGTTTGATGTGTGTGTGTGTGTGTGTTGATGGGTTTGATGTGTGTGTGTGTGTGTTGATGGGTTTGATGTGTGTGTGTGTGTGTGTTGATGGGTTTGATGTGTGTGTGTGTGTGTTGATGGGTTTGATGTGTGTGTGTGTGTGTGTGTGTGTTGATGGGTTTGATGTGTGTTGTGTGTGTTGATGGGTTTGATGTGTGTTGTGTGTGTTGATGGGTTTGATGTGTGTGTGTGTGTGTGTGTGTTGATGGGTTTGATGTGTGTGTGTGTGTGTGTGTGTGTGTGTGTGTTGATGGGTTTGATGTGTGTGTGTGTGTTGATGGGTTTGATGTGTGTGTGTAGTTTGATGGGTTTGATGTGTGTGTGTGTTGATGGGTTTGATGTGTGTGTGTGTGTTGATGGGTTTGATGTGTGTGTGTGTGTGTGTTGATGGGTTTGATGTGTGTGTGTGTTGATGGGTTTGATGTGTGTGTGTGTGTGTTGATGGGTTTGATGTGTGTGTGTGTGTTGATGGGTTTGATGTGTGTGTGTGTTGATGGGTTTGATGTGTGTGTGTGTGTGTGTGTGTGTGTGTTGATGGGTTTGATGTGTGTGTGTGTTGATGGGTTTGATGTGTGTGTGTGTGTGTTGATGGGTTTGATGTGTGTGTGTGTGTGTTGATGGGTTTGATGTGTGTGTGTGTGTGTGTTGATGGGTTTGATGTGTGTGTGTGTGTGTTGATGGGTTTGATGTGTGTTGTGTGTGTTGATGGGTTTGATGTGTGTGTGTGTGTGTGTGTTGATGGGTTTGATGTGTGTGTGTGTGTGTGTGTGTGTGTGTGTTGATGGGTTTGATGTGTGTGTGTGTGTTGATGGGTTTGATGTGTGTGTGTAGTTTGATGGGTTTGATGTGTGTGTGTGTTGATGGGTTTGATGTGTGTGTGTGTGTTGATGGGTTTGATGTGTGTGTGTGTGTGTGTTGATGGGTTTGATGTGTGTGTGTGTTGATGGGTTTGATGTGTGTGTGTGTTGATGGGTTTGATGTGTGTGTGTGTGTGTGTGTGTTGATGGGTTTGATGTGTGTGTGTGTTGATGGGTTTGATGTGTGTGTGTGTGTGTGTGTGTGTTGATGGGTTTGATGTGTGTGTGTGTGTTGATGGGTTTGATGTGTGTGTGTGTGTGTGTGTTAATGGGTTTGATGTGTGTGTGTGTGTGTTGATGGGTTTGATGTGTGTGTGTGTGTTGATGGGTTTGATGTGTGTGTGTGTGTGTGTGTGTGTGTTGATGGGTTTGATGTGTGTGTGTGTGGTTACCTTCTTCCTCTGCAGCCTCTCCTGCTCCTCCTGGATGTGCAGCTGTTCTCTCTCCTGTCTCTTCCTCTCTGCTTCTCTCTGAGCCCTGAGGAACGCCTCCTCCCTCTGAAACAAACACACGCCTTCAGTTTCTATTTTACTACAACCTTCATAAGTCTGGACCGTTCTCAGAGGCCTCGTTTCCATTATTTGACCCTGTAAAGTAGAGGAAAGCCTTCAATGTGAGGGTATTATTCTGCTGGATTCAGCCCATCAGCACTTAGTGCTGCAGTGAATTATTAATGACCAACATGCATGTTAAAACGTGCTGTTGCTGTTTTATTCATCGTGTTCTTTTATCCTGAGATGTGTGTGTCTACTTTAAATAACCTTGCTGCTGATGAATAAAGTTATTGGAGTTGATTGGTGCCCCTGTTTTTTATAGGATATAAATAATGATCTTTTTAATATCTTTTTTCAACACAAGTCCACATGAAACCAGCTCTAAGCTCTTTGTGAACTAATGCATCTTTCTTCTTTCTCCTCCTATTCCCTTGATTCTGGTCAATTCATTCTTGTCTTGTATTCCTTGGAATTGTTGCGTTCACTGTGGAATTGTTTTTTTTTTCTTGTTTCTAACCAGTTTCACGGTGACGTAAGGATCATGAGGCAACCAATAAATAAAAGACCTTACTCATCAGTTTTAACCTCAGGCGTCATTATTTCCAGGGCTGCTACAGCATTAACCCTTTAGGTGCTGGAGGTGTTGTTTCTAAAATGTTATTTCCTAAAAAATATATATTATTTTATATTCTTATTATATCACTCTGATAAAATGGTTCATATTTGACTAAATGTGCTGTTTTATTCAGTGCAGCATCTTGTTGAAACTCCATTTCCTGTGTCTTTCTGAGTCCTGACCTCCTTGTCCAGCTGCTCCTGCATGTCCTTCCATCGCTGCTCCTTCTGCCGTCTCTCCTCCTCCTCCTTGCTCCTCCTCTCCTCCTCCCGCCTCGCCCGCTCCTCCTCGGCCTGCCGAGCCGCTCTCTCCTGCTGCTCCCGGGCCTCCTGCTGCCTCCTCTGCTCCTCCTCAGCTCTCAGCCTGAAGGAAACATCAGCTTCAGCTGCACAGGCTGTACAATACTGTACAATACTGTATAATACTATAGAATATATATATATATAATCATATATTAATACTAGTCCGGTTAGAGACGGGTTTAAGGTTGGTGTTATAAGGAGACTCCCACCTCTCCTCCTCCTGATGTCAATGTGTTGGTGTTATAAGGAGACTCCCACCTCTCCTCCTCCTGATTGAATGTGTTGGTGTTATAAGGAGACTCCCACCTCTCCTCCTCCTGATGTTAATGTGTTGGTGTTATAAGGAGACTCCCACCTCTCCTCCTCCTGATGTTAATGTGTTGGTGTTATAAGGAGACTCCCACCTCTCCTCCTCCTGATGTTAATGTGTTGGTGTTATAAGGAGACTCCCACCTCTCCTCCTCCTGATTGAATGTGTTGGTGTTATAAGGAGACTCCCACCTCTCCTCCTCCTGATGTCAATGTGTTGGTGTTATAAGGAGACTCCCACCTCTCCTCCTCCTGATGTTAATGTGTTGGTGTTATAAGGAGACTCCCACCTCTCCTCCTCCTGATGTTAATGTGTTGGTGTTATAAGGAGACTCCCACCTCTCCTCCTCCTGATTGAATGTGTTGGTGTTATAAGGAGACTCCCACCTCTCCTCCTCCTGATGTCAATGTGTTGGTGTTATAAGGAGACTCCCACCTCTCCTCCTCCTGATGTTAATGTGTTGGTGTTATAAGGAGACTCCCACCTCTCCTCCTCCTGATGTTAATGTGTTGGTGTTATAAGGAGACTCCCACCTCTCCTCCTCCTGATTGAATGTGTTGGTGTTATAAGGAGACTCCCACCTCTCCTCCTCCTGATGTCAATGTGTTGGTGTTATAAGGAGACTCCCACCTCTCCTCCTCCTGATTGAATGTGTTGGTGTTATAAGGAGACTCCCACCTCTCCTCCTCCTGATGTCAATGTGTTGGTGTTATAAGGAGACTCCCACCTCTCCTCCTCCTGATTGAATGTGTTGGTGTTATAAGGAGACTCCCACCTCTCCTCCTCCTGATGTCAATGTGTTGGTGTTATAAGGAGACTCCCACCTCTCCTCCTCCTGATTGAATGTGTTGGTGTTATAAGGAGACTCCCACCTCTCCTCCTCCTGCCTCTGTCTCTCCTCCTGCTCCTTCTGTATTCGGGCCAGACGGCGTCTCTCCGCCAGCAGCCGGGACGCCTCCTCAGCGTCTGTCGTCCCACCAACACTCCGACCTGTAGGCGTGCCTGGAGACTCTGAGAGAGTGTGTGTGTGTGTGTGTGTGTGTGTGTGTGTGTGTGTGTGATGGATGGAGAGAACATATAAACATATAAAGAAATGGTTTTCAATAAATACTGGGAGGAATGAATGAAGGAGCTTGAAGGAGTTGATTATTATTGATTATTGATAGTCTATAGCTGATATTATACATTAATAGTGATTATTGATCGTCTATATCTTCTTGGCTGCATTTAACTCCTGCTTTAAACTGAACTGACGTCACTGATAATAAGCAACATTCACAGAAGGTTTTGTAGATTTTTAGTAATAAATTGCTCCTTTCAAAGGTCTTTGTGAACATTTGGATTAACAGCCACGTCTTACAGAACGGTGCATTCACTTGCAGCAGTGGATAGAGGAAAAATGACCCCTTTAATCATCTGTTAAAGGCTGTTAAATGTTTAAGGAACACCGTCTTCCTGCTGCCGTTACCTGCGGTCAGTTCTCTGCTGGTGGATTTGGGGATCTTCTTCTCCGAGTTCTCAGATTTGGTGGATTTCCTCTCCAGGGTGCCGTGACCTTTGACCTCAGTGTGACCCCTGTCGTCGGTGTTGGGGGTGGTGGCGGCCCTCTGACGGAGGGGGGAGGGGGGGTACTGGCCCGGGGAGCAGGGGGACTGGGCCCGACTCCTGGTGGCTCTCACCCTGGGACCAGAACAACCGTGTGAGTGTGTGTGTGTTTGTGTGAGTGTGTGTTTGTGTGATTGTGTGTTTGTGTGAGTGTGTGTTTTACCTTTTCGGCGTGGCGGGGCCTTTGCTGTTGGCCCTGAAGGAAGAGCTTCGGGTCGGTGTGTTGGGAGTCTCCCCCTGAAAGTCACATTTTAAAATATGAGTAAATATTTATAAGAAAATCAATGAATAAATATTTAGAAACTGACTCAATGTTTTTTATACACAGTCAAACAACAACATTTTATATTTAACCCATTTAAACCTGGTTTTCATGCATATATTTATATCAGTGGAGTCACTAATAATCATGTTATGTATCTATTTTTTTGATTTTGTACAATTTTCTTTGCAGAAAATATCATTTTAATGTCTGTTATAGTTGCTGTTTGCACAAATCTGCACATAAACACAAATCTATTCATCCCATGTTCAACATTCTTTTTGGGGGATTATTCTAGATTAAATTATAAAATGATAATAATGTAAATAAAATGACTCTTTCTGGGAGGGTTTGTCTTCTCCATGTTCTCACCTGCTGACGTCATGTGACAGGAACTTAAATTATTTGCTTAAAAACCCTTTGTCTAGTTGTCTAATATCATGTCATTAGAACTAAAAAAGCTGCATGTGTAATGGTTTAGTTCTTGTCACACAAACAGCTGTAGATTCTGAGGTGTGTGTGTGTGTGTGTGTGTGTGTGTACTGACCGTGGGTGTCCTGGGTTTAGACGTCTCTTCAGGGAATCCACTGACACTCCTGCGGTTGGAGGAACTTCTGTTGTGTCTGTGGTTGTTGGGGGAAGCTGTTCGATGGGACACAAACGACACTGACGATAACACACACACACACATGTCCACACACAGGGAAACAACCAGAAACTACAAATAAATGAGGAGGAAAAACACTAAAAGCTGCAGGAACTGGTAGAACTAGAAGAAACTGAAACAGAGAACATGGCCTCAAGCAATTATTTAAAATATATTTGTACTTTTCAACCATATTTCAACCATATTAGACGGTGGATGCAGACAAAACAGGCAATTAAACACCTACATTCACCCTTAGTCTACACTTACTGAGAGTTTCAGCTCATTGACTCGTTTATAAAATGCTGACGTAGATTTCAGCAGTTGCTGTTTGTACGTAGATTTCAGCAGTTGCTGTTTGTAAATGAGCAGATTTCAGGTTTCAAAACTACTTAAAGGTATAAAAGTAAAATGTAAGAACATAAAAAAAGAAATTCCATTAAGGACAAAAGTTTAGTACAATGCAAATATATTAAAGAAACATATGATACTGCTGTCTTTTTATCTAATATTTTTGATTTCCTTCTTTTATTTTTTGGATAATAACAATAATGGAAAAATAAAACAGGATTTAAATGGACTGAAATCAATTCAAATCAATATATTCTAACATTTGTGAGTTTTGATCTCATATTTATAAGATAATTCTGTAAATCTGATAAATTGTCCTGTTATTGCAGTGGTCTAACAGCCATATTGGACCCAAAAAAAACAAAAAGCATCTGTCTGGAGCCGCAGAAAATGAAAATCCTTCTCTAATCCTGATATGAAGGCACCACGGGCTGTAAGTGAATATTAGATAAATTAACCTACTATCACAATTTGGAGGATTTGACAAAAAATGAAACTTCAGGGAGCCACTATGGGGGTGTTAAGGAGCCACATGTGGGTCTAGAGCCACAGGTTGACCAACGCTGTCTTATTGTCTTACCTCTCTCAGGTGAGTGGAGGGCAGCTGAAGAGTTGGAGAGCTGTTTGTTCATTGGTTGATCTGAAGTGGGCGGAGACAGGAAGTCACAGACTAACAAAAAAAAGCAAAAACACACACACGAGTCATTCAAAGTGGCCTCTGCTGCTCCTGCTGCATCGAATCATGATGCAAAATCACAAGTTTCCCCAAAGCAGCAGAGAACAGGCAGCGACATGCAGCAGCAGCATGAATCAACCTGGATGTGAAGCTGGGATGAAGCAGACAGAGGCTGTCTGCAGCCGCTTCATCAGGAAATGGAGGAGGATGACACAGAAACACAATGAAACACTCAGTGTGTTCATGAAAACGAGCTCAACAGGACAGTAACTGACTACAGAAGCTAATTTTAAGGATTAATGCTCAAAATGCAAAGTTTTCTGTCTCAATTCCTGCTGTTATGACTCATAACACACATAAACATCACTCACACACACAGTCACTCAAAAATAAATCATTTTACATAATATACTATCTTAGTTTTAATAAACTTGTTTAAAAAGTTTTACTCGTCTCCATCTTTGAGTTCAAGTTTATCCTGGAACTGACTTCGATTTTTTGTCAAGTAGAAATATATAAATATCTTCACTAGTTTTAAAATATTTTCTCCTCAAATTCACTATATTTACATGTATTTTAGCAGGTCTGAGGTTAAAACGAGTTCAGGGGATTTTTATGTTTTCTTTTACAATATAATCTGTCAGTAAATCTGAAGATTTTACATGTTTTAAATAGTTCCAGGCAGCTGCAAGTGTCTTAATGAGAAGTTCATTTATAGCCTATAACATGAGTTTTTATGCTTCAATGTGTAAATACCATTCACAACAGAGCTTATTTACTCTAATAGTTCAAAATCCAATGGAAAATTCCCATCGGCTGTTTGTCCAGGGACCCAGGGAGATGTTAGCGTCGGCTACAACAACAACATCAAACAGGTTGAATGTGATAAAACTCTTAAATCAGGCTCCTTTAAAGGTCTTTTACAAACTGAAGAAAACATGTTGCTGTTTTATTAACCTTCTTATTAGTATCAAGGGATATTTATGGTGCAGCCTGTATGTTTCTGTGTGTGTGTGTGTGTGTGTGTGTGTGTGTGTGTGTGTGTGTGTGTGTGTGATTCGATCAGATTGGACTTGTGTGTATCTGGGGTCTAATAAGTTTCACAGATAGCTACAGGGTGAATGTCTGGTATCATGTGTGTGTGTGTGTGTGTGTGTGTGTGTGTGTGTGTGTGTGTGTGTGTGCAGGGAGCAGGGTGTTTTATAGACAAGGCTCCCAACTGAGAATTATATGTATGCATCGCTAAACACAGCTCTGGGCAGACAGGAAGTGGAGCAGCCCTTTGTTGTGATAAGTGTGTGTGTGTGTGTGTGTGTGTGTGTGTGTGTGTGTGTGTGTGTGTGTGTGTGTGTGTGTGTGTGTGTGTGTGTGTACTCATTAGCCACAGTGGAATAAATAAATTGAAATATGTGGAACAACAGCACTGATGTACAGTGAACGTCTCTTCTTGCTTTTGAATTGAATCTGATTTTTCAGCTTTTATGAATCTAAATCTTACAGCTTCATTATTTTTCATTATTCAGTCCAATCTAAGCTGTAGGTGGTTGTAATAAATCCATAAATATCAGGCAGTGTACTGATTATTATCAGTTAGGAGCTTAAATAGAATAGAATAAAGATGCATTTATTTCCAAGCTGTGTTTTACATCCCTAAAGATAAAGTATAAAAGCATTCAGTAAAATCCAGACTGAGCTTATCATAATTCATACTTGAGAGGGTTAAAGGGAGAGTTTTTAGTGTTTGTAACTCAAACTCCTTCTAGGTTAATTGATCACAGTGAATTCAACTTTTGTCTGTTCCATTTAAAGACCTTGTTGATTAAAACTTATCACCATGGTGAGTTTTTCAGAGGGCGTGGCATTGGTGAGGTCAGACATTTCTACAACAAAACAAACTAAACATCATCCAAACTGGCTGAAAATGAGGTTTTATGATGTCATATCTGCCCTGAACATGTCTGCATGTCCATACTGATGCTAAGTTAAAGCTTCCTTTATCACAGTGATGTGTTAAATTTAACATTTCCTGTGTAATATGAGTCCTACTCACAACATAGAGATAACAACCACAACTCTGGGATGTTGCATTTAACTTTAAAAAGCCCTAATTATAATTAAATGATGTCTGTGATAATAGTCAAAGGATGAGGAGTGATGGACACAAACCAAACCTCCTTTTCCTCAACTTCAACACAACTAGAAACAAACGTTAAGGTGAAGGAACATGAAGCAGCTGATGACTCCACACTGTGTTGAATTCACAGAACACACACACACACACACACACACACACACACACACACACTAGACTCCACGAACACACACACACACACACACACACTCCATGAACACACACACACTCCATGAACACACACTAGACTGCATGAACACACACTAGACTCCATGAACACACACTAGACTGCATGAACACACACTAGACTGCATGAACACACACTAGACTGCATGAACACACACTAGACTCCATGAACACACACTAGACTCCGTGAACACACACTAGACTGCATGAACACACACTAGACTGCATGAACACACACTAGACTGCATGAACACACACTAGACTCCATGAACACACACTAGACTCCGTGAACACACACTAGACTGCATGAACACACACTAGACTGCATGAACACACACTAGACTGCATGAACACACACTAGACTGCATGAACACACACTAGACTGCATGAACACACACTAGACTCCGTGAACACACACTAGACTCCGTGAACACACACTAGACTGCATGAACACACACTAGACTCCATGAACACACACTAGACTGCATGAACACACACTAGACTGCATGAACACACACTAGACTGCATGAACACACACTAGACTCCATGAACACACACTAGACTCCATGAACACACACTAGACTGCATGAACACACACTAGACTGCATGAACACACACTAGACTCCGTGAACACACACTAGACTCCATGAACACACACTAGACTGCATGAACACACACTAGACTGCATGAACACACACTAGACTGCATGAACACACACTAGACTCCATGAACACACACTAGACTCCGTGAACACACACTAGACTGCATGAACACACACTAGACTCCGTGAACACACACTAGACTGCATGAACACACACTAGACTCCATGAACACACACTAGACTGCATGAACACACACTAGACTCCATGAACACACACTAGACTCCATGAACACACACTAGACTGCATGAACACACACTAGACTCCATGAACACACACTAGACTCCATGAACACACACTAGACTCCATGAACACACACTAGACTGCATGAACACACACTAGACTCCATGAACACACACTAGACTCCATGAACACACACTAGACTGCATGAACACACACTAGACTCCATGAACACACACTAGACTCCATGAACACACACTAGACTGCATGAACACACACTAGACTCCATGAACACACACTAGACTCCATGAACACACACTAGACTCCGTGAACACACACTAGACTCCGTGAACACACACTAGACTCCATGAACACACACTAGACTGCATGAACACACACTAGACTGCATGAACACACACTAGACTGCATGAACACACACTAGACTCTGTGAACACACACTAGACTGCATGAACACACACTAGACTGCATGAACACACACTAGACTCCATGAACACACACTAGACTGCATGAACACACACTAGACTGCATGAACACACACTAGACTGCATGAACACACACTAGACTGCATGAACACACACTAGACTGCATGAACACACACTAGACTGCATGAACACACACTTGACGACCGTGTTCATGCAGACACGGGTCGGCTGCAGCGGGACGGATGGGCGTGGCACACGGATCGGTACCGTTACGGTTCTGGCGAGCACCGGAAGCAGCAGGAAGCTGATTGGACAGCGGGGAGCCAATGGCAGCGCAGGGCGGGGTCTGAGGGTTACCTGGGCAGCAGGTGAAGCAGAGCGGAGAAAGCAAAGCATTACACACACACACACTCGCATGGAACAGACACACCTGCGTCACTAACACACACACACACACACACACACACACACACACACACACAGGTAAGAACCACAGCAACAACCTCCATTCACACCTACCAACACAAACAGGAAAATAAACTAAACTAAACAGAAAACCTGCAGCAGGAAGCCACAAACACCAGATTATCAGTACAACAGGAAGACAGCAGCAGAATGCAGAAGCTGCAAACACAGAATAAACCAGAGATATAAGAGTAAAGCTGCCTCCAAAAAGAACATTTTAAAACATAAGACACACTGCAAACAATAAAATAAAAAAGAATCTTATCAGAGGGAAATGTCTTGTTTTTAGTGCCATTAGTCCAATATTAAGTAGAAAATATCTTATTCCACTGGCAGAATATTCTGCTGATTTCAAGTCTGTTTCTTGAATCTTTGTCAATTTAATCCTGTTTCATTTTATCTTTATTGTTAAAAGACAAACAGACATTGTTACATAAAACGTGAGTTAAAACCCACAAAAATGAGATTAAAAACTCACAAATATAAAATAAAAACACATTATTATATATGTTCTTTAATTTATTTACATTTTACTAAACAATTGTCCTTAATGGAATTTTTCCTCCTTACTTTACTTTTCCTTGAGTTTAGTCAATTTACTTTTAGTAAAATTAGATAAAAGTCAGAATTAGTCCAAAATACGAGATAAAAAGATACAAATTCAATCTATTTAATCTTATTTTAAGAAAACAAGACAAATTTAAGCAAATTAGAAACATTATCTGCCAATGGAATATAGCATTTCAAGAAAATGATGCTCATTATTGGATTAATTGTACCAAAAACTATAAATCTTCACTTGGCTTCAAAAAGCACAATTTCAACAAGTTTAATACACACTGCAAAAGAAAACTCCTGAATTATCTGATTCCACTGGCTGATTATTTTACTTATTTCAACTTCTTCTAAAAAAAATGATGTTTGAATTTCAATAAATAATTGAAAGACATTTAGATATAAAGTCAAACAATTGCCCAAACTTGAAGTAAACTGAATTATCTGCCAATGGAATAAGATATTTCAAGATAATTGAAGTGAACTGATTAGAGGAGCTGAAACCACTAGTCCACACCTTTCAAACATCAGAAATGACCCTTCCTGCTCCCTGTAGTTTCTGCTGCTACTGAGGTCAATCACATTTTACCAAAACCACAAATCTGACTTTCACACACACTTCACTTTATCACCGTTCAGGAAAACAAGCTCCAAACTCCTCTCCTCTTGAATCCTTGGTCTAATATAATATATTATATAATATAATATATATATATATAATATATATAATATATATATAATATAATATATTATATAATATAATATATATATAATATGGCAGAAACGTGAATGTTCATATGTGTTTGATGATAAAAAGTCGACATGTTCATAAATGCTGAGAAACACAATGAGGACAGCGTCTTAAAACCATCCATTCACCATCCAAGACTTCTTTGAAGTTGTGATGTCACAACTATGCAGTCAACACCCTTTAACAGCCATTAAAACCAGCCAATCAGAGGAGAGGCTTGTTAACATTAACCCTGTCATGCATGGAGGTTACTACAGAGTACAGATGATGAATAGTTGTATTTCAGCTTCTACCTTCTATAAAAAGATACCATTATATATATAAAACTGCATCAAGTAATATCAACCATATATACATATATATATATACATATATATATATATGTATATATATATATATATAATGTAAATTGAGTATATATACATATAACCCTGCTATTACATTGATTTTTTACAGTACAAAACACATGAAGTATACTTAAGTGGACAAATAAATACATTTTAAATATATTTTTACATCCCTAAAGATGTATATGTTGCATTGTACTTGACCATAGAATTGTACATACCATACATACAATTGCATATTGTTATTGTATATACTATTTCTAGTGTTATTTATGTTTATATTTAATTTTTATTCTATATTTGATATCTTTTATTACACTGGGCTGCCCCCAGGAACCAGGGACCAAGTTCCATTCATCATATTTGCATGTGTAGAATGAAAAGAAAGAATCCTTGAATAAAAACAAGTAAAAATGCATGAGAGGGTTAAAGAGACAGACACTATACAAGCTGCTGCTTGAGGAGGAGTAAAACTATGTTCTTAAAACCACAGATTAATCTTATTAGTGACATCACAACTTCACATCAAACCCAGGAGAAGTGAAACATATGGAGACGTGTGTTTGAAGCAGGTTTTACAGCTGCTGCTTAACTTTTTTTTCAGGCTCCTGATGTATTTGCATCATTATCGCGTCGAAGCAGCTCAGCGATTTACAGCCTGGAAGGTCAGTTTGTTATTGGCCGATCGATCAGTTTATCAATTTATCAGTTTCCTCCGTATTTCCTTCAGGTTTCAGGACGCGATCGTGATTCTGGTTCAGGACTCAGCGTGTGTGTGTGTGTGTGTTGGAATAATCAGGGGAAAGGTGTGCTGAGGTTTTATGACTCAGGGGGAAATACGCAGCAGGCAAACACACACACACACACACACACACACACACGCTGTCCTTTAATCCTGTAAGATGAGCCGCTGCTGTTTCTGCTGCAGTGAAGCGTCCTGCCGGGCCAGACCAGCTGGTCCCAGATCAGACTCTCCTCCAGTCAGTCGGGCGGGTCACTGGGTGGACCCTGATCCCGGCTCAGTGTGTGTGTGTGTGTGTGTGTGTGTGGTGACGGGTTCTCTCTGTGAATAATTGATGGTGTTATGAATGCACCGCAGGACGGAGGAGGCCTCCTGACGGCAGAAAATATCTCAGAAGTCTCGCTGATTTGTTGTGCGTTCAAGGTTAGATATGAAACTGGAAATTAGACCTCACACACACACACACACACACACACACACACACACACACACACACACACCTGTGGCGCAAAAAGCAGCAGCAGGACTCTGTGTGATTTGGTTGTAGACAAAGCGGTGAGCAGCTCCTGCATTGCAGCCTCCACACCCTTTTACCTTCCTCCTCTCTATCCTCATTTCACCCGATCTCCATCCTCCTCACCGCCGCCCTCCTCCGCTTTGTTGTCCGCACCCTTTCATCCACACCCCACCCCCATCTTTTTTTGACCTCCAGACCTCCTCCCTGAACACCTCCTCCTCCTCCTCCAGCTCCATCTCAAACCAGCCCTCCGCTGACATCATCAGGATTGTTTCCCGTCTTTCTCTCCATCCTCCTCCTCCTCCTCCTCCTCCCATCGTCGTACTCACCCTCCACTCCATCCGGCGGTCCTCCCCATGTCCACCGTTTAGGCCTGTTATCCAGGTGGTCCCCTCCTCCTCCTCCTCCACCTCCTCCTCCTCCACCTCCTCCTCCTCCTCTCTTCTCAGCTGCTCCGGCTCTCCGGCGGACCAGGGCCTCCAGCCGCTCCTGCTCGTTCCGTTCAGAAACAGGGAAGACAAGACATTCTCTCACTGAGCCATCGCTACGGCGACGGACGCCCGGCGACGCGCACGGAGACGGCTGCGCCATGGTTACCGCATCCAGCAGCAGCAGCAGCCTCGCCCTCAAGTCCTCCTCACACTCGTCTGTCCTCCGTCTACTCAGTGATTCATAACACAGCAGCTCCTGTCTGTGCTGCCGCTCCCTCTGCTACAACTGAACTGCTGCTAAACACACTCACCCCTCCCTCCCTCTCTGTCTCTACCTCTCTCTACCTCACTCTCTCTCTTCACCTCTCTCTCCAATGACTGAGTCTATCTCACAGAACGCTGTTAGTCAGACGGGAGGGGACAGAACGTCACCACCCCCACACACACACACACACACATACACACACACACACACACACACACACACACACACACACACACACACACACACACACACACACACTGGGTGGATGGGATATCAATACTGGTTGCCTTCGTTTTATCTCTACATCTTTTTCTGTCTCTGTCCCTTTTCCTCCCTTCATCATTCAGAACCACAGAGTCGTTTCATACAAATAAGATGTTCATTAAAGGAGGAAACATCTTTTTTCTGTGCTTTCAGCTTTTGTCACATTTGTGTTTTATCTTTGTCATAAATAACAGTAGATTGAATATATTTATGGTTTTTCAGTTATTATTTATTGTTATCTTGATCACTAATAAAAATAATAAACCTGATTAAAATGCAATAAATAAATGAAATAAATGAAACCACACAACAACAATATAAAATACTTCTATGTGGTTTTATTTTTGAGACTGTTGCTTGTAAACCAGTGTTAAATCTCCTCTTCTTTTATTTCCATTTTTACTGCGTGTCATTTTCTTCAGTGAATAAACAGATTTATTTTTATTTTTTTATTCTTTAATTAGCAACATAGTTTGAAATCATGGATTTCATTTCTCAAATAAATATAGTTGAGAATAATTCAATAGATATGATTAATGCTTTCTGTAAGATGTGTAATTTGCATATTTTGTAGGTGATGACTCTGTTTATGACATATTTACTGATGTATTCAAGACATTTTATATAATAAATGTGTTTATAATAGATTATTTGACTATATTATTATAATGCAGAGAAAACAAGGATGTGCTTTAGGACTAAACTGTTTTTAAGTGGCTTTGAGTAGAGGAGTTAAACAACGTTTTACTACAACTTCTGACACAAATGTCTGTTTTATTGTGAAAGTACCAAAGAATTATTGGAATAAACGTTTGAAACTATCTGCCAACAACTCATTAAAACCCATAACTCTGCTTCCTACGCTGTAAATATAATAACAAACTCAAGAATCATATAATAAGAAACTCCAAGAATCCAAATAAACAGGAATCAAGTCTAAAAATTAATTAATTTATCCATAAAACGATTTTAGCAGCAAATTATTCACATTTTAAAGGTGTAATATCAACTGAATGTTCTACAAGAGGAGTAGTTTTGCTTCAAAGGTAATGAGTGATGAGACCAGTTTTATTACTAAGACAACACTGTTTTATAGTGTGTTTATCTACAGGTTATAGTGTATTTAGTGTAGTTGTCAGTAAATAAGGTGTATACCTCTGAAATAAAGGCTGATCTGACTTTTCTATCTGGATGAATTCGTTCCTCTGGTTCTATTTTTTGTCCATTTCCTCCTCTACTTCACTTTGTTTTTAATCATCAACCATTAAAGCAGTCAGCTGTCGTCTGTGCAGTAAACTGTGATACATAAAGCTGCTCTGTCTTCATATAAAACATGGAAATGCCCCACCTCAGCATTGTGTTTAGATTTTTTCGTATTTTGCTGGAGGGGGATGCAGAGTCACGCACAGACCGCAGGAGGCTGAGAGGGGGGGTCAGAGTCAAGATGACGGATTTAACAGGAGGCAGCAGAAATGCAGAAATGTGAGGTTTCCAGAGGTGGAAGGAGATATGGTTATACTGTGATATCGATCAGAGGAGAACAGAGACAGACTGCAGCAATGCAGCCTGCTTCAGGACTGAAAGAGAATCTGAGCAGACACGACTGAAACAGCACAGATCAATGACGTAGAAGCTGAAATACACTGTAAAACTCTGCTGTCCAACCTGCAGTTAAACACACACACACACACACACACACACACACACACACACACACACACACACACACACACACACACACTACTGGAACCATTATTACAAACATCTAGACATATTTTACAATACATTACCAACGAGTTATTGTATTATAATACAGCTGGAAATGCAGCTGAAATGAGTATATAATTGATTTTTATTTGACAGTAAATACTATAAATAGAAGTTAAAACATATTTACAGTAACTGGATAATTACTGCCACTTACTGTACATTTGAAGGTTTTACAGTGTAAAGTACACTGGAAAAATGAAATAAAACTGTTTAATGTGTTCTCACTTTATTAGTTTGCTCATTTAAACTCAACTTTCCTAGAGGTGTTTATGGTTGAATCTATAATTAAAGTTAGTGGTTGAATCTGTTGCTTAGAAAGTCTCTTTATGAAGTTCCCTCTTCTTTTATTTCCATATTTACTGTGGATGAAATGTTTGAATTCTTTACTCATTAAAGAATCAAGTGAATAGTTGAGAATAATTCAATAGATAAGATTAACTCCTTCTGCAAGATGTCTAATTTGCATATTTATTAGGTGTTGACTCTTTGTCATATTTCCTGATGTATTTAAGACATTTCCAGGAATAAATCTCAGTCTAACACATTTAAATCCTCATGGATCCTGCTGCTGTGATACAGATTGTATAAATTCTGTGTTCTTTCCTTTTCAGAGGTGAAATATGTGCTCGTCACAGCATCGACTCGACTGTTCCGGCAAACGGAACATGATACGCTGCCGGTGATGTCATCGCCCCACGAGACCGACCGATCATTATGTCATTAAACATATGCATATGAGTGTGTGTGTGTGCGTGTGTGTGTGTGTGGAGGGGGTGTTAACATGCAAACAGAGCATTTAAATCAATAGACAGTGCCCCCCCCCCTCTAAACGCTGAATGGTGACAGCCCCTCCAGCACAAAGACCAGACAGAGTCTTTAACCCTTCATGTGCTGCTCAGCATCTCAACCACATCCTACAGTTTATGTTCCAGGTCACCACAAGATCATTTATGCTGCACGATAAAAAAATTAAGATGAGTCAGTTGTTGTCACACTCCTGACTCACGTAGACGCAGCCACAGCTTTTATTTTGATATTTGAGGTCGACTTCCTGACAAACAGCAGCCGAACATGAATAGAATCTGATCAGATTTCTCTCTGCTGCACATGTTCGTCTCATTTATTTTATTATTTGCAGATTAGACAAAGAATTTCAGCAGTGTTACATATATAACACTGCTGAAAATAAATCCATAGTTATCCATAGAATTTCTTTCAGTTTTTTCAGGGTGCTGATATGTCGTTGTTGTGTTTTCTAATTGTTTCTAAAAAGAATCAGTCATAGCAGGATTAAAGGTTGATTTATGGTCTGAAACTTAACTTACTGACTTATAAATAAATATATAAATCCATTAGGATGGAATTAATTCTTCTGTATCTTAATCCTCAAAGAATCTAATATTCAGACAATGAACCAAAGCAAATATTTTATTTGTCTGCACATGAACAAAATGCAAATTAAATTGTACTTTTGTTGATTACTTTGAGTTAAATTAGCTTGTTTAAGGAAGGGACAGACATTTTAGAATTAATTAAAAAACACAAATTCAATAACATTAAATCTATTAATTTAACCAGACAGAACATTTAAAAGGGGTCAGAATCATTTCTTTCAGTGCAGCATCAGCTGATCAGACTTGGCAGAAATGGAATCTAATATTCTAATAATAAGGAATATGATTTTACTCTTATCTTAAATTGATCAGTTTTTATCTCTGGCTCTGTGATGATTCTCTGCAGGTTCATCACAACAAGCCAACATAATAATAAAATGCATTGTTATTATAACAATATAAATTACAGCCTCATTAAATTACTGTGTTCCACAGGGAAATCAACTATATCTGAAGAACAGATCATTGTTGGATGGAGATAATGAGGAGTGAGATGGTGTCGACTGTGAGCTCAATGTCTTCATTTCTATATTTAACTTCATTTATGTATCATCTCATGAATCTCTGTCATCTCTGCTAATTGTTACTGACAACAGCACAGTGACCTTCAGAATGAGGCTTATCAGTGGAATAGGATGGAGGAGGATGGAGTAGGATAGAATAGGATGGAGGAGGATGGAATAGGATGGAGGAGGATGGAGGAGGATGGAGGAGGATGCAGTAGGATGGAGGAGGATGGAGTAGGATGGAGGAGGATGGAATAGGATGGAATAGGATGGAGGAGGATGGAGTAGGATAGAATAGGATGGAGGAGGATGGAGGAGGATGGAGGAGGATGGAGTAGGATGGAGTAGGATGGAGGAGGACGGAGTAGGATAGAATAGGATGGAGGAGGATGGAGGAGGATGGAGGAGGATGGAATAGGATGGAATAGGATGGAGTAGGATAGAATAGGATGGAATAGGATGGAGTAGGATGGAGTAGGATGGAATGGGATGGAGTAGGATGGAATAGGATGGAGTAGGATGGAGTAGAATGGAATAGGATAGAGTAGGATGGAGTAGGATGGAATAGGATAGAATAGGATGGAATAGGATGGAATAGGATGGAGTAGGATGGAATAGGATGGAATAGGATAGAATAGGATGGAGTAGGATGGAGTAGGATGGAATAGGATGGAATAGTATGGAATAGGATGGAGTAGGATGGAATAGGATGGAGTAGGATGGAATAGGATGGAGTAGGATGGAGTAGGATGGAAGAGGAGAGAGAGCTTGCATAGATTTACAGGATTCATTGAGATGGAAATGCTAATAAATGTTTAAAATGAACAGAAACCAGCTGATCACGTCGTCTTTATACGACTTCATGCTGCGTTCAGGAACACCTCGTTAACTAAATCTATTCTCTATGAAGGTTGTTTAAAACAGGAAACTTTATATTTGCCTTATTTTCCTTTGTAGAAATAATCTATCATTACTTTCTGTTCTTTAAAATGAACTATAATTTATAATTATTACACTATTGTGAATTATGTTTCCCAGGAAGAAGTAGAGTTTGACGCCTCTGATCTAAATAACAAATGAGTGTGTGTTTGATCAGCTGCAGAATAAATAAATCCAGCCCTGATTCACTGCAGCTTTAGGTCTGATGCAGAAAAGCAGCCCAGCTCCTCATGATTCAGTCGAATGCACACAACAGGTCAGCTGACAGGAAATCACTGGAGCTCTGCTGTAATTAGCTGCTGCTGAAGTGTTGAACCAGGCTGCAGTTTAACAGAACTGGGTTATATGAGGAGTCAATGCAGCACAGACTGAAATGATGAAATCTTTGTTGACTGTTCTTTGTGTCTGAGACTTTCTGCTTTAGTTCTGTGTCATCTAGTGGTGAGTTGGCAGGTTGCAGCCTGACACAGTCCAACACCAGCTGTTCTGGGCTCTGTACAAACATGGCGGCTCCATGCAGATAAAAACATTAGGAATAATCATCCATTTCTGCAAAGTCTGTTCCCACCACAAGCTGCAAAACCTCTTTTACCTCTAGATGTATTATCATTTATAGCAGTGATACTGATAAATAGAGCTGGGGCTGAACAGATTCTTGTTTTTGTTGTTTCATGAGTCTGAAAATGCCAAGAATCTGCTGCTCAAATATGAGAATTTGATGTTTCTCCTCTCAGTACGTTACGTTGTGAAGTAAATCTTTGGGTTTTTGGACAGGAATAAAGTACGGTTTAAACTTTGATTACAAAAGTTTGCAAATGTAGTTGAACAAGTGATCAACATGAGCAGAGATGTGATCTAATACACCTTTAATTTCAGGTGGACTTTAAGGTTAATTAGCATTTAGCAGGATGCTAAAGATGAGCCTCTAAAATACATGTATTTATTCATATATATATATGTTCAATTGTAAACGTTTTTTTTTATTTTTCTGACAGTTTTCACTGCATAAATCAGATGTTGTTTAGCATCATGAAGTGTTCTGATTCTTTTATTTAGATTGAAATGTTTTACTGTATTAAATTAAATCCTCTGTGTGTGAACAGCTGCTTTAAAGCTAATAAATGCATCAGAATCAAACCAACAACACTTTAACTTCTCAGCTCAGCAGTTTGAATATAAAGAGATGAGAATAGAATCTCAGTATAATGTGTGATGGTGGGTGAGTTTCAGTGAATTTGACCTCTGACCTTCTCGGCCTCCTGTTTCTGGCGTCTCTTCTCCTCGGCGGCCGACCTGCGTTGTTTCTCCTTCCTCCTCTGCTCCTCCATCTTCCTCCCTCGCTCCTCGCCACAGCGCTCCAGATGTTGCTGAGCTCGCCGCTCCTTCACCCGCAGAATCTCAGAGAGTTCTGGAGAAGCACAGGTTCATAAACACAACTTCTGAGTTAATAAAACAGAAATAAGCTGTTTTAATCTGTATTAAACCCAACGTTACTGTTCCAGCATCAATATATATCATCAATATCCACATCATCAATACAATAAGACAATAGTTTAATAGAATATCAGTAGTAGAGACTATTTACATATTTAATGTAGATTTGAGCTGTTTGTGTGATTATTTAATTGGCTCCTTTATAATAAACATCTTACACAATATATTCCTCATGGATTTTATGGACTAATAATTGACCTTTGACCTCTTATCTTATTTATGGACTGTATTACATTTACTTGAAAACAGAAGCTCTGGTTTTCTGGCTCATTTTTTCTGTTTTTCTGACTAACATTTTTTGTTATAATTTTTTTCTGAATTATCACTGATACCTCATGAGTGTGTGTGTGTGTGTGTGTGTGTGTGTGTGTGTGTGTGTGCCAGTGACAGATGAACAGCTCAGCCCACACACTGATCTCCACCAGCTGGCCGTTTCCTCCCACCTTGCGTCTTCTCTCTGGCTGGAAGCTGCTTCTCCGTCAGCAGGGATCCTGACACATGAAACACAAGCGTCAGCCAGGAGAAACAGCTTCATACGCTTCTAATTCTCTGCAACTTTTACTTTTATCTGTGCGTCTTGTTGGGAATTTACTGTGTGAAATCCTGCATCGCCTGTTCCCCTTATAATTTATATATACTATACACTTAAAGAGCGATTAGGAAAAAAGAATAATACTGGAGTCAATTTTAGATCTTTAACCCTTTTAAGAGCAGATTCAGATTTCATGCATGTATTTATATCAGTCACTAAAAAACATGTTATGTATCTATTTTTTCCATTTTGTACTGTTTTCTTTGCAGAAAATATCATTTTAATAACTGTTATAGTTGCTGTTTGCACAAATCTGCACATAAACTAAAAAAACTATCAAATATATTTATCTCACATATAAAATTATTATTCTCGACTTGAATTAATAAATAGATAAATACATGTCAGGGTAGAAATGCATAATAATCTAATAAAATGACTCTTTCTGGGAGGGTTTGTCTTCTACTTGGTCTCAGGAGGAGGTTGATGTTGTTGGAAACTTAAATTATTTGCTTAAAACCTTTTGTCTAAGTCGTCTACTATCATGTCATTAGAAAAATCATAGGATTTAATGGGTTTAGGAGTAATTCACTCACAAAATATATATTTTATAGATAAGACAACAGTGGACATGTGTATACAGGGTTTACACATTTCATTTTAAATTTACAGAATATAATTTCTAGACTTCTAAGTAGATTTTTACATCTAATTTTTGATTCCTGAGTATAAATATATATAATACTCACTAAATATGATTATTTTATTGTTATTGTATACATATGTTTGTCTTTTCTTTAAATAAGAGACAAAAAATGACTTGAACAGTAAATTTAGAACGATAAGATATAAACCTTTAAACATCATGGAGTCTGAGCAGCATTGTTTATTCTCAGTGTCCAGAAACAACAATGGATTCATGCAGAAACAATGGTCTTTTATTTCTCTCAGCTTCCTCATAAATCACAAATACTTGAGACTGGAAATCTACTAAAGTGAAATCTGAGTAGGAAGCGTGATGTTTTCTGTTTTAATGGAGAAAAACATCAAGACAAAACTACGATATTACTATATAATATTATTCTTCAATATGCCACTTCAATAATAATAGGAATGTGTTTATTTGATTTCATCATCAGTATAAACTGATGCTTCTACTGTGTTGTTGTCTTTAGATTCTTATTTGATTTAATTATAGTTTCATGTTGATAATCATAGAAAATCATGTCTCCATTATTGTATAATAGAATAGAGTGTGAGGGTAGGAATTAACTAATGAAGTCATTTACTTCTTCCTACTCCTTTTCCAACATGTTTTATGTATAAATATTTATGTATTTACTATTATTACTATTATTATTATTGACAGTAGCAGTATTTTTGTTATTCCTTTAGTTAATAATTAGGAGACAGATACTATAGATACTGTTTAGTGGTTGGTGGAGGGATAGGAAGGAAAAATAGAGGAATTGGAAAACAAGGAAAGAAGGAAATGGGAAAAGGAGGATGTATCTTTGTTTGTTTTCTGTTTATTTATTATTCCTGTCTTCATCTGCCCTTTTATTTATTTACTTATTTATTTTCTAACAAAGTGTAATAAACTGTTCAGTGCTAACAGACATGTTTGAAATAAAGATTCAAATAAAAAAAAATAAATAAATCAACAGAAGTTTACCTGAAGGGCTCCTGTGATTGGTCGGTGATCGAGCAGGAGATGCGTTCCTATTGGACAGCAGCGGCGCAGGGGGAGGAGCCAGTGCTGTTTTTGGAGAGAAATGTCAAGGTGTGATTCAAGGTGAAAAGGAAAATACTGCAAAAAACACACACACACACACACACACTCAGCTGGAGCGGCTGCATTTATAAATATGGAGGAAATGTATAAATTTGCACAAACACCAAACTCGTCTTGACACAGCAGCTCCTGTCACTGATCACCTTTAGGATGAAGAAAGCTGTAGAGGAAACATCATTACTCCTCTGTCTTTATTTATCAATCACAATCTGAAAGCTGTCAGCGGAAATCAATACTGACTCACATCCTCTGCACACACACACACACACACACACACACACACACACTCATTACATATGCAAATACATGCAAATCTCAGCTAAACACGTGCGTCCCAACGCCTCCAATTGGCTTCATCTTCACTTCCACATCACAGGCAGAAATCAGCTGGATCACGTTTTAAACAGAAATTCATCTACATGAATAATCCTGCACAGTCAACTGAAAACACCAGGCAGCACGTTAAAAGAGCATCAAGGTCTATGTTATTCACATGTAATACAGGAAATCCAGCAATAAATAGAGTATATTCTACTATATAGATATGCTGCATGTGCATACTGTGAGATATAAATAGCTTTACTGTCTATATATAGATATATTCTGCAGGGCATTGCAATCTGTTTTTCTATTCAGTCACAAAGTGGCTGCATACATCCTATACAGCCAAATAAATAGAGGTAAAAAGGGAAACATATAACAGCATATTAGAAAAAACATCTATATTATTATTATGATCTAAGTATATAAATGCAATATATGAAATTCAACATATATTCTGCAAAAAAATGCAAAATATAAAACATTGCAGAGATAATACTGTATTCTAATACATAGAGATATTGATGTATTCTGCAGAGCATGGACATATGTTTGTATTATCATGTCAACATGCACAACAAATAATGATAAATTATATATATATATATATAGCAGTAAAGTGTCTGATCTATAGGATGCACTTCTATCTATTCATCTCCGTTTACAGATGCATTACATGCATGAACAATAAGTCTTAAACTGAAGATTCCAGCCTCCACAGAATGATTAAACAGGGAAATCATGCGGGTTTTTTTGGCTTGTCCATGTTGCAGCAGTCTATAAATCACAGAGCAACTACCATCTTTATTCCTATAGAACTACATACATCCGGATGGATGATATTAATACGATTATTAGGTGAAAGGTATTATCCTCACCTGCCATGTCAGGGAAACCCGGAGCTACTTCAGTCATCTGGAGTTTCACCTGAAGGAGCTGGAGGATCAGGAAGAGGCTGAAAACCGCTGAAACTGGAGGAGAAACCACCGAGAAGCGCAGGAACTACACGATGACTCAGGGAAAGAGACGTGGAGAGGGAGGGAGGGGGGAGAGGGGGGGGGGGGGGTAAATACTCAAAATACAAATAAATGAACCAAAATTCAGATTTTTATTTGTATTTCTATAATTCCATCAGTGCAACAAAGGAAGTTCTAAAGCATCGCCATCTAAAATTATACGGTTCTATAGGACGGTTGATGGGTCTACTTTATCACAACCTCGAAAACATTTTAAAAAATATTTAATATATTTGGACAATTAAATATTATTAAGTTTGCTTTTAAATGTGTTTTTCTTCTGTTTCTAAAACGAGTGGTTTAATAAAGGAGAGTAAATTACGATTCGTTCCATCGTTCACCGCTTCAAACAGAATCAACGGTTGGCTCTACTTTCCCACTAATTGCTAAAAGAAATACAACTAAAAACACACACAGGCACAATAATTCACAATAAAAACTTAATAGTATGAATTGTTCTGTCTTAACTGTTTGTCGCCGCTTTTAAAAACGAGTTATAGGTGAACGGAGAACAAATTAAAACGATTCATTAAACTTTAGCGTTCGTTTGACCGCATCACAGCTGGCTAATTTACGTATCAATGCGCACAAAACACCCGCCGCCAACTCTCGCTGAGGCGTTGCCTAGCAACCATGCAGGTAGGACTGGCGGAAGGACACCAATAACGCCGATTTGAAAATTACAATTGAAAATATGTTTAATTTCCTTTTGTTTTATTAACAATGATAATAATGTTTTTTATTTTTTGTTTTAATAATATTAATAATTAATTATTTTTTTTGTACCTTTAACCGCTGTCTCCGCCCCCTCTCCGCCTCAGCACGTGGCTGCGCACGTGCCAGGCACGAGCAAGCCCGGGAGACGTTGTGACGTCACAGCCGTAGCCATGACGCGCTGTGTACAGCCATACGTGTTGAGTCATGTCAGAAGATAAAAATAAACAAATAAATAATTACATCATTTTAAAAATGAAATCGCTTGTAATTAAAGTCATTGATGACTTGTTCTATTCTGTATTTTAGTCAAATGCACTAAAGGTTTATGACTAAATATCAGAATCAGTAGTTTTAAGAATTATTATATAATTATAATAATATAGAACTTCAATAACAGAGATTATAAAAACCTGTTGACATGAATTAGTAGATAAAACACGATGATACTAATTAAAGTCAGGTTAAACACAGGCTGCTGCTGTTGAGCAGGACTAAATGGACTAGAACCATAATTAGTGTGATTATTAACACGTGTGCATTATTGGTTCAAGCTAATCTATTTTCCTGTGTGTAAAATATAAGAAAATAATTAATAATTATAATTTTAATTATAGAAACTCAAGATTTTAGTTTTCTTAGTCTTCTATAATTAAGAGTAACAGTAGTTTAGTCTAAATTCCACAAGTTATATGTTTGTAATAAGTTAATATAAAGTTATCTAAAGTTATCTATAAAAAGGATATTCAGACCATTAAACATGACATCACTTCATTAAAATTTGCCATAAAGAGTCATCAAAACTGGACGTTGGGGATAAGTTTAATATAAAACAAGCAAAAAAAACCTGGATAAAGTGATGAAACAGGAGCTGACAGTTTAATTTAACTATGGAATGAAAGGACGTTCAGAAATGATCCTCATTCAATTTATTCTTTAATGCTACATAAGTGACACAACATTCCACATTAATGATTCAGAAATAAATTATTCTCTACATTTAATAAAGATTCTTCTTCTTTTTTTCATGTAGGCATGTAACTATTTCAGTCTAAAACTTACATTTATGCTTTTTTTTTCTTGTAAATTGGGCTTAAACACTAATTAAAGGAATCAGGAGCCGTGAAGCTGCTCAGGATTCATCATTTTACTGGTTATGATTCATTCAACCACATATAAAACAGTAAATAAAGTTCTCTGAGGTCTGAAGGCTTCTGATTCACTGTGATCTCACGACGTTTAACAGCTCGATTCATCCAAAAATCACTACCCCAGGTCAGTGGAGTTAAGATCTTTATTGGAAACCCAGCCTTCAAACATCATAGTACATTTTTATTAATTAATTCAGAGTCACAACAACAATCTAGAGCAGTGGTTCCCAAACTGAGGCTCTGGGCCCCCTCAGGGAACACGGGACATTTCCAGAGGGGGAAGAAGGAAAATAGACGATACGTGGTGTGTGTGATTTGATTTTATTTGGAGCTTGTGTAAGAGACGGCTCTGATCTGAGGTTTTACTGGTGTGTGTGTGTGTGTGTGTGTGTTTGGGAACCGCTGGTCAGAGCGGCCGACCCGGAGCCCGAGCTTCACCGCGTCGTCGAAGCCTCAAAGAAAACAACAAAAAAACTAAAACAGAAAGAAAAAGACAAACAGGAATAAGGGAAACAATAGAAAAATACATTTGTAGGTTTCAGGGGAGGAGACGCCGCTTTCTTCTGATTCATCAAAAAAACAGAAGGAACTCGATGGAACGTCGTGTTAAAATGATACAGACTCAGTGTTTAGTGATTCATCGTTGTTCTGTTAATAAAACAGCTTTGAAACTGTCTGAAACTTTATTAACTTCTCTACAACTACAATGATACAGACTGAAAAAAAAAAAAACACAAAATGGTTTATCTTTTTATTGACGAATCCAGAGATTCTGTACTTGTTGCTAAATCCCACATAGTGTGAAATCAATATAAATACATTTGTTTTTTTAAAAAGATGACGCATTTGGTGCGGAGATATTTTTGCAGTCATGGTAACTAGAGTTTGTTGGACATTACAGGAGGAAGGTAAAAAAAAAAAGAGACGAACTCAGCGAATGAGGTGGTGAATTTGCTGTTTGTTTTAATGTGTGGAGCGAAAACAATAAAGTGTATAAACCTAGTGATGCTCCTGATATTCACCTTCAATAAGATGCTGGTGCCTGATTCTGCAGCAGAAGCATCAGGAAGCTGCAGCCGCTACGAGTGATGATAAGTGAGGACTAGAGCAGCATCTCTGCAGCTTTCATGTGGACAATAAACCCAGAGGACTGGACTAAACCGTGAAACGCACTTCAAGTCCTCCACACTACAGACGTCTACTGATGGCAACACACTGGAATCAATGGAAACATACTGGATATTAATAAACTGGATTGGATTGGCAAAGGCTGATCTTAATAAAAATAATTATCATCGGTGTATCGGCTCAAAATATCCCAATCGGAGTATCTCTAGTAAAATCCCACCTTCCCCTTCTAGTAGCAGGTCTTTAGATCTGGAAAAGGAGAGAAGAGAGAATTATTAATGTTATAGGACACTTTTAAATAGAAATAATACTGAATCGTTGTTTCTGCTGATGTTTCTCCTGCTTTTATTCTGTTAAGAATAAGAATAAAGCTAATTATTACCAAATATTACCGTATTTATTTAAATTAACTAAAACTCAGGAATTTATTGTTGTATTAACAGGTTCAGATCCTCCCAGGATGTCAAGATACACAATTACTGTCATCTAATTCCACTCACATTTAATAATTCATGTTTAAATAAGAGATTATATTACTTATAAATGTAGAATCAGATGATAAATGATGTTTGGCAAGAAGAGGAAGTCAAACACTTCTTAAATCACAGGTGTCCTGTCACTTCAAACTCTATTTATACCATTTTTAAAAACAAAAATCACATGAATCTGATTTTTTTTTTACATTAAAAGTCAAACTAGAATAATAAATCTTAAATATTTAATCCACATAGAATATAAAACTAGTCAACAGCAGGAAAGTTTCTATTTTTCATAATTTTCTTAGTTATAATAACATATTAGATCCATTAAAAACCCATAAAATAAATAAATTAAATGTGTTAACAGTGGTTATCAGCATATTCCTGTAGAGTCTATAGATAAATATCCTGATTATGCATCATATCAATGTCTAAACCAGCAGATTCTATTTAAAACAGTCAAATATCAGCAGATTCTATTTAAAACAGTCAAATATCAGCAGATTCTATTTAAAACAGTCAAATATCAGCAGATTCTATTTAAAACAGTCAAATATCAGCAGATTCTATTTAAAACAGTCAAATATCAGCAGATTCTATTTAAAACAGTCAAATATCAGCAGCAACTATTAGTTAAGCGTTCAGACACTATAAATAATGCAGATATATTGATATAATCGTCCCTTTGAGGATAAAACGAACAGACTCACATCATCAATGTCCTCATCATCGTCGCCGATGTCATCAAACTGGATCTCGTCGTCGTCTCCAGGGCCGAACGTGTCTGTCTCGTTGATTTTGGCTGAAAGAAGAAAGAAAACCAGAAAATTCAACGTGATTTTTCTGTTGTTGTGACAGTAAAGTCTAGTTAATAGTTCCTGGTCGACAGTCTCTGTCACTTCCACTTTAATACTGGTAATAAATTCATTTTCTCTTTGGTATCAACGAGTTCAAACACACACCAGCTGCATCCTGCTGCAAATAAAACATACAGTCCTGAATATTTTAGTTTTTATCTTATTTAGCTGGTTTTTCCCTGTTTTTCCTGTTTTGTGCTGGACTTTAGTGTTTTACCTGGTGAACGGTTGCTACGGTGAAGAGGAAGCATTGATTCATCAGATTAACACGTTCCCTCTGCTCAGAACTAAGACTGAACAAGATGCTGGAGCAATAAACCCGACTTTAGTAGAATAAACCCGACTTTAGTAGAATAAACCCGACTTTAGTAGAATAAACCCGACTTTAGTAGAATAAACCCGACTTTAGAAGAATAAACCCGACTTTAGTAGAATAAACCCGACTCTAGACGAACAAACCCGACTCTAGACGAACAAACCAGACTTTAGACGAACAAACCAGACTTTAGAAGAATAAACCCGACTTTAGAAGAATAAACCCGACTCTATACGAACAAACCCGACTTTAGTAGAATAAACCCGACTTTAGTAGAATAAACCCGACTTTAGTAGAATAAACCCGACTCTAGACGAACAAACCCGACTTTAGACGAACAAACCAGACTTTAGAAGAACAAACCCGACTTTAGAAGAATAAACCCGACTCTATACGAACAAACCCGACTTTAGAAGAATAAACCCGACTTTAGAAGAATAAACCCGACTTTAGAAGAATAAACCCGACTCTATACGAACAAACCCGACTTTAGATGAACAAACTTGAGTTTATTGTCAGGAAACCAGCTCCCTCTGCTGTTATCAGAGGTTCATGGACCCAGTACCACCAGACCCTATAAACCAGTACCACCAGACCCTATAAACCAGTACCACCAGACCCTATAAACCAGTACCATTAGACCCATATAAACCAGTACCTCCAGACCCTATAAACCAGTACCATTAGACCCATATAAACCAGTACCTCCAGACCCTATAAACCAGTACCATTAGACCCATATAAACCAGTACCACCAGACCCTATAAACCAGTACCATTAGACCCATATAAACCAGTACCTCCAGACCCTATAAACCAGTACCATTAGACCCATATAAACCAGTACCTCCAGACCCTATAAACCAGTACCATTAGACCCATATAAACCAGTACCATTAGACCCATATAAACCAGTACCTCCAGACCCTATAAACCAGTACCATTAGACCCATATAAACCAGTACCTCCAGACCCTATAAACCAGTACCATTAGACCCATATAAACCAGTACCAGACCATATAAACCAGTACCAGACCAGTAGCTAGTAACAGTAACACCAGTACCACCAGTACCAGACCATATAAACCAGTAGCAGACCAGTAGCAGACCAGTAGCAGACCAGTAGCAGACCAGTAGCAGACCAGTAACAGACCAGTAACAGACCAGTAACAGACCAGTAACAGACCAGTAGCTAGTAGCAGACCAGTAGCAGACCATATAAACCAGTAGCAGACCAGTAGCAGACCAGTAAGGTGGACTCACCGTGCTCCGGCAGCTCTCCGTAGGCTTTCAGACTCCGAGCCTCGTCTGCGTTGTACTTGAGGATGACGTCAGCTTTGTTGTCCTGAAACATCAAAGGTTTCAGTTTATCTGATTTTAAAGTGATTATTAGTAAATCAAACAAATCTACTGACATTTTACACATTATTTCATGTTTATTCCTAAACTGGAGTCCGTTTGGTCTTGTTTTAAGTTCTAAACATCATTTTTACCTGCAGTCAGTTAGTTTTATTACTTATTATTAATATGTTCCTACACAGAATAAAGGTGTGAGCTGAACCCACCTGATAATCCCTCAGCCCCACCAGGATGATGTCTGACGTGTTGATCCACACCTGGAGGGAAACAAAGGGTAAAGGTCGTCAGAGTCACATGACAGCAGGTCAGCCGAGTCCACAGAGCTCCACGAGGTGACCGGCTGACTCAGCGCTCCGTCGGGGGGTAAAGGCACCAGAGGAGAGCCGGGACAGCGCCACATTCCCACCTTTTTCCGGAGTTTTCCTCTGATGTGGCAGAGCCGCTTGGTTCCATCGAAGCACATGGCCTCCAGACGGCCGTTCCCCAGCATCTTAATCACCTGAGCGTATTCTGGAAGCACCGCGGGACAGGACACGGTCAGTTTAAGGTGGAAAACCACCACATTTACTCGGATAAATGATGGTTCCCTAGCAACAAGACATTAACATCAGGCTGCCACTGGATGGAAACACCATTTATATATAAATACATTGATTACACACAGAAATATAAATGTATAATATATACTTTACACTATGGACATATATTAATATCAACTGTTTATTTTAATGATTAACTTTATTTAGATCATGTGAACAACTAATGTCTGGATGAAAAAGAACTACAATGAGATAAGATGAAATAAATAAACAGTTTATGAGAATAAATTAAACACTTTTAGTCCAACTCAGAGTCTTTGTCCTGCTACTGACGACTAATCACTGAGAATAGAGATTTATTTTGGAAGAATATGTAGATGAATGTAAAGATTTTGGGAGAATATAAAGATGAATATATAGATTTTTATTTTCTTTGTTCACAGTCTATTGTTGTGTTTTTTTTCCACTCACACACACACACACACACACACACACACACACACACACACACACACACACGCAGCTCTGGACACTTCAAACTAGTCCCGGACCAGACTAATACCTGGTCTGGGACCAGTCCAATACCTGGGATTACTTGGTCCAGTCTATCACCTGGTCCGGGACCAGTCTATCACCTGATAAGACACACGTCTGCAGATGATATTTAGCCATGAAAGTTGTTTCTCCTTCATAATCATCAAACTCTTTAATATAAATTCATTTTTTGACTGTGGTGTATATTTATCATGTTTCTAACTCCTGTTTAGTGTCGTTTTAAAGAAAATCCTCTTGTCTTTCATTTAATAGCAGGTTTGTTGATCTTTGAGGTCATTAAAGCTCTTTTAATAACCAATAATACACATTTTCTCACAGTTATTTGTTACTTCCTGTCGTCCACAGACGTCAGAGATACAAGAATCAGCATCTTAACAATGAGGTTTTTAGGTTTTCTGTCTTTTTAAGTAACAGATGTGGGAACCAACTTTTATTTCTCAGATGTTTTGCAACAGAACGACTCGTTTAGTCTAAGAAAAAGTCACCAAACACTAAATAATCTCATTAAAGATTCCTGAAACCAAGCAGTGATTTTATAAATCACCTCCTCTACAGTTAAATATATTCAGTTGAATATAAAAGGCTCAGATTTGATTAATACTGATCATTTCATCTAATCTCTAATATTTCATATTGATGGAAAACAACTGTTTTAATTGAAGTTAAACTTTTCTAATATTAACATGACATTAGAACATGTGACGACATCTTATTAACTTAGTTTAATCCTCATTTCACAGACGTTAAACATAGAATTAAGTGTTATAACTGTTTAATGAGTCTCATCAGGCAGATTCCATGAACATTTTAATTAAATTGGATTAAATGAGAATTTGTTATTCAGCCATAACATGAATATTACAGAAACTCATACTTTTATCTTCTATTATAAAACTATTTTATAAAATGATGTTATTCTTCTATCGATTAGTTTTCAACAATTACAGATTTTTATTAAGGAAAAAAACGTCCCAATTGTCTGATTTCAGCTTCTTAAATAAGATATTCTGTGGTTTCTTTAGGCCTCAGACATTTAAAGTATTGTGACGTATTTCCAGAAGCAGAAGCAGACTCACCCTGTCCGTCCTCCTTGAACACCAACTCTCTCTTCTCAGACTCATTTTCGTTCTTTCCACGTCGCCGGTTCTTTCCTCCCTTACCTGTAGGAAACACAAGCAACAACCACCGTTACTGTAAAACCACCATTAAACCTGTCACATGTCCACATGTACAGAGAAACTACATTTATTTGCTGTGAGTATTAAATTAATCCTTTAAATGTCCTTTCTGAAAATGTTAAAACAGGTAAAAAGGAAGAAAAAATCCAATTAACATGTTTAACTTGTATATTTCTGTATTATTACGGTGCATGATTTACATGTTTGATGTTAAATATTAATACCTGAATAATCTACATATGCAGACAGTACTTTAAATAATATGAATCAATGAATATGAATGTGATGGATAATGATCAAATAAAAGAGCAGGACTTTTATTATAGTATAATAATAAAAAAGGAACCTATGGTAAAAAAATGAAAAGATATTAAATTTGACTGGTTTGAAGCTTCTCATTAGCTGCTGAATACATTTCTGTACATAAGTGAATAAAGAAGGAATCTAATGATGGTCGGTTTGAACAGAACAAACAACTTTAACTCAGTTTAAATGTGAATTTCAGCTCCTCACTGTTTTAAGACAGAATCAACGGATTGTGAAGCTGTAATTTAATGTTTTCCAGGCATCATTTGTCTTGATTCTAGACACTTCAGCTCACACTTTGTGTTTCCGTGTGTGAAACTTCTAGTTTCTACTCCACTTCCTCTGTAACAGCAGCCTATGAGCTGGAATATGGACATTAGTTTAAATGTTGGAGTCTCAGTAGATAAATGACATTTAAGAGGCTTTATCTCATGAGAAGGTTCAGATAAGACGTTTAAATGAGTCATTTAACCTACTACAGCTAAAATATAGTTTAGTTTAAACCTCTTTTAGCTTCTCTGTGTCTGATACAAGTACAGAAAGTGACTTGTTAGCGACGTTATCTTTAAGAGGCTCAAAAGAGTTAAATATCCCACTAAATGTCAAATAGTGTAAAAAATAAGGAGTATATAACTTTCTAAAACCTGAGAATTAAACTATCTAGTACCAAGTTTGTAGGGTTACACCACTATATATATATATATATATATATATATATATATATATATGCTATAAGATGATAAACGCTAAAAAATAATCGTTTGTATAATGGTGATTTCACTATTGACCAAAAATAATCGTGATATTATTCTCATATATTCCCGTGTTTTATATTATTTAGAAGATGATAAAGTGACTTATTAGATACGTTATCTTTCTACGAGGCTTAAAAGAGTGAAATATCTCACTAAATGATTACTTTTGGGAAAAAAGATGGTTCTTTTAGGTGAAATAAAGTCACGGGCCACACGGGTGGGGTTTAACTAGCATGTAGCTAGTTAGCAGCGAGAGACGGAATCACAATCCCCGAGCGGGTTTTATAAACGTTCTACGTCCCAAACTGACGTTATTATAATCATTATATCTACATAAATAAGGCCGGAGACTGATTGATTGATTGTGTAATTGAAGAGTTCGTGATGCTAACTAGCTTTAGCCGCTCGGTGTCACGTTTTCGCTGCGTGTCTTTTTAGCGGCGACACTTTTAACTCTAAAAAACAAACCGACGTTCACCTTCCTCCGGTTCTTACCTTTATTTTTGGGCATATTCTTTCAAATCCCGTTGAGTGGAAACGACTCAATGTAGAACAATGACGTTAAGTGTTTATAGATCCGCTGTGAACTGGCTGAAAGCTGCGAGAAGCTAGCTAGTCACCAAGGATGCGCTGGACCGGTCTGCGCATGCGCCCTCCAGGAGATTCTTCTTCGTTTGCTTTTATGGCGGGTTCGATCTTTTTGTTGGAAGGTCATACCGCCACCTACTGTACTGGAGGACACATAAAATAAAATTAAATAAAATTAAATAATTTGGGATATATTAGTATTTCTATTTTTACTTAAGTAAAGGAGCTGCGGTCTTTTGCCCTTGTGCTGTAATAGATAGATAGATAGATAGATAGATAGATAGATAGATAGATAGATAGATAGATAGATAGATAGATAGATAGATAGATAGATAGATAGATAGATAGATAGATAGATAGATAGATAGATAGATAGATAGATAGATAGATAGATAGATAGATAGATAGACTTAATAAAAGCAATAGAATACACAATAAAACTGGCAAACAATATGACAAGGAACAATTATAAAAGAAAAGGAATGAGGATGATGTTAACGACAGTATAATCTATTATTATTAATGTATGACACTCTAATAATAATATAGAATAGTAATAGTACATTACGTCAGATAATTAATATATGACATATATGTGTATACATATTTTGTCTATGTGAGGTGTATATATAGCACACCTAATTTATATATATACAGAAATATGAAAGAAATATACTTTTAACAGGGAATATTTTATTCTTATTAACTTTATTGAGAACTTTTGAACAACTACATTGACATTCTCACATATACAAACATACATCGACTGATGATGATAATAATCGTTGATTAACCCGATAGACATGCATGCATTAGATGCGCGTTTCCCCGACACAAGATGGCGGCCGCGTTGACGCATCGTTCCGATGAACTGTAAATCAGTTAAAAAAGCGGCATCGTAGTTTTCTAATAAAGAATGAAAGAAAGTCTTCACACACATTTCAGTTCGTATTCATCCGCGCCGCCAGGGGGCGACATATCCATCCGCCGCGATGTTTCTCTCCTAGAAAGGGAAAAATAGACATTTTGAGGGAGCTCTGCTCTGCAGAGTAACGCGTTATTATCATCTGTTTTTGAACATTCAAACGTGCATTTCTACGCTACTCTTTAACCGCTAATTAGCCAACTGACGCAAAGTAGAAAAAGTAGTCCCGGTGTGAATTTATATCCACTTCACGTTGCACGTTAGCCACCTGGTTGCTAAGCTAGCTGCAGCTGTGTGTGGCTGTGATGGCTGACTTCAGGAGCAGGATCACGGTGAGTGTTTGTTCACGAAGAACCGGATAATAAAGTTTTTATAAACAATGTCCAATGCACCATTACAGCAATGTGCAAATAGAAGGAAAAATCCTGCAGGAAAACAACTAATTCACTAAAAGTACATCAGTGTTATGAGTTAATGTAGGAAAGTATTGCAGTAAAAGTACATCAGTGTTATGAGTTAATGTAGGAAAGTATTGCAGTAAAAGTACATACATATTATGAGTTGATGCAGTAAAAGTGCATGAGTATTATGAGCTGATGTAGTTAAATTTTTGCAGTAAAAGTACATAAGATATAGTAAAGTATTGTGGGAAAAAATATAAGATGATGTATGAAAAGTATTGCAGTAAAAGTACATAAATATTTGATGCAGTAAAAGTACTATGAGTTGATGTAGCTAAAGTACTGCAGTAAAAGTACATGAATATATGAAGTGATGCAGTAAAGCTGATGTAGAGTACTGCAGTAAAAGTACATGAATATATGAATGGATGCAGTAAAGCTGATGTAGAGTACTGCAGTAAAAGTACATGAATATATGAATGGATGCAGTAAAGCTGATGTAGAGTACTGCAGTAAAAGTACATGTATGAGTATTATTCCCTGATGTCTAACAACATGAAACCTGTTTTTTTCTTATTTCCAGTCTTCTGAACACCTGGCGGTGGGAAAGGGGGCGTTGCCCCTGGCAACGACAGCAGGAAGTGGAGCCCCCTGGGAGGCGGACCAGATCACGGTGGTGCGGATCGACGACAGCCACATCTCCGGGGAGCAGGTGGGGGGCGGAGCCAAGCCCAAGGAGGACGGCGGCGTGGACGGCTACTACGAGATGGAGTACTCACTGCCCGCTGAGGAGGAGGAGGAGCAGGAGGAGGAGGAGGAGGAGGACGGCGTCTACGTCATCGAGTACTCCAACCCCGAGGAGGAGGGAGAGAGCTACCAGTTCACCGTGTCCGTGGACCGCTCAAAACACGCCAAAAACACGCCAACGCCGCAGCACGCCATGGTGGCGTCGAAGCCGTCGAAACCGTCCAGACCGATGAGGCAGAAGCAGAAGAGGAAGCTGGCGACAAAAGAGGAGGAGGAGGAGGAGCAGGAGGTGAAAAAGGAGGCGCCGGAGGAGCTGCATGGTGAGGTCACGAGGTCAGACGAGCGTCCTCTGGCGTGCGGCCTGTGCCCGCCGCCGGGTCGATTCTTCAAACGCGCGTCGGGCCTCGCCGTCCACCTGAAGCAGACGCACCAGCTGGTCAACAAGAAAACCTTCTTCTGCACGTCCTGCAACCAGAAGGTCCGCACCCAGCTGGAGCTGGACGCGCACACCCGTCGCCATGCCAACCAGGTGGCCGTCTTCACCTGCCTCCTCTGCTCATCGCGGCGAGAAGGCGGCGAGGAGGCGGAGGGATACGCCGGCTCCAGGATGGGCCTGAAGCGGCACCTGGAGGCGGAGCATCCTGGCGTGGTGCCGCGCTGCCACGTCTGCAACAAAGGCTTCAAAACGCTGCTCACGTACCTGTCGGACCAGTTCAGGCACGTGGGCGTGTCCCCGTTCTACTGCCCGCGCTGTCAGATCTACGAGATGACGGAGCGCGGCCTCAGCGTCCACCTCAAGAACCACGACAGGCGGCAGAAGCTGCTGGACGCGGCCCAGACCCCCAGCATCACCACCAGCATCACCACCAGCATCACCACCAGCATCACCACCATCACCACCATCACCACGACGACGCCTCACGGACTCAACGCCAGCGCCGACAACTCAGCCACAGACGAGTCTGACTCCTGATCCACCGCCTGCTGGTTTGGTGGATCCAGACTCTGGAACCAGACCGATGATTCAAGTAGAACGGAACTTTAAACATTTGAAACTGAAAATTCAAGTTTCGCTTCTGAACTTTGAAAAATAAAACTATGAATTAAAAATAGAAACATAGAAACATACACATATATATATATATATATATATATATATATATATATATATATATATATATATATATATATATATATATATATATTCTTTACATTTTTGGAGAAATAAATAAATAAAAAGGTAAATATTAAACTAATGAAAATATATTATAAAAATGGAATAAATTAAAATTCAGTCCAACAACAATATCCCTAACTTATTGAGGTCTTATGTTTTTTGGCCTCTCTTGGTTTAGGGGGCGTGGCTTCAACTATGAGGGGGCGGGGCTAGCCAGGTGTGATGTTGCCTTCAGGGAACGTAGGTCTTAGAGGTTTTTAGTAGAAATATAATTGGTGCCAAGTATTTAGTCTGAAACATCTCTTTAAAAAAGAAACTATTTTTAGCTGCTAATCATGTGAGAATATAGTGAATGTGTTAAATTATATTTATTTACTACGTTTCCTGAAGGCAACATGACACTTGATGCCCCGCCCCCTCATAGTTGTAGCCACGCCCCCAGTTGTAGCCACGCCCCCTGAACCAGAAACCAAAAACATCTAAGTGAATCTCAAAAAACTACAATAAAATAAAATAAATATGTGAATTTGAAAAGATGAAATCTGCGACTAAAAACACAAGACCTCAAATAATTAAAATAAAAAATAAAATAAATCGTTTCCTTTTATTTTGAAGACATGATTTGATTTTTTTTTTTAAGTTCAGACTAAAAACTTGAATTCAGCTGATTTCATATTTTAGTTTTTTTACCGTTCTGTTTTAAAATTAGCAAAACTTTTGGCCTTGATTTAGCTCCATAATCATCTGTATTAGCATCACGTGTTGAATATTAGTCAAAGGAGGTTTTTGTTGTTTACTCTCATGTCGATTCAATGTGTTTTTTGTTTTTTATGTTTTATTTTTATTTTACCTTCGGATCCTCGTTAGCAGGAACAGCAGCTTCTTCCTGGATCCAACATGAAGAAAAACTTCATGAGGTTTTCAATATTTCTTGCTGAGAATGAGACGACAAGATGAGCATTAGCTTAGCATAAAGACTGGAAACAAATGGAAACCGTTAGCATGATTCCGTCCATTATTGAGAGAAAAGAAATATGTAAAAATGATGATTCTCAGTTTCTCTGAGTTATTTTTCCAAACTGTTGCTGCCTATTTTTTCCAGGAAGCTCAGTGAACTTTCAGTCTTTGAGCTAAGCTAAGCTAAGCTAAGCTAAGCTAAGTAGCAGCTGTCTCCACTTAATATTCACTGGGAGGCATCAATCTTCCTATTTAACTCTAAATAAAGCTAATTTAGCTTAGCATAAAGACTGCAAACATTTTCCAAACTAATGCTGCTTATTTTGTTTTACCAGGACAGTCTTTATGCTAAGTTAAGCTAAGCTAGGCTAACATAAGCTAAGCTAAGCTGCTGCTAGTTCCAGCTTGATATCTACTGTGGTATCAATCTGTTTAACTCTAAACTTAGTTTGGTAAATGTCAGTAAATTAGCAGCATGAGCTAATTTCTTCTCTTTTGACTCGTTTAATCAAATCCACTTTGACCAAAATGTTTATTTACAGATAAAAATTAAAGCTTCATTCATTTATTTCTCCACTTTAGCAGATTTTCCTAATTTTGATGCCAAAAACTGTATATTCCTGCTGCACTTATCAATTATTGATGAGAACTTTTAGTCTATGAACTGTCAGAAAGTGAAAAATCTGATTTTCCTGTCGTTTATTTAAAGAATATTTTAATTTTTAATAATAATACGTTGCCAAATCTACATTAGACACAGAAAACGCATGAATTTAAAGGTTGAGAAGATAAAACGTCTTTTTCATTCCAAAGATATTTAGTTTAAAATGATATAAAACAGAAAATCAGTATTCATGATGTAAATAAGAAAAAAATAACGTCAAAAATCTATGACTCGTTTTATATTTTACACATTTAACACTGATCTGTTTATATCAAAGTCACTAACAATCATGTTCTATATCTATTTCTTGTCTTTTCTTTGCATAAATATGATTTTAATGTCTATTACAGCTGCACAAATCTGCCCATGAACAAAATAAATATATTTATGTACAAAGTTCCCATTTCATTAAAACTCTATGAGGAACCTTTAGATTCTTTATTTTATGAATAAAATGTCAGTGAATGAATGTTTAGACTGAGGCTTTAATGGGTTAAAGGGCCAGTTCACACAAAACCATGTTAATTAAAGATCTTTAGAGGATCTTGTTGCTAAATTAAGACAAATCTAATTATTTTAGTCCCTGAAAGAAAGAAAATGTTTCCTGTAATTTGGGTGAACTGCTCCTTTAACGTCTTCACTGAATCTGTTGAATTCACTGAAACACATTTAGGTTATAATAATAATTATAATCAGTGTTGCTGCTGCTGTTAATAACGTGTAAATCATTCCACTTTCATCTCAGTCTGTTTCCTGCTAGAAAAAAAGATGAAACATAAAAATCCTTTGATCCTGAAGATCAATCAATCACAAACCTACAGCATCAAACACCAACTTCAGTTTTATCGCTGGACATTTGAAATAAAAAACTGTGTTTGTCCTTTTTTTCTTTTACACGTTGTTTTTTTTATATATTATTTGCTTTTATAAGTTTTATTTCTCTTATTTCCTGACTTCATTAAAGGGAAACGCCACTAATTTAATGAGTCGGAAGCTTTGTTTTAAATAAAGAGGAAAAAAATGACTTAATTTTATTATGTTGCATGAAATTAATTTATCAAACTATATTTTTAAGTTGATTCTACTTATAATCAGAATAGACTATAATACTACTTTAATACATTAGTATGGAATTAATTCATTGTTCTTACTTTTTTCTAATCATGTTCAAATAAGTTGAATTATCTTATTTTGAGGAATTAAAAAAATAAAATTATTCAATTTAACTATATTTTTTAAATTGATTATACTTATATTTTTTCAGTAATTGCAGAATAATTGTTTTTGAGTAGAATTTAATTAAATTTTCTACTTAATTAGGATAAAATTACTTCTACTTCTAATTTTTGGTACTAAAATTAATTATGTAGATTCAGTTAATGTAATAGTTTAACTCCGACATATTTAAGTTAAATGTAATTTAATTAAAACTTTATTTTAATTCAGTTTTTCTAATTATTTTAATTGAGTTATCTTGTTTTAATGAAGGACAAACATTTTAAATTAATTAAAAACATAAGTTTGATTCAGGATAATTAAATAAAGCAGATCTAACATTTACAACCTTTTCTAAAGCGTAACATTTATTATTTAAAGTCCTTTTTAGGACAAATGGCTGTAAATTATCCCCAGAATAAAGAGTAAAACACACGATGGCGTCTGGACGTTGGCTGATTATCATTTTATTGTTTTTTCATAGAAAATCCAACTCTGGCAGGTATAAAAACAGAGGTGGAGCAGCAGCAGGGCTGGAAATAAAATACAGGAGGAGGAAAGAAGAAAAGCTATTGCCCTGTTTATAATTACAGAAAAAGAATCGTTCCTTTTACATTCCTTTTTTTCCCAAAGCTGTACAACGATAGACGAGGCAAAGATCAACAGGTATTTTTATATATTTCATATATTTATAAAACCAGAGAATCAGAGCAGTGACGGTTTTTTCCCTTTTGATGACAAACATTCACACGACCAGAGGAAGAAGAAGAGGATTCATCAGCCGTGTTTGACGCTGCAGAGACACAGGAAGCTTCTCTCTTTATTTTTACAGCTTGTTGATTGTCTTTACAAGGATTCTGATGGTTTCTGTATTTGTTGCAGCAGCAGCAGCAGCAGCAGCAGCAGCAGCAGCAGCAGCAGCAGCAGCAGCAGCAGCAGCAGCAGCAGCAGCAGCAGCAGCAGCAGCAGCAGCAGCAGCAGCAGCAGCAGAGGCACCGACAGCTTCAGGTGACTTTAAACACCTGGAATCCCCAAAACAGCGACTTTCTGCTGCTTAAAAATCATCCCCACAGTTGATTTTGTGCCGTTTTGTTGTATTTAAAGGGCCAGTTCACACAAAAAATAAGCTTTAGGAGGTTTCAGTTGCATTTAGGACAAGATACGACTTGTTATTAATGACATCGGTCATTTTACTGCTGTCCTTCTGTTATTTGAGTGAACTGACCCTTTATTTTCTATTTCAATGCAGCTGAATTTAATTCATTGAAATTAAGGATCTGAATTATAGATTCAGAATCTAATTATATAGCAATTTGAGGTGGAATCACTTTCTTATTTGAGCTACTTGAATATATGAATATATGAACTTGTTGAACATTCAAAGGTCAAAGGTTAAACGAGTAGTTTAGAGTCTTATAACATCAGATCCGTAATGACAACGCTAGAAACTCGTGGTGTTTTGACGTATTTTCCTGCTACAGCTTCAACAGTCTTCTGTCTTTAAAGGGTTTTGCTGCCACACATGAAACCAGCTGACATCAGGTCACATGACACCGGTCACATGACGCTGAGTTTAAAGGAGAATTACGTGGAGTTTCCTCCTGTTTAACCCTTTAGGCACCAGAGGGTTTTCTTCTAAAATGTGATAACTGACTTTAAATTAGAGAAAGTTTACGTAGGGATTAAATTGACCCATCTCATTTGCATATTATGACGTCACATTGATTAAAGAATATTCATGAAATGTCACGTTTTAACTCTATTACATAGTGTTGTCACATAACAACAATTACTTTATCTTCATGCTTTTCCCCCCAAAAAAGATAAATGATATAAAATCTATGTTTTTACAGTTAGGTGTGAATATGGGGCTTTTATTTTGAAGGACATGACCAGGATATCCCTATTGCTGATGGACATTTAACATGTGACTGTCTCCGTCTTTTATTCAATTTAATTCAATCGTTTTCTTTCTAATCTGCTAAAATATATTTGTTTCCATGTCAACAATATGCAAATATGATAAATTCCTAGTGTTTAAACCTAGTGGAGTCTCATTGACTTACACAGCATGAGACTATTTTCCTATATTTCCTAGAAACATCTATTATTTAGGTCATAGTTCATATATTAGAGGGTTAACACTGACGTTTGCATCTAGTCGGCACCTAGAGGGTTAAACTAAAGGAGAATTTATTTCCTGCTGGTTCATTAGACGATGGAGATGAACCGGACTGGAACCGTGTGTGTGTGTGTGTGTGTGTGTGTGTGTGATGACGTCGTCTCCCGTGTGCTTATCATGTCCATCCTCCTCCTCCTGGAGCAAACGAAGACGTCTCCATCCACAGAAACCTGAGTTTTAGGTATTTAGGTATTTACAGTTCGGCTTCAAGTGTTTCTCACGGCTGTGGAAGCAGGAAGAGCTAAAAACAACATTCTCTGTGTTTGCTGTTTAAAATACAACAGGAAACTATTATCTCCGTGTTTTCTGATCATCAACGTGTGTTAAAGCTGCACAAGGTCAGAATTTGCCTTGTTTTAGTTGTTAAGTGCCGGATTCAGCAGTAAAATAAAGGACATGTAATGAACAGTCTTCTCTCTACATGTCAATGTGAAGTGCTTCAAGTTTAAAACAAATAGAAATCAACATTCCTCATTGACTTGTGCAGCTTTAAAGTTTGATTCTAGATTTATAGCATTTATTGTTTTATTGGAGGACTTTTCAAACACAGAAGCACCAAATTGATTAATAATAAAATAATCTGCAGTTGATTTATCCTCTAATTAATAATGTTCATCTGCTGTGAGCGACTTCACTAAAGCTGATATTTGGATTCTTTCTGTTTCATGAGCAGCAAATAATCTATAAAGCTCAACGACGATTATCTTGTGCCTAAAGAAAAAGAACAAAAAGACTGATTTGTAAATTATTGCATTAAACAGGAAGGAGGAGAAAACTTCCAAAAGTCTCACTGAAGCTTCATTTCAGTCATAAAATGATAAATGTTTGTAGATATTTGCTTCATTGATAAGTGATTGTGATACTTCCTGATCAGGTATCTGTGAATGTGTGTTTCCTTATTGAAGAACTGATGAAAAGAAGCTTCTGGAGACTTTTCTTCACCTGAGAAGCATCGAGCTGGAGGTTATTTATTGATATTCGAGGCTGCAGCAGGTGAAAGTGAAGCCATTGAAGCCTATGAGCCTTTAAGTCCATGACGTCATGTTATATTTTAAATAAAACATCTCATCATCCAGTGACTCCACTGTCATTATATGCATGAAATTTGGGCTTAAAGTATAAAATGAGTCATAGACGTAGAGGCTCTTAAACACCAGACAGATTATTAAGCGTCTCCCCTCTGTTTTCCTTATTTTACTCTATTTCTTCTTCTAGACTCGGAGGCTCATAGACTTTAACGGGTTAAACGTGTGGAGGAGTTTGTGCTCAGTGAAAATCAGTGATTCCAACCTTTGTGTCGTGGTCCAGCAGCTGCTTCATCTCAGAGGCTACGATACGGTTTCAGACGCGTTGATCTGCAGTAAAAACCTCCTTAAATGCATAATCACATGTCCCCGTTTTGGACTTAATAAATACAGTACGCTTTGATTTTTCCTGATGCTGTCTCTGGGTCAGCGCTGATTGTCCCAAGCAAAAAAAATAAGAATAAAAACTAAAAACGGCCGCAGGAGGACCGCGGCTGGAAAACAGTCGACGGGCGTCTGAAAGGAGGAAACAGGAGGGAGTGGGCGGGGCGTATTTGGCGTTTAGCGGGTCCCGGGGTCCATCAGTAGTCTGTCTCGGAGGTCAGAGGTGAGGGGTGGGCGGAGCCGGGCGGCTGTGAGGTCACAGGGTCACAGGGCGGTGGACGTGATCTTCTTCAGGCCCCTCCGCTGGGCCAGAGTGGAGCAGCCCACCGGCTCCAGGACGGGGGGGACGTTCCTGCTCAGGGCCGAGTAGGTGGCCGCCATCGCCCCCTGGAGAGAGAGGAGGTCACATGACCCGCCAATCAATCAGCCAATCAATCAGCCAATCAATCAGCCAATCAATCAACCAGTCACTAGTAGCAGGTCAGAGGTCACTCTTGACTGAGGTTTTTGACCATCATTGCCCTTGTGCTGTTTTTAGATGTCCCCATGAAAAATAAAGTAAAAATAATACAACTTTAAAGGTGTGTGTGTGTGTGTGTGTGTGTGTGTATGTGTGTGTGTGTGTGTGTGTGTGTATGTGTGTGTGTGTGTGTGTGTGTGTGTGTGTGTGTGTGTCAGACCTTGACCAGGTGTGGTGCGTCCTGTCTGTTCAGGGTGTATTTGGGCAGCTGGTCTCTGTGAGTCACCCATGGGTGACGCAGCACCTGACCTGCAGTCAGACGCTGGTGAGGGTCCACGTGCAGCATCTTGGAGACCAGGTCCTGAAGAGGGGTCAGAGGTCAGGTTTCACATACATGAAACAACCTGAACAACACTGTTGTTGTGTATGAGACGTTATTTTGTACTCCTCACATTTCACTGTATTTTACAGACAGCATTAATACATATAATAATCTGGAGAAGAGCAGATTAGTGGGGTTTCAATCCCACCTTGGCCTCAGCAGACACAGAGTTCCAGTATCCTCCGCTCAGAGAGAACTTCCCACTGCCGATTCGAGCCAGAATCTCCTCCGGCGTGTCCTCGGGGCCGTTAGCGAACGGAGTGAAACTGGAGACGACAACAAGGAGTTTAACCCTCTAGAAGCTACTGTTGACTTCAGACGATGAAATGCTGCATGAATTAAATTAAATATGAACCATTTGATCAGAGTAGATACCGTCACATATTACGTAGACATGATAAAACATGTTTTTATTAATAATATAATGGCCTAAATAATAGATATTTTTAGGAAATAGTCTGAGGATAGTTTGATGCTATGTAAGTCAATGGGACTCCATTAGCATATTTGCATATTGTTGACATGGAAACAAATCTATTATAACATATTAAAAAGAAAATAATTGAATTAAAAGTTTAACTTTCCCAATTTCAGAATAAAAGGTAATCTTCTGTTGTGAGACAGTGATGCTCACATGTCAAATGTCCATCAGCAATAGGGATATCCTGGTCATGTCCTTCAAAATAAAAGCCCTCTTTTCACACCTAACTGTAAAAGCATAGATTTTATATCACAGCTTTATTTTGGGGATAAAATGACGATAAAGTAATTGTTGTCCTATAAAAACACTATGAAATAGAGTTAAATGTGTGAATATTTCATGAATATTCCTAATAAAACCTCTGGCTCCTGAAGGGTTAATGGACATTATGAGGAATATTTAACACGTCTATTCACCTTCAATCATAAAGTCTGAACAAATAACGTTTGAGTTTAATTCCTACCAGAAAAATAAACCTGATGTTCTGATGATTTAAAACAACAACATGTTGACACTTTACCCTGTTAGCATCGTGTAAAGCAGGACTCCCAGACTCCAGATATCACAGGCTGCATCATAACCCTGCTTCTTCAACACCTGACACACACACACACACACACACACACACACACACACACACACACACACACACACACACACACACACACACACACACACACACACACACACACAGAGAAACAAATATAACCAATAGCTTCAACACCTTCTGCATTTCATGAATATATTTACACGTGTCGTCAGCTGCTTCTGTTTCATATGAACATGTGAACACTGGTTATATTTTGCTGTTAACACTCACATGTTGTTCAGGTTAAATTCAACCTGTTTTACATTAAAAGCAATAAAATAATCTGTCATGTGGTGGAAAATGATTGTGAACCACAAACCTGCAGAGAGTTTATTCATCTCCTGTCTGTGGATAAAATAAATTAATTACAGCTCTTCTAGTCTCTCTGAGTGTTATTATATTATAATGATGTTATTATATCATTATAAACTATTGTTTTATAGTGTCCACCATTGTCCACTGGTTTACCATGAATACAACATGTGATCCAGCAGAGGGCGCTGTGAGAACAGCTGCATCTCAGTGGACACTGTTTGTGCCTTTATTCCTCATTAAAACATCACTGGTTCATTCATCTGGAATAAATATAAAAAAACAAAAAGAGGCTTGGTTTAATTTATTAATTTAGGCTTAATTTAACCTCAGGACTTAAACTTAAACTAATACCACAACTACCTCATTCAGCTGGGACTGGGCCAACAACATGCAACATGCACCTTATTCCTGACTCTTTGCACCTTATTCCTGACTCTTTGCACCTTATTCCTGACTCTTTGCACCTTATTCCTGACTCTTTGCACCTTATTCCTGACCTTTTGCACCTTATTCCTGACTCTTTGCACCTTATTCCTGACTCATTGCACCTTATTCCTGACCTTTTGCACCTTATTCCTGACTCTTTGCACCTTATTCCTGACCTTTTGCACCTTATTCCTGACTCTTTGCACCTTATTCCTGACCTTTTGCACCTTATTCCTGACTCTTTGCACCTTATTCCTGACTCTTTGCACCTTATTCCTGACTCTTTGCACCTTATTCCTGACCTTTTGCACCTTATTCCTGACTCTTTGCACCTTATTCCTGACCTTTTGCACCTTATTCCTGACTCTTTGCACCTTATTCCTGACTCTTTGCACCTTATTCCTGACCTTTTGCACCTTATTCCTGACTCTTTGCACCTTATTCCTGACTCTTTGCACCTTATTCCTGACCTTTGCACCTTATTCCTGACCTTTGCACCTTATTCCTGACCTTTGCACCTTATTCCTGACTCTTTGCACCTTATTTCTGACTCTTTGCACCTTATTCCTGACTCTTTGCACCTTATTCCTTTTCTCACTATTCATTCTGCTCCTTCCCTGCACATTATATGTAAATATCTGTACATAATCTGCCTACTTACAGTTTATATTGATATTCTGTTTCTTGTTTCTTCTACTTTATCTTAACTTTAATACCTTATTACTATTTTTATTCCTATACAGCATTCACGTGAACAACAATAAGAACTTATTTCTACACTGTGTAATAAACTCTTTGAATCTGTGAATGTTTCAGTAGAAAGCAGAGCGGGCGTCGTACCTCGGGGGCCACGAAGTTGGCGGTGTAGCACGGCGTCATGAGGAGGCCGTTCTCCGCCCGGAGCTGCTTGGCGAAGCCGAAGTCGCAGATCCGGATGGACTCAGCGTTCCCGCTCTCGTCCACGTAGAGGATGTTACTGGGCTTCAGGTCTCTGTGGACCACCTGGAGGAGGAGGAGAGATTTTCTGTTGCAGTACCAATGGATGGATGGATGGTTGGCACCCTGTCCAGGTTTTCTCATCCATCCTCTGAGACGGCTGAACTCACCCCCTGGACGTGCAGGTACTCCACGGTCTTGGTGATGGTGTAGAGGACGGCGCTGGCTTCCCGCTCTGAGAAGAACTTCTGTCGGAGGATTTTGTCCAGCAGCTCGCCGCCCTTCATCAGCTCCGTCACCAGGTAAACCGACCGGCCGTCGTCGTACACCTGCAGCAGCCAAAGAAACAACAAAACCACGATAAAATCAGCTTCAGATGTGGATCTTTACTGCTTCAAGCTCTAAATGATGATAAATGGTGAATATCTCTACAACCACAAATGTTATTGGACTTAAACCTGGAATTAAAATAAATCTACTACATGTGAGGTAAAAATCTTTAAACAAGACCAAAGTGAATAATAACTTATTGTTGTAGCTGCGGTTTTATCATGTGATATCAGGGTTTTTTTATTTTAACAGGTTAAAACTAATAACGCTGATGAATTCACACTTGTGTGTTAAGTCTTTTAACACCTCTGCAGAACAGCTAATTATAAATTGAACATTTAAAACTAGAAGACAAATATTGAAAAATAAAGCAACACATTGATAAACATTAGTTATTCTGTAATAAATCCTGTAAATAAATAAGCTGTTACTAACATTAGATTATGTGTAGAAACCTGGTATATTAACATTTATTGAGTTTAATAACTTTTACTTTATTAAGAAGAGAATAATTGTTTTTCTTGAGACGTTTCAGCCTGAACTTCATACAAATATTGAGGTTTCACACATGCAGCTAAACATGACCAGAGGATTTATTTATATCATCGACAGACAAAATAAAATGCATTGATCATACACAGGAAGCAGCAAAGAGGAAGAAGAAACCGCTGCAGTGAATAGATGAAGTGGAACATAATGTATGTTATTACCAAACACTTTCACTTTATAGAAAACTGAACAAACATGATGCAGATAAACGATCCTCTAGTTACTGGAACTGATGTAAGAGAAGTTTTATCTCTGCTCAGAGAGAAAAACTAAACTCAGGCAGGAAATCTATCATTTTCATCGTAAAACAGCTGTTTTCAGTGTTAAAGTGTCATCAGAAGGACTCACGTCCTTGAGGGTGATGATGTTGGGGTGCTGTCCGTATCTCAGCAGGATCTCCACCTCCTCCGTCGGGTCTCTCTTGGCCTTGTTGATAATCTGGAAGCAGAAAAATCAGTGGAAGCTGTTTATAGCTGCTGTTGTTAATTCATGTACTAAAACAGATCCTCCAGACGGCGTGTTTCTACCTTGACTGCGTACTCCATGCCGGTTCCTTTGTGCACGCCACGCCTGCAGATGGAGTACGAGCCCACACCGATGTCCTCTTTGATCTCGTAGGCGTCTGAAAACTGCGACGTGCTCCTGTGAAGCTGCGTCAGCAAAAATCACACATTAATCCATGTTGAAGACCTCATCAGTGATGCATCGAGGTTTTCATTCATCAAATCTGTGTTTAAAACAACAATCAGGTGCCAAAATAATCAGTGAAGCTGCAGCTCTTCTTCCATGATGTCTAATAAAAAAGATAATATGAAGCTACGTCTGTCAGAACGAGTCAAATCAAGCTGATTTCTGACAAATGTGCAGAGTTTGAGACAGAATTTCATACTAAAATATTATGAATTTGACTCATTTGGTCGCCTGAAGCTTCAGGTTAACTTTGAAAAACATGTTGGAAGGAACTGTGGACTTTAGTCAAACAACTAATCAGTGGTTTCAATAATCGATTATATAAATCTATTGATTAGTTGCAGCATAGGTGTTTTCACCTGTACAAAAGCGCTGGGTAACGGTTGTGTCTCCTCCTCCGTTATGGCCACAAAACTGAATCCTCTGAACAGCTGATGGGCGTTAGCACTGGGTGGGACGCCCGGAGAGTCTGAAACACACACACACACACACACATATATTAACGCACACACATTCAGCCTCGCGGCTCAATGGAATCAGATTTAATTTCGGATGATGGAGGATTGTGCACCTCTGGGTGTTTTAGCTGTGAACTCCGGATCGAAATAGAAGGTGTCGTCAGGTCGTCCTGCAGCTGGTTTGAAAGGAGGCTGCAGCTCTCTGCGGAACAGTTTCTAAAGACAGAGGAGGAGAAGCCGTGAGGGATAAAAAAAAGGATGAAATGAGACTCTACAGCACTCAGTGAACGGAGACACTGACGTTCCAGTCGATGGTGGTGAAGAACTGATGCCTCTTGATCTCCTCCACGCCGTCTGGTCCAGCTCCTGAAACAAAAACCAGCAGCTATAAATGGTCAGAAATAAGGAATATATACTATATAATACGATTGATGCTGAAACATGCTCTGAGATACACAAATGATTCTTATTTGTTTGCAGAATTCACAGTAATTCACTGATAAAGTGAGAAACAGTAAGAATCAGGTATCAGGGTGTTTTATTTTGAAGGTCTGTGTGTTCCTGGTGAACAAAGTGTTCATAATGATGGACTTAAGTTTAGAGTTTAACACCCTATAACTACACTACTATACTATAACAAATATATAAATGTGTAACAACTATGCAGTGAAATGATGAGGTGCAGCAAACGTTCACCTAATCTGTTGGCTGGGTTGCGTTTGAACAGGTTCCTGAGGAGACTCTGAGCTTCTGAACTCAGAAACTGTGGCATTCCCAGCTTGGCCCTGCAGACACAAAGAAGAATCAGGACCAGAAGCCGCACGGCCGTCATCAGATGTCCATATTACATATCAGAAAGACTAGCTGTCACACAGGAAACACACTCAGCATTCTGCACAGACGCTGCTCAGCATTTCTCTGCAGAGTGAAAGCGAGACGCAGGAAGCAGGATGGGTTAATATTTCCTGCAAATCTGTTTGTTTTCATCCTCTGAACATGATTAGACTCTTCCTCCTCACACAGCGTTTGGTTAATTGCAGATACTTGAACACTCGAGTCCATTTCTCGTTTTATTTTTCCTCCGGTGAATCCATCCTTCCTCATCTCCTCCTTCCTCTTCCTCCTGAGTGCTGCACTTATCTCCTCTTATAAAAAACACTCCTCGTTCCCTCCGGGCCGATTCCACAGAGACGGGAGGAGGAGGAGCAGGAGGAGGAAGAGGAGGAGGAAGAGGAGGAGGAACAGGAGGAGGAACAGGAGGAGGAGCAGGAGGAGGAACAGGAGGAGGAACAGGAGGAGGAACAGGAGAAGGAAGAGGAGGAGGAACAGGAGGAGGAACAGGAGGAGGAGCAGGAGGAGGAACAGGAGGAGGAGCAGGAGGAGGAAGAGGAGGAGGAACAGGAGGAGGAACAGGAGGAGGAACAGGAGGAGGAAGAGGAGGAGGAACAGGAGGAGGAGCAGGAGGAGGAGCAGGAGGAGGAACAGGAGGAGGAACAGGAGGAGGAGCAGGAGGAGGAACAGGAGGAGGAACAGGAGGAGGAGCAGGAGGAGGAACAGGAGGAGGAGCAGGAGGAGGAAGAGGAGGAGGAACAGGAGGAGGAACAGGAGGAGGAACAGGAGGAGGAACAGGAGGAACAGAAGGAGGAGCAGGAGGAGGAACAGGAGGAGGAACAGGAGGAGGAACAGGAGGAGGAACAGGAGGAGAAACAGGAGGAGGAACAGGAGGAGGAGCAGGAGGAGGAACAGGAGGAGGAGCAGGAGGAGGAACAGGAGGAGAAACAGGAGGAGGAACAGGAGGACGAGCAGGAGGAGGAACAGGAGGAGGAACAGGAGGAGGAACAGGAGGACGAGCAGGAGGAGGAGCAGGAGGAGGAACAGGAGGAGGAACAGGAGGAGGAACAGGAGGAGGAGCAGGAGGAGGAACAGGAGGAGGAACAGGAGGAGGAACAGGAGGAGGAGCAGGAGGAGGAACAGGAGGAGAAACAGGAGGAGAAACAGGAGGAGGAACAGGAGGAGGAACAGGAGGAGGAACAGGAGGAGGAACAGGAGGAGGAGCAGGAGGAGGAACAGGAGGAGGAACAGGAGGAGGAACAGGAGGAGAAACAGGAGGAGGAACAGGAGGAGAAACAGGAGGAGGAACAGGAGGAGGAACAGGAGGAGGAGCAGGAGGAGGAACAGGAGGAGGAACAGGAGGAGGAGCAGGAGGAGGAACAGGAGGAGGAACAGGAGGAGGAGCAGGAGGAGGAACAGGAGGAGGAACAGGAGGAGGAACAGGAGGAGGAGCAGGAGGAGGAACAGGAGGAGAAACAGGAGGAGAAACAGGAGGAGGAACAGGAGGAGGAACAGGAGGAGGAGCAGGAGGAGGAACAGGAGGAGAAACAGGAGGAGGAACAGGAGCAGGAACAGGAGGAGGAACAGGAGGAGGAGCAGGTGGAGGAACAGGAGCAGGAACAGGAGGAGGAGCAGGAGGAGGAACAGGAGGAGGAACAGGAGCAGGAACAGGAGGAGGAGCAGGTGGAGGAACAGGAGCAGGAACAGGAGGAGGAGCAGGAGGAGGAACAGGAGGAGGAGCAGGAGGAGGAACAGGAGCAGGAACAGGAGGAGGAGCAGGAGGAGGAACAGGAGGAGGAACAGGAGCAGGAACAGGAGGAGGAGCAGGTGGAGGAACAGGAGCAGCAACAGGAGGAGGAGCAGGAGGAGGAACAGGAGGAGGAGCAGGAGGAGGAACAGGAGGAGGAACAGGAGGAGGAACAGGAGGAGGAGCAGGAGGAGGAACAGGAGGAGGAACAGGAGGAGGAGCAGGAGGAGGAACAGGAGCAGGAGTTGTGCAGCGTCTCCTCTCAGATGTCCAGAAGCTGTAATGAAGCTGAGTTTGTGGATAAAGTGTCTTACTTCAGGATCATGGTCATCGTCTCTTTCCGGTCTTTGCCCTGAAACGGCAGCGTTCCTGTCAGCATCTCAAACTGAAAGAGAGAACACACACACACACACACACACACACACACACACACACACACACACACACACACACACACACACACACACACACACACACACACACACACACACACACAGAACTGTGAACTCTTCACTTCTACAACAATTCAACAGATTCATTCTTAGTGCTCACACAAGTTATTTATGATTTAATTCTCTAGTTTCAATTTTCAATATTGAGAAAAGGTTTTGATGTTGTTTTATTTGTCATACATGAATATTTTAAGTTGTGGACAGGCATTTAAACATGTCCCTTATAACAGGGATTTACTGCACCGTGACTCATTTATTTATATCATTGTCATTATTATTTGTTGTATTTTAAGCTTGTTCAGCTCTTTGGTCGACTGCAGTTAGAGAACAGGGTTGTCACCTACATTTAAACATAAAACGACTATAATAAAGACAGAAAATTTGATATTGAATAATCTGCAGCTCTGTTTAATGACTGTGCAGCAAGAAAAGAAGTCAGTAAATACTTTAAATAAGTTCAATTAGCTGCTGGGTGCAGCTGTATATTTTGATTAATAACCCTCGGTTCCAAATAAACACTGATATTTGGAACCAAAATTAAAATGAAGGACAAAGGTGTTCCCACTGACATTACACGTGTCACCCTCTCTGCTAAT
>CM060476.1:1406569-1539069 GCA_030544235.1 Lepturacanthus savala | reverse complement strand
AATATACCCTACTGTTCAATACATGTGCAATAATCTACCCTACTGTGCAATACATGTGCAATAATCTACCCTACTGTTCAATACATGTGTAATAATCTACCCTACTGTTCAATACATGTGCAATAATCTACCCTACTGTTCAATACATGTGTAATAATCTACCCTACTGTGCAATACATGTGCAATAATCTACCCTACTGTTCAATACATGTGCAATAATCTACCCTACTGTTCAATACATGTGCGATAATCTACCCTACTGTGCTATACATGTGCAATAATCTACCCTACTGTTCAATACATGTGCAATAATCTACCCTACTGTGCAATACATGTACAATAATCTACCCTACTGTGCTATACATGTACAATAATCTACCCTACATAATGTATCGTATCTATCCTGTATATATGGTGCATCTATCCTATATTATATTGTATTCATTTTTTTTCTTGTACTGTCCTTACTATGCGACTGTGGGACAAATAAACGATTATCTTATCTTTAATTTTATGTTTCAAGTTTCTGGATCATAATTGGTTGGTTAAACACGAGTTGTGATGTCACAAAGGCGCCTCGTTACCCCGTTTTAACCTGACACACACACACACACACCTTGCCGAAGGATCCTTGTCCGAGGACTTTTCGCAGCTCGAACTGTCGAGGGTCGCCCTTCTCTGATCCCTCCTTCACGTGGTGGGTGATGCTGATTTCCTTAATCGTCACATCATCCTGTAAAAAACACAGACATAACATCCAGCTCCTTATTAACGTCTTCAATGTGTCTGACGAAGATGAATCGTTGCAATAATCAATAGATTAACTATCAAAATAGTCATTAGTTGCAGTCGTAAGGCCTTTATAAGATGCTTATTAGGATTATAACACACACTAGCAACGGCTAATATTTCACCTTCAGCTTTGGATAAACATTTTACACCATTTTATGAACCAAATGACTAATCCTTTCAAAAATAAATAAATAGTTCTTCAGAATTCATCAAATCAACACATATATTTGCCAGTTTTAGCCTCAAACTAAACTAAAAATGAATGATGCATTCTGGGAATTGAAGTAGTTGAAAGCAGTAGGTGAACTACAGTAGGTGAACTACAGGATGTATTCAGTGTGAGTGAAGGTGGATGATTCTCAGTGGAGAAATAACGGGTTCTGAATATTCATCATCGGCACAGCAGGAAATTACAACACACACACACACACACACACACACCCTTCCTCCTCCTCTTCCTCCTCTCCTGTCTCCCGTCCATCCTCCTACTTCTACCCGTCTCCTCCGTACCTGTATCAGTTCCCAGGTGGGTGACCTGCTGACCAGCTGTCCTGGTGCATTGTGGGTCCTGTAGTCCTGACTGCTGCAGAGGTTCTGTGGTGCTAACATGGTCCTGAGCATCGACTGAGAGGCTACATGAAGGCAGATGATGGATTCTGTTCCTCTCACACTTCTCTCTCTCTCTTCACCTCCCTCCCTTTTCTCTCTATTTCCCTCCTACTTTCTCACTGGTTAATGTGGAGATAATTTACCTTCTTTATATCCTGTTAGGTGGAGCTGGATGATTCTTTCTACTCATTAGAATTTCTTTTCTTATACTGAAATCTTTGCTCTTTTATAATTGACTTGTTTATTCTGGAACAGAATAATTTTATAATTTGTGTTTTCCAAAAGCTGAAGATTCAAGCTAAAATGTCTTTTTTTGTCCAGACCAACAGTCCACAACAACTAGAGCCAACACATTACTCAGTGACAGCTCAGACATGGGATTATGACTAGAACTGCAAAAAGTAAGCATGTAAACAGGGTTCTATTCAGTATCAGGTGTAGTAATCAGCACACAAACATGACGTTTACATGACTACACATCACCGAGCAGAAAACTGATCACTGATATTGATCATAGATCAGCTGAGAGCCTCCAGCAGCTGATAATAAACCAGATACTGACCAGCAATAACAGAGCGAACAGCCAAAATACATGGAGAGAGCTGAGGAGTTTAGGAATGTTGACATTTCAGATAACTGTGTGTGTGTGTGTGTGTGTGTGTGTGTGTGTGTGTGTGTGTGTGTGTGAGTCAGAGCACAGATGGAGGATCAGAGCCAACAAGATGCTCATGTACCACCTCTTACTCACATGATTAAACATGGTAAATGCTGGAGTCCTCAAGTTAATTTCATAAAAATGTTTAAAAAAAAAACGTTAACAACCGTTACACACCGACGGTATCAACGTCTGATACCTTAGTGAAAAGAAGAAACAGCAGTTCACTAACCGTTAAAACACCAGCTAACCGTTAAAACGCCAGCTAACCATTACAAACACCCGTTAATGGTTAAAAACCTCCGATAACCGTTAAAACACCAGATAACGGTTACAGACACCAGATAAAATAAGTTAAAAACACCAGCTAACCCTTAAAAACACCAGATAACCCTTAAAAACACCAGCTAACCCTTAAAAACACCAGATAACCCTTAAAAACACCAGCTAACCCTTAAAAACACCAGATAACCCTTAAAAACACCAGATATCCGTTGAAAACACTAGCTAACCATTACAAACACCTGATAAAAGTTACAAACATCAGCTAACAGTTAAAACACCCGATAACGACATAAAAAGAGCTGACCGTTAAAACACCAGCTAACCGTTACAGACAAATGATAACCGTTAAAACACCAGTTTACCGTTACAGACAAATGATAACCGTTAAAACACCAGCTAACCGTTACAGACAAATGATAACCGTTAAAACACCAGCTAACCGTTACAGACAAATGATAACCGTTAAAACACCAGTTTACCGTTACAGACAAATAACCGTTAAAACACCAGATAACCGTTACAGACAAATGATAACCGTTGAAACACCTGATTAAAACCACTAGCTAACCTAGCACCATATAACCGTTAAAACACCTGATAACCGTTAAAACACCTGATTAAAACCACTAGATAACCTAGCACCATATAACCATTAAAACACCTGATAACCGTTAAAACACCTGATTAAAACCACTAGCTAACCTAGCACCAGATAACCGTTAAAACACCTGATAACCGTTAAAACACCTGATTAAAACCACTAGATAACCTAGCACCATATAACCGTTAAAACACCTGATAACCGTTAAAACACCTGATTAAAACCACTAGATAACCTAGCACCATATAACCATTAAAACACCTGATAACCGTTAAAACACCTGATTAAAACCACTAGCTAACCTAGCACCAGATAACCGTTAAAACACCTGATAACCGTTGAAACACCTGATTAAAACCACTAGCTAACCTAGCACCAGATAACCGTTAAAACACCTGATAACCGTTGAAACACCTGATTAAAACCACTAGCTAACCTAGCACCAGATAACCGTTGAAACACCTGATTAAAACCACTAGATAACCTAGCACCAGATATCAGCTACCAACACATGAATAAACACCGTTAACTTAGACCAGATCAGGCAGGAAATTAGATTAATATGAGTCACTGGTTTATCTCTTGCATTCGTGTGCATGTTAAATAGAATTCCGTTAGTTTTGATGCCGTCAGCCATTAAACAGGATTCATTACATGTAATGAAGAGACATCGTTAGCAGAGAATCAGATGATGCAGTTAAACTGCAGCAGAATCCACTGCAGACACGTTAGAGACGTGAAATGTGATTAAGTCAAACTGCAGGTCTTCATGTTGGCTCTGCTCTGAATCACATTATCTGGTTAATGATGAGATGAAACTGCTGTTTAACATGGTTTAATGCTACAGACAAGCAGGAGACACGTTGTTGTGTTGTTTTTACCAAAAACAGACACTGTTCTCCATAAAAGACACAAATATAAAGTTTTTACAGCAACTTTAACATCTACTGGAGGAAAATGAAGAATTCTGACAGAAACCACATAGATGCAATAGATGCAAACAACTATTTTATTTATTAATTGATTATCATTTTATTTTTAAGATGTGAAAATAAGCAACTGTTTACTAACAAGTTGAACGTATGAACTTTAAAACTGACCATATGTAAATGTTATAGACTTGTTTCTAAATACGAAGCTGATGTTAGGACACGTCAGGAGTAACATGAACCACACACACACACACACACACACACACACACACACACACACACACACACAGTTTTTTTTAGATTCTTTTAGATTCAAACCATGAAAACATCATCAACATCATCAAATTATCCACTTTTTTATTTTAAAATAATCCTATAATCAATCAATAATCATTATTTTGACGATGTTTTCTCTGAGTATATAATAGCTACATATATTTAGTAAATAAGTAATATACCATTTAAGTCATTATTGATATACACTGTTAAGTTGAAATATATATTTATGTGTATCTATGTTCACGTGTTTTAACTTTTTATTCTTTAACACTAATAATTATTTTAACTCTCTATTTATTAGCGGGTTAAATACAATACAGTCTATTTCATAGTGTTTCCATGTGGCAACGATTACTTTATCTTCATCTTCCTAAAAAGTTGTGATATAAAATCTATGTTAGGTGTGAAAAGGAGGCTTTTATTTTGAAGGACGTACAATTTATGAGGTCACATGACCAGGATATCCTGTTTGCTGTATATATATATATATATATATATAAAACCTATAAGATATCTAATGAGAAGTTCAAGTACTGTTCTGTTCCTGATGAACTGACGCACACGCGCGCACACACACACACACACACACACACACACACACACACACACACACACACACACACACACACACACACACACACACACACACACACACACACACAAATCCTATGAGATATCTACGCAACACAGCAAACCAGTTTAATCATCTTAAACCCAAGCACTAAGTCCCTCATGCTGAATAAATGCATTGTGTATCTAAAGGGTTTGAATCATTTTTTCCATCATGGACGATCAGTCGACCTCTGACCTCCCTCACATCCAGGTCTACTCACAGCTGGTCTGGGTCCTGCTGGTCTCCAGCAGCCTATAAACGCTGGTTGTGGAGGTTCTGGTCTCAGCAGGAGGCGTCTCAGGTCTTTCAGCCGGCTCCTCAGAGCCCTGACGAGGCCACGCATGCACGGAGGTTTCACCTCAGCCATGCTGCCATCGTTAAAACCAGTAAAAACCAGTAAAAAACAGTAAAAAACAGTTTAAAAGCTGCTGCTGCTGCTGCTGCTGCTGCTGAGGCGGCGTGGCAGACACACACTGGATGAGTGAGTCAGGGAGAGGGGAAACCCAGAGGAAAGGGAGGAGCAGGGATCCCCCCCCTCCCCTCTACTCTGACACACAGCTGTGACCTTTGACCCCGGGTTTCCATCAGGTGTCCTGGAGATCCCCGTTTACCCCACACACTCACATAACACACACCTCCCTGACCAATGGGTGAACACCACGAGTGGAAATAAAAACTCTCCCACACTCAACGTGACACGTTTCAGTCATTTTATTCAGATTATTCTGATTTTCAACCCTGATGTTTATATCGATTTAATCATTCAAGTCTCTACAATAAAAAATAAATGTGTACATGAGATAAACTGATATTTGTTTAAGGGCAGATTTGTGCAACAGCCATTAAAATGATATTTTCTGCAATGAAAATAACACAAAACGGGAAAAATAGATGGATGAAATGAATGAAATCTTAAAAAAAGCATTAAAAAGTCTAAATTTTTAAATATGAAATGTCAGTCATAGACTTTGCGGCTTTTAAATGGCTTAAAACAAAGCTGCACAGACGCCGGGAAAATGTAATTATTTCACTTTTTCACCTCATTTTTGGTTCCTATTAATGAAAGAGACTGAAAAATATGGAGGGGGCAATAATATGATGAAAAGCTGCAGTTGTATGTCGTTTTCTATGGTTTCATCACCGTCAGCATCAATTAAAAAGCTCGTTAAAGCTGAATCAGTGACGTGGAGGAGAAATCAACCTTCAATCTGAGAATAAAGAGCAGCACAAAGTCTGAGGAGGCGACAACAGGTGGAGGTAATCCAAGAAATGTCACGCGTCCTGCACACAGCCACACTGCATTGTGGACATTGTGTTTTTCTGTGTGTGTGTGTGTGTGTGTGTGTGTGTGTGAAGGGGCTGTGACAGGTGGAGGATTTCTAGTGGAGTGTGTGTGTGTGTGTGTGTGTTGGAGTGTGTATCTGTGTCAGCTGTGAGTTTTATTGGTTAATTTGTGTGTGTGTGTTAGTTCATCAGGAACAGAACAGTACTTGAACTTCTCATGTGTTATTTATAATTAAATATAATTAGATCTGCAGCAATTAGTGGTTTAATTGATTATTCAATTCAAAAAGTCCTTTGTTCACTACAAAAGCTTAAATCTTAACGTTTAATTTTTGTATATTTAGTCCAGTATTGAGTAGAATTTTGTGTAATACACCCTTGAAAAGTTGGTTGTTATTTGGTAAAACCTCAGGTTTGCTCAGCGATAACATCCACAACAAATCTGCACGTTACACTTTAATGTTTAGCTGAGAAAATAATTGTGATTTCAACATTAACCAGAAACTTGATGCTGGTGATTTTAGTTTTGTTGTATAAATCTAAGACAATGTGTTGAAGTGATGAGCTGAACCTTCTCCTCCTTCATTACCTTTGTTCATAAAAACAGATGCAAGTGGGACTTTGGTAATAAAACCAACCAGACAGGTCCTATATGTTCTTATCCCATGTGTGTGTGTGTGTGTGTGTGTGTGTGTGTGTGTGTGTGTGTGTGTGTGTGTGTGTGTGTGTGTGTGTGTGTGAGACACTGGAACTGCTGCCTTCATGTAAACCTGGTGCTTCAAACCTTTTTTTCTGCTGTTGCTCTCATTGTGAGAGAAGCATCAGCTCAACACCTCAAATGTCAATGTAATGAAAATGCATGAGCGTGTGTGTGTGTGTGTGTGTGTGTGTGTGTGTGTGCGTGCGTGTGTGTGTGTATCGAGTCTCTCCATGGAAGCAGCAGCTATCACGGACTGAGCGAGCGGGATTCCATTCCAGACAGTCAGACACCCTCTAAGCCTGTTACGCAATCAAATTAACAGGCCGGATGGCCACCACACACACACACACACACACACACACACACACACACACACACACACACACACACACACACACACACACACACACACACACACACACACACACAGACACGGACACACACGGACACACACGGACACACACGGACACACACGGACACACACAGACACACTACACACACTCATACACGCTTGGGATTTGTCAGGTTAGAGACCATAAAGTGCATTTCCGCTCGCCTTGAGCTGAGGCTCAAATAACACACACACACACACACACACACACACACACGCATGCAATAACACACACATACGCAATAACACACACACACACACACACACGTCATAACACACACACACCTGTCGAACATCAGAGAGTCGGTTGAGCAGGAAAATGCTTTTATAGAAGTATGATCCAATGATCCGATGCTGCCACACATTTTTACAGTGAGAGTCCTAAAGGTCAGAGGTCAAGCTTCAAGTATCCGACACGGAAAAAAGGCAGCGTTCCATTACTGAGGCGACCTTTGACCCCCGATGCTGCTGAGAGGCTGCTCGGTGTCAGTCTGAGGTTGTTCTGGACCAGAGCAGCAGCTCACCACCATTCTGATAGATGATCAATCGATTATTGAAACGATTAATAAAATGATGAAATGATCAGAGACTAAAACATATAATAATAAAATCTGATTTATGATGAAAAGCTGCAGTTTTACACATTATTTCTGGATCAATCAATCAACAGATGAATCAATAATGAAATTAATGATTATCTTTCAAAGGACAAGTCAATATATTTATTAATATCAACAGTAAATCTGTGAATAATCAGTGATTATTCTGATAATAGAATAATTATTGCTTCTTTATTCTAATTTAAATCAGTGTAAACACATAATGAATCATGTTTTTATACATTTAAAGAAGTAGTGGCATCTTTCTGCTATTTATTGTAACTTTACGATTAAACAACTAATGGATTAATGAAGAAAAGTGTTGATTAGCTGCAGGAAAATAAAGATGGAGGAGAAATAAAAAGAGGATAAAGGTGAAAAAGATGATTATCATCAAGTTTATAGTGAGAGTGAAGCAGAGAGAACATGAAGAATAGATGAGGAGGAGGAGGACATCATTTATTCAGGAGCTGGCAACACATGATCCTCAATCACTGCTACACACACACACACACACACACACACACACACACACACACACACACACACACACACACACACACACACTTGAAGTTAACCCTTCAGAACCCAGACTTTTATCTAAAACGTTTGATTTTGACGTTTTAATTTCAAAAGGCTGTAACTTTAAATAGATCAGAGATAGAAACTTTATGTAAATTAGAGAAATATTAAAGACCACCCAAAGTTTATGTAGAGATTAAATTCACCATCTAATTTGCATATTATGACGTCATAGGGCAGGACCCAACTTGGATTTTACAGTTTTAACCCTCTATTACATATCGTTGCCATGGCAACAATTACCTTATCTTCATTTTTCTAAAAATCTGGGGTATAATAAATCTATGTTTTTACAGTTAGGTGTAAAAAAAAAAAGGGGGCTTTTATTTTGAAGGACATGCAATTTCTGAGGTCACATGACCAGGATATCCCTATTGCTGGTGGTGTCTCCGTCTTTTATTCAGAATTTGGGAAAATTTTCACCAAATAAAACATCGAACTGGAATTTAATTCAATTTCTGGACTTTTTATGACTAAATCTGCTGTTTTATTCAGTGTGAGGGTGTATGTAGATGAGGTTCAGTGGTGGAACTAATAATAATATTAATAATAATATTAATAATAACCAGCTGGTGGCGCCATTTCTTCAGTGTGGTTTCAGAGCAGCGTTGCAGAAGAAGACAACGACAGGTGAAGGTGTCGTTACAGTGTTTTTTTACACCTATAACGTCTCCATGACGACGTCTGAGTCAACAGGGAAGTTGTAAAACTCGTTGGTTCACTTTGATTTGAAAATCCTGTTTCACCAACATCAGGTGAGAATAGTCTCTTCTTATTGGTCCGATGGCTGAAACGCTGAATAATCCATCCATTGATGAAACGATTAATCGATTAGTTGTTTGGTTCATTAAATGGTGTAAAACATGGATCTGAAGCTGAAGATTCAACCTAAATTTGGATGTTTAAGAATGAAAAAAACATGAATCGATTATCAAAATCATGTTTTTGATAATCAAGCATGTTTTTAACAGCAATAAATTGTGTCACATGATGGTTTGGCCTCAAATAATAGAAGAGAAAACAATGAGTTGCCTCTGGAATACGATGGTTTGATTGATCCTGTTTCATTGATAATTGATTGATTGACAGTTTATGAGGAGATAATATGAGACAGAGCAGTGATGAAGCAGCTGCCTCGTCCTAATCACAGCTGGCATCAGATGAATCACTTTGATTCTCTCTAATGAGGGCGAGAGACAATAGAATGAAAGGGAGAGAGAGAGAGAGAGAGAGAGAGAGAGAGAGAGGAAGTGACTGGACAGAGGCTCCACTGTTACTGTCCAGCAGGTCACAGGGAATAGGGTGTGTGTTGTATTGTTGACAGGTTACCGTGGCAACAACGTTGGCATAGCGACAAGTGTTTTTTTTTTAAGGCCGTCTCCGTGTTTCCATCTCGCCGTCGTCCGACGACTCGAGGAGCAAAGTCGCTGACCAATAACGGCGAAGTATTAATTAACCTCGTTAATGTTAACGAGCCTCTCCTCTGATTGGCTGGTTGGATGGGAGGGGACCGTATACATGTGACATCACAACTTCCTGTGAAGGTACAGTGTAAAAACACCCAATCTGCGGTAATAAAACACATTCTGATTGAATTATCTACTAATTAAAACATACTTTTATATATTATATTGTATTTCTGCAGGTCTGCTCCACTAGATTCCTTTAAATATTACAGACTGTACCTTTATGTCACTGGTATTTTGGTTTCATATTTAAATAAATAAAAACTAATGCAGTTTACACCTTTTTTCTGCTATAAATGTGTAAATCTACTCCAGGTCTATGATATAAAATAAGCTGTTTATAAGTTAATCTTACAGTTTTTAAGGTTATCTTCAGTAACAGAGATAATCCAGACTCAAAATGTAAAAATAAAAATCACTGGGACACTGATGCTCTGTTCATACACTTAGTGATAATAAAGTTTTTGAATTTAAAGTTGAAAACCTGTGCAGAAACAGACAAAAACAGCCTCAAAAACAACATTTCCAAATAAATCCTCATCAGAGAACAAGCAAGATGTGACAGAGTCATGAGTCTGTAAATGATATTAATATTAATTAATATGTATTAATGATAATTAATATATCATAAACAGATAAAACAAGGTCTGTTCACACACTCTGTTAAACCTCAAACACACACACACACACCAAAGAAAACACAGAATGAGACGATGAAGATGCCAAAGAGTCTGAATCACAACCACAGCCTGAAAGAGACAATCTGTAATAACAGTGTGTGTGTGTGTGTGTGTGTGTGTGTGTGTGTGTGTGTGTGTGTTGTACCTGAAGTTGCCTGCTCCTAACGTGAAATAAAAGCGTCTTCAACATGCTCCTCTCCCGTCACACTGATTAACAGAGTGTTGTGACAGAAAATAGAGCTGACACACACACACACACACACACACACACACACACACACACACACACACACACACACACACACACACACACACACACACACACACACACACACACACACACACACACACACAGGAAACCCCTCCAGCTGTTCATAGTGACGATTAAACCATGTCCTGTCATTGTTTCCCTGGCAACAACATCTGCACAGGAAGGCACACATCTGTCCTTGGAGGCCCCACTGCCACACACACACACACACACACACACACACACACACACACACACACACACACACACACACACACACACACACACACACACACACACACACACACACACACACACACACACACACACACACACACACACACACACACAGGAACTCGTGAACTTGACATAACTTTAACTTCTTCTCAGCAGCTTCATGTAATAAAAGTTGTCGGTGGGTCTGTGATTTCCCACGGTCCTTCAACGCATCGTCTGTCTAACATACAACACGCATGTAACGTGTAGATGAAACTTTCAGCAGCAGGGAAACTAATAACAGCTGACAGATTCCTGAAAAGAGGAGAAGAGGGAAGAAACGGGGAGGAAAGAGTGAAATAAATAAAGGAAATGACGATAAAGAAGAAGGAAATAGAAACAAAAGAAATAAAAATAACAGGCGAGAAGATGGAGGAGAGAAGAAAATACAAAATAAAGTCAAGTAAAACATATAAAAAGGAAATAAAGGTAGAGGAAACATGATATGAAATAAAAATAAAAGTGAAGGTGAGAAGAGGAAAAATAAAAATAGAAGAGAGAAAAGAAAAGAAGAGATGAGATGAAAGGAGGAATAGAGGAGAAACAAAGGAATGAAAGAGGAGGATGAGGAGGAGGAAGAGGATGAAGTCTAAACAACAGGAGGAGGAGGAGGAGGAGGAGGAAGAGGAGGAGAAGGAGAAGGAGGAGGAGGAGGAAGAAGAGGAGGAGGAGGAGGAGGAAGAGGAGGAGGAAGTCTAAACAACAGGAGGAGGAGGAGAAGGAGGAAGAGGAGGAGAAGGAGGAGGAGGAGGAAGAGGAGGAGGAGGAGGAAGAGGAGGGGGATGAAGTCTAAACAACAGGAGGAGGAGGAAGAGTAGAAGAAGAAGGAGGAGGAGGAGGAGGAGGAAGAGGAGGAGGATGAAGTCTAAACAACAGGAGGAGGAGGAGGAGGAGGAGGAGGAAGAGGAGGAGAAGGAGGAGGAAGAGGAGGAGGAGGAGAATGAAGTCTAAACAACAGGAGGAGGAGGAGGAGGAAGAGGAGGAGAAGGAGGAGGAGGAGGAAGTCTAAACAACAGGAGGAGGAGGAAGAGGAGGAGGAGGAGGATGAAGTCTAAACAACAGGAGGAGGAGGAGGAGGAGGAGGAGGAAGAGGAGGAAGAGGAGAAGAAGAAGAGGAGGAAGGAGGAAGAGGAGAAGAAGAAGGAGGAGGAAGAGTAGAAGAAGAAGGAGGAGGAGGAGGAGGAGGAAGAGGAGGAAGAGGAGAAGAAGAAGGAGGAGGAGGAGGAAGAGGAGAAGAAGAAGGAGGAGAAGGAGGAGGAGGAGGAGGAAGATGAAGCATAAACGAGAAAGATGTGAATGTTGAGGCTCTGTGTCAAATTCCATCTCAGGTCATAAGTGGAGGAAGATCTCCTCCTCCTTCTTCTCCTCCTCCCCCTCCTTCTTCTCCTCTTCCTCCTCCTCCTCCTCTTCCTCCTCCTTCTCCTTCTCTTCCTCCTCCTCTTATTGTTCCTCCTATTCTTTCTTTTTCTTCTCCTCCTCCTCTTATTATTCCTTCTCCTCCTCCTCCTCTTCCTCCTCCTCCTCCTCCTGTTGTTTAGACTTCATCCTCCTCCTCCTCTTCCTCCTCCTCCTCCTCCTTCTCCTCCTCTTCCTCCTCCTCCTCCTCCTCTATCCATATTCATATTGATTATATTGACTTCACAGCTGTGATGAATCAGCAAATTAATTAATTCCACAAAAGTAAATGAATCAACAAGTTTAACAAACAAATATTTATGTGGAATTCAAAGTGTTTAAAAAAATAATCAAACAATTTCTTGATTATAAGAGGAAATAATCATCGAATTAATCCTGATAAGATTCAATCTAAACACTAACAAAAGACGGATGATGTCATGCAGCAGCGCGGCATCATGGGAGTTGTAGTCTTCTCCTGGTTCAGAATCCTACAAACAGCTGATTAAAACCAGTAGAATAACACGGTTCATGTTAACAATCTGTTTTTCTCTGACTCTGCTACTGCAGCTAACGCTAACGGGTTTTCTGATGAATAAAACCCTTCAAATGGGCTGAAAACTGGATAAAAACATCTATTATTTAGGTAAAAATTTATGTTAAAAGTTTGGAAACATTTGGGAAAACATAAGTACAAAACTCAACTAAACATTTGAAATTTTAGGACGTTTTAATCCATAAAAGTTAGATATTGGACCTTTAAAGGGGAATAAAAATGCTAAACAAGTAATTAATAACTTCCTGATCTTTATCAGGCTGCAACTAATGAAGAGCGTTAAAAACCAACTATAAAATGCTCCGTACAGTTTCCCAGAGGTAGAGATGAAGCTAAAGTTAATTACCTGTCAGTTAATTAACAGACGTTTCAGCTGCTTTTCTCTGGATAAATGTAAAAGCTGACGAAGCCGTTTTGTGAAGTAACTTCAGCTTCTGAACGTTGTAAACGATGCTGCAGCAGCAGCTTCCAGGTAGTGGATTCATTTATAAATCCATACGCTGAATGTGACACTGGATTCCGATCAATCTGTTCCGGTTGGTGCTGTCAATCCTTCTGAGTCCATTAGAGGTCACAGACGGGAGGAAAAGGAGTGAACCACACGTTCACATCACATGTTTAACACACTTTAACCTATAAAATAGGAAGAAGGCGTTTAAACAAGATCCGTCTGCTCAGAAGTGGAGTTTTTAACAGTTTCCTGTTCATTTACTGCTAATTTTCTATAGATTTAGTCTGAATTTAATGTAATTTTTACTGTTAATTAGATAAAAATAGCAGTTAAAGACATTATATTAGGATTGAATGACTTATGATGGGTTTTTATCTACTTTACGAGCATTTAAAGATTAAATAAACGTGTGTGTGTGTGTGTGTGTGTGTGTGTGTTTTGTTCCTGGAGAGAGAGCTGCATCCAGGAAAAGTGGCGCCAAGTTACACAGATTACATCATCACCCCGTGACCTCACAATGGCCGCCCCACAATGCCTTTTTCACCACACACACACACACACACACACACACACACACACACACACACACACACACACACACACACACACACACACACACACACACACACACACACACACACACACACACACACACACACACACACACACACACACACACACACACACACCAATTGATCCTGACATAAACTAAACTGGGAGGAGATGAAAGTCTTTCTTCTTCTTCTTCCTCTCATTCACTTCACTTATTTAGTATTTTCTCTGACACACACACACACTCGCGCACACACACACACGCACACGCACTCACGCACACACACACACACACACACACACTTGCTTTATGCCTCTTCTTATCAATCAATAGTCCCTTTTTCCCCTCTTTCTCTCTCTCTCTGTATCCATCAATATCCATTCTGGCTGGCGTGGGTGGGGCGATGGTTTCCATTTTAGATGTTTAGGTTTGAGCACACACACACACACACACACGCACACACACACACACGCACGCACACACACACACAACGACCACACATGGAGACAAACAACCACTAAGTGCTGAGCCCGAAACACAGAATCGGCTCCTTTTACAAAACGAGAGCTAACAGAATGTCCTCAAACTCCTCTCGTGTTGCACACACACACACACACACACACACACACACACACACACACACACACACACACACACACACACACACACACACACACACACACACACACACACACACTACAAGTCAATCGACTAGAATATTTCTCATTTTTTGCTGTGTCATCCAGTGGAATTCAACATGTTCTGCTGCTGATTCATCTTTTCTCTCTACAACATAATGATAAAATGCTGTTAATCGACTGATTTTACAGTAACTTAATGAAATAAAACCTTATTATAATGATGTTTAGGGAAACAATTCAGCTGTAAACGGTTCCTCTGATGCACCAGTGGATAAATAACTATTACCTATAGAAATAAAACTGCCCGCTGTGATAAAATGCACTGATGTTTTATAGTAGTAGTAGTTTATAATAAGTCGACATAATAAACATCACATTTTATTTGTTTCAGTCAATAATCTCATCAATAAACAGAGAAGCTGTTAAATCAAGTTATTGAAAAGTATAACAGTTTAAATAAAGTTTAGAGGCTTCAACCTGCTGTTTAAACATCTTATTTTTATTGCTATTTGATGCTTTCATTTTTGCTTTCGTTGCATTTTAACTTCCTGTTTCTTTATTACACGTTAACATCAGTGTTTCTGCTGCACTTTAGTTGTAATGTGGGGTTTAAATCTATGCAGCTATGCAGACGTGTCCTGTCACCTTTGTAACAGGGATCTTGCTGTTAATGTGTTTATTAGCTGTTTAAATAAAGGTTAATGAAAATAAAATAAATACTTGTAAATGTACATTTACTGCATTTGAAAGCAGGATTTTATATTGTCATAGTGGTAGTTTTACTTCAGTGAAGGATATGAGTGAATGTATCATACCTGTACACACACACACACACACACACACACACACACGGGTGCAAACACACACACACACACACACACCCATAAACACAGACTGAGATTATGAGGATGTCAAAGAGTCTGTTTGAATAACAACTAATAAAAATAAAAACACAGACAACTCTGTGTGTGTGTGTGTGTGTGTGTGTGTGTGTGTGTGTGTGTGTGTGTGTACCTGAAGTACCTGCTGCTAAGGTGAAATCACATAAAATCGTGCTCCTCACCCTGATTAAATGAGTGTTACAGCAAACGACGCGGACGGAAAACACACACACACACACACTCTCTCTCACACACACACACACACACCTGAGCATGCTGAATAAGAGAGTAGTGTGCCATGTGTTTGTGTGTGTGGGCGTTTAAAAGACGCCAGAGAAAGTCAGTCCAGATGGCCGGAGAAGATTAAACACCATCTGTCAGCAACACACACACACACACACACACACACACACACACACACACACACACACACACACACACACACACACACACACACATGATTCATGAAACATGAAATATGACTCTAATAAGGAAATTCATTACATTTCTTGCATTTATGATGAGGGAGATGATGAATAATTGATCCTGTTCTGTCAGGAAAAATGGGCTGAAAGAGGGAAATCAGGCTGTGTGTGTGTGTGTGTGTGTGTGTGTGTGTTTACCGCTGACTTTATACCCCATTATCCTGCTGTGGCCTGCGTGTTCAGACAGGACAAAACTCCCAGACGGTTTCAGTAGAGAAGTTGAGTGGGTGGACGGATAAAACCACCAAAAATATCTAATTTATCCTCAACTGGTCTGAGTCAGAGCTGCAAACAGCTGATCTACAGATAATTCTAAATAAAAGCTCTGGTTTATTTTAGAATCTGGAGGAATTCAAACACCTCACAGCCTCATAGCTCTAAATCCACAGAGTCTCTGTCGTAACACAAAGGTCAGACATGTGGAATCTGTGGTTTTACTCAGCAGCTTCAAGCTTTTAGAATTCAACTCAGCTCCGTTTGTGATGCTGATATTTCCCACAGCACCTGAACGCCTCATTAACCTGGACTCATCATGATTTAACTCCATAAACTGATGATATCAGCAGGGTTGAAGCTTTTTATCTGATAATCCTGATGCTTTTTATCTCATCTATCAATATAGATATAAAAGTCTGATTAAAACATCTGCTTTAATCATTAAATACGTGACCTCTGCTCTGTGTGAATCATCCATAACGTAAAAACTTCAGTATTTTAAACTCACACACAATTAACTCACATCACATAGAGATTATTCATCACATAAGAGATAACTGTAGAATAAACTACAGGAGGAAAAACTAATAGAAATATGTATAAATAATAAATATAAAACCAAAAAACCTAAATAAAACCATCACTACGAGAGTTTTGTCAGAGTTCATCTCCCCCACGGTGAATAGGTGACCTCATCCTGGACCCAAACGTGATACTACACACACACACACACACACACACACACACACACACACACACACACACACACACACTGAGCAGCAGCAGATGGCAGCAGATGTGAGTTGGTCCCTCAGAGAGCAGAGATGTCCTAAACGTTGACTGGAAACCATTTTTCTGCCTCACTGGGGGCATCGGAGTGTGTGTGTGTGTGTGTGTGTGTGTGAGTGTGTGTGAGTGTGTGTGAGTGTGTGTGTGTGTGTGTGTCACTGACTCAACAATGAGCAGTATAGTCAGTATGTGAAGTTAATATGTTTTTCTGTTTTTTTATGTAGTCACCTCCGAACTGGTGATGATGTGTTGGTGAGTGTGTGTGTGTGTGTACGTGTGTGTGTGTGTACGTGTGTGTGTGTGTGTGACTAACATCTGAAGTGTGTGTTCTTGTATTTTCACCTTTGTGAGGACCATTTAGTTTCAAATGTGAACATGTTTCCTGTTCTTTGTAGAAGAGTTTAGATTAAATCTGATTAAGATCTGAAATCAGACGTGTGTGTGTGTGTGTGTGTGTGTGTGTGTGTTAGTGTGTTAGTGTGTGTGTGTGTGTGTGTGTGTGTGTGTTAGTGTGTGTGTGTGTGTGTGTTCAGTCTTTATCAGTGTTCAACAAGCTCATCTGAAGGAGGATGCAGATACGTTATCATTCATTTTCCTGTCGTTTTGTCTAAAAACGTCAGAAAATAGTGAAAATTCCCCAAAGGTCAAAGGTCATTGATTGAAAATAACCAGAATTTGACTAAACTAAACAATAAATTGATTTAAACAGGTTTAGTTTAAATATATTTTAATGTGTGAGTCAAATATTCTAATTTGAATATTAATTTGTGTATTTTACACATATTTTGTGTCATTTCCTAATTATTTTTCACTGTAACTTGTTTTAGTTTTAATTTTTGATTTATTTAATATTTTAATTAATTAATTTTCTAATCAGCTGTTTTTGATGCTTTTAACGTTAAACGTGAATCACTTTGAGTTAATTTATTATTAAAATCAGCCTTTTTTAAAAATAATCTCGTTTAAATGACTCATCACATCAAAGACCGTTTGTGATGTCACAACCGCTCACAGGTGCAAAACTGAGATTTCAGATGAACCTGAAAACAGCTGCCTCATTACACACACACACACACACACACACACACACACACACACACACACACACACACACACACACAGAAATGACTCATTAACAGCTTTGTAATATATTCATATATTCGTCCTCACACACATTGTGACATTAGCTGTTTTCACATCTCGCTTCTTTCCTCTGACTCTGTGTGTGTGTGTGTGTGTGTGTGTGTGTGTGTGTGTGTGTGTGTGTGTGTGTGCTGCAGACTCCAGAGAGTGAGGTAATGAGTGCTCAGCTCTTCTCAGGCAGCCGATCCATAAGCCATCTCCTCTGCATTTAAAAATCAATGTGTGCAGCAGCTGCTGCTGCCAACACACACACACACACACACACACACACACACACACACACACACACACACACACACACAGTAAGATTAAAGGTGTGTGTGTGTTATTCAGGTGGAGACATCAGGCTGTTGTTTCCTCTACAGCTTCTGCTGCTTCAACCTTTTAAATGAAGAAAAAGATGTTGACTCACAACCATTATATATTATTATTATATTACATATATTATATATATATATTATATATATATATGTAATAGGATATAAAATGCATATTGAACACAAGGTTTAATGGTTTAGAAATGATGTGATCTGCATCATTATGGTAAAACTGGTCTTATAATTACATTAATACGGTTTATTGCATCTTTTTTGGGGACGATACGTGAATAAAAGTGTTGGAGGTCAGAGGTCGCTGCTGCTGGAATGTGTAGAACATCCCACATCACAGGAATTTATTGAGATGACTCATGACTTTAATAGTGAGCCGTGAATCTAGTGATTATCCTGCTGCTGCTGCAGGAAGAAACAACCAAACTGTGAAACTTCACTTCAAGACAATGCAGACAGGGACAGATGTTAGTGAATATGTGTAGAATATGGTGAGTTTCACACATTTATTTGATTTGTCTTGATTCAGGCTGATTGTCACTGATGATTCTCACTTATTTGTGTGTTTTTAAAGCAAAATATAGTTATTTTCAGCACCTTGAAGCCTCATGACTAATAACTAGTTTTGGTTATACTACTAACTCCCTTTAATGGATGTTGAATAAAGAGAAAATAACACAGATTTACAGTTTCCGGTGGAATTAAACGGGTTAAAAAACCCTTTTCCTGCACAGAAATGAGGCCGACACGCTTCAGCATGGACATGTTTATGTCTCAATACACACACACACACACACACACACACACACACACACACACACACACACACACACACACACACACACACACACACACACACACACACACATAGGCTGTTGTGAGTCCAAACACAGCGTTCCCAGTGTTTATGAGTGCAGTAAATGTCAGGCTGCACTAACACAAAAGGAGAAGGACTCACGGTCGGCATGGAGTCGTCCTCACCCACAGAGTCCTCCGGGTCCTGGTGGGCGTCCTGGAACCACACGGAAACAAAAAGACACGTCACACACACACCTGAACACACACCTGAACACACACCTGAACACACACCTGAACACACACACCAGGTGATCAGCGGTGACGTGCTGCCCCTGTTGCTGCTGCAGGTTCTAACATGTGCAGCAGCATAAATTCTCCTCCTCGTCACTAGTAAAGTTGCTGTGAGTCAGGACGGTGCCAAACATGTGGCCCGGGGGCCAGAACAGGCCGCTGAGAGGGTCCAATGTGGGTCTGACTGTATGAACTATGATTAAGTTCCTGTTTCTGCACAGAAATGTGAAGTTAGTGGGAACAGAAGAGAGTTTAGTCAATGGAAAACATCTTATATTTAATATGATTTGTCCCAATATCGAGTAGAAAGATCTTTAATCGGCAGATAATTTAGACTATTTCTACTTTTTTCTGAAATATGATGGATCAAAATTAAAAATATGAGATTAAACTTCCAAAATATGAGATAAAAATATAACATTAAGATAAAAAGTCAATTTTATTTGAAGCAAACAAGACTAAATTGTCTAAATGATCTATTATTCTGCACATAAATGTGTAAAGTTAGTGAGAATCTTCCAGGTTTAAGAGATAAATTATATATATTATATTATATTTATAGGTGAGATTAGTAAAGAAAGCTTAGAAATAAGAAATATTTAGATTTTTAATCTGTATTTCAAACATGTACATGAGTTCTTTATTACAATTTCCAAATAAAATAAATAAATAAATATAAATGAGTCCAATACTGAGGAGAATCACTGATTCCTTTGGCAGAAAATTATATTTATTTAAAGTTTTTAAAAGAATTATGAGATAAAAGAAACAGAAATAAGATAAAAAACAATTTCATCTTATTTTAGGAAACTGACCAATGTCAAATAAATAAATAAATAAAATTATTAAGATATTTATAGAAAATTATACTTAATATTGTTCTAATTGTAGCAGAAACAGGGATTAAATGTGTTGAATTCGACTGATTGAATGTAGAATAATGAGTTTAAATGTCATTTTATTGTCTCATGTTTTATAAATTGAAGGTAATTAAACATGAAAACATCCTTCATTTATTTCCTGACATAGAAAGAAGTAGAAACTCGTAGGTTTTGTTATTTACAGCTGAATTTTGACATGAAATAAACAGAGTTTTCCTGCTCTGCTGCAGTAAATGCTATTTGATTCTGCATTAGTTACGACCTGAAAGGCCATTACAGCTAAGTTGGAGGGTATATATATATTTATTTATATATTTATATATAGCCTTTTAAGCTTTTAAGCTGTGAGGAAGCAGCTGTTGCCAGAAAATCACCATTATCTGCAGGTTTTTCTGCTTGTTCCTGAGTAAAGGGATCAATTAATTGATCGTTAATTGAGGAAAATGCCCGTTAAGATCTGTTGGAGCCTCATGTGACGTCTTCAAATGTCTCGTTTTGTCCGATCGACAGCCACAAAATACTAAATTATCCAGTTTATTATAAAATAAGACACAGAAAAGCTTCAAATCTTCACGTTTAAGAAGCTGCAGCTGGAAAATATGGGACAAGTTTCCTTAAAAATGATTAAATTAAAACATAAAATGTCTAAAAAAATGTTTTAGGTATTTATTTTAATATTTTTATGCAATTTTACTCCATTAATAAAATATAGTTTTTATTTATTTATAATTTTTATATTTTGTATTTTTAGTATGTGTAGTTTTTAAATAATTTTAAAAAATGTTTATATATATATATTTTTTTCTACTGAGTATTTTTTTTATTTTTTAGGTATTTATTTTAATATTTTTTGGAATTTTTTTGCAATTTTACTTCATTAATCAAATATATTTTTTATTTATTTATAATTTTTCTATTTTGTATATTTAATATGTGTAGTTTTAAAAAATATTTTTAATAATGTTTATATATTTTTTAATTTTTTCTCCGGAGTATTTTTTGTATTTTTTAGGTATTTTTATTTTTATATTTTTTGCAATTTTACTCCATTAATCAAATATATATTTTTATTTATTTATATATTTTTTTCGTATTTTTAGTATGTGTAGTTTTTAAATAATTTTTAAAATGTTTATATATTTTTTTATATTTTCTACTGAGTATTTTTTATTTTTTAGGTTTATTTTAATATTTTTTGCAATTTTAGCAGCATTTAAATGTTTCCCTAAAGCTGAAGATTCAACCTAAAAGACTAAAGAAACCAGGAAATAATCAGAGAAGAGAAGCTGGAACCAGAGAATTTAGACGTTTTCTTTCATTAACTGATGAAAATAATTGGGGATTAATGTAAAAGTTGGAAATTAATCAACTAATTGACTGTTGTTCCCTTGATTTTGGACAAATATGGAAAAATACGCAGTTAAAAGGTAAAAAAAAATCTAAGGCATCAAAACTAGGAGTGAACTCGTGTTTATGCTGTTAAATGTGTTGTTATGAAGATGTTTTCACTTATTTCACCTTTTTTATTAAATCCATAACAACAGAAACATGAGTTCATTCATAGTTTTGATGCCTTCATGTGGAAATATAAGTATAAATAAAGTTGTAGGCTCTAAAGTTATTTTATCTATTATTTTTTAGCAACTGATTCATTGAGAAAATAATCAAAAGATTATTCTATTTAATTTTTTGTATTTTATATTATTATTATATTATTGTATATAATATTATATATTTATATGGTATTTTTTATATATTTTTTGTGTTATGAGTTTTTAGTTATTTTGTTATTTGCATTATTTTTCATTACTGTTATTATATATGAATTTATTACTTATTTTTTAATAAATTACATATATATATATATATATATATATATATATATATAGTTGTAGGCTCTAAAATTATTTTATTCATTATTTTTTAGCGACTGATTTATTGAGAAAATAATCAATACATTATTCTATTCAATTTTTTATATTATATAAATATATATTTTGTTATTTTTATGATTTTTCATTATTGTTATTTATTTATATATATATGAATTTATTATATATATTTTTTAATAAATTAGACATATATATTTTTATTAAACATTATATAAGTTGTGGGCTCTAAAATTATATGTTGTTTTTTAATAAATAGATTATTCTATTTTATTTTTTGTATTTTTTATTTATTTAAAAAAATATCAAATATCTAAAATATTTAAATATATATAGTGTGTTTTTTTAATGTTTTTTCAGCTGTATAAAAATGAGAAGCTGTGAAACTAATGTTGAAATAAAGAAATCCATGAATTATTACTGTAAATAAAGGTTAATAGACGACTTCTTTAGTGTTGAAACATCAACGTCTTTAGGGCAAAAACCACTTCACTTAGAAGCATCTCCTTTATTTCACAACTTCCCCACACACTCCTTTATGTGTGTGTGTGTGTGTGTGTGTGTGTGTGTGTGTGTGTGTGTGTGTGTGTCGCGGTGGCCTAGAAAATCCTTCTACGACAGCTCTCGCCCACATATAAAGACTCAGAGGTGTAACCCCGGGGTCAAAGGTCGACTCCACCGAGCGGCAGCACGTTCCTGCCGGGTTTGAGAGCCAGGTGAAAAAGGGGGCGGGGCCTAATGTGGGAAACGCCGCGGCAGGCAGGTACCAACACGTCGGTGAAGACGGGACGGGACACAACAATAAAACAACAGAATTTATTCATGAATCAGGTTTGATTCATGTTTTATCTGCCGCCATTTCTCCATGATATCTCATACAGGAAGTGGACACACACACACACACACACACACACACACACACACACTCACACACACTCAGACGTGAGCTCTTCCTGAATCATGCGGCCACGGTGGCTCCGCCTCCTGCTCTTTATCAAGATTCTAAAACTTGTAGGAAGGAAGAACAGGAAAAAAAAAACCTCACACACACACACACACACACACTCTTAACACACACACACTATAACACACACACACACAGGAGGTGTTTTTGTGTTTCAGAGACAAGGCCTTTTGTAGAATCGTCCCACACTTTGCCTGCCTGCGTTTGCAGGCACCGTTTTCTGCTTCACACCCAGAAACAACAAAAAAACCTGAAATCTAAGAAATCGGAGCCACAACCAGAGATTTATCCTGCAGCTAAACACCTTCCACACTCAAACGATGCTTCTAGGCATGGATTTCTGGCCCAAAATCAACAATTTTACTAAAACTGGGATCATTAAGTGGTTGAATTAACAGAAAAATTAACTAATGTGATAAAATATGCCATTTAACTGGATTTGAAGTCTGTTTTTACTGCACATTTTCTTCATTAATCGATTAATAATCAGCAGATTAATCACTAATGAGAATAATTTCACAGCTGTGAGATTCCTAGAAAGAGTCACAGCACAGGTTTTAATCTATGGGACTTTATTTTAGGGAAAAAATGACTGAGAATTTATTATTTGATCATGTTTGTTTACTCAAAAGTTAAATTTAAAAGTCAAAAAAGACGCATTTAGTGATAAAAACTGTTTAAAATACAGAATTAGCTCCAGAAAAGAAGAGAAACAGTTCACTGAGCAGTTTAAAACTAAACTTTACTGTTTTAAACATATGTTTTAAAGTGATTTCAGTTGAGAAACATCAATAAATCAGAATTAAAGGATAAGTTTTATCTCTACTTCTAAAACAGGGACGTAAAATATATTTATTTGTCCAAATCAATAATCCACAGCCCAAAAACCATCAGTTTATTATTATATAAGTATATAATAATCAGATTAAGACATTTTCTTCTTAAAAATGGCTGAAATCCATTAATCAATCATCAACAAAGTCAGTGATTAATGTAATATTTGACCAAAACATCTAAATATCCAGAGAATTTGGACATTTTCTCTGATTATATGATGATATTTACACGTCATAGAATATTTATGGGCTGTAACGTGTGTTTCATGTCAACATATTTACAGGATCTTAAAGTCTAATATTGACTTTAACTCCAAACTGAAACTATCAGCATTAACCTACAGGTTTATCTGAGCTGCTTTGACTCCCATTTACTGTCATTTTAATCACATTTATGGCACTAAATAAAGGTCTTTCTGTCACCTTTTGGTATTTTATGGCATTTCTTTATGACTGATAACACCTTTATGGTACTTCAGCCTCTGTTATACAGTATTTAATCACTTTTAAACGCTCACATTGACGCAGTGATGGTGTTTTAATCTAATTTACCGTCGTGTGGTGCAGGTTTACCGTGTTCACTGCCATCACTATTGATTCATGTTGTTGTTACACAGCATTTTATGTTGCTCAGTAATCATCCAATCATCACATTAATAATATAAATACTGGTATATTAACCTAATAATACTAGTATAAATACTGGTATATTAACCTAATAATACTAGTATAAAAACTGGTATATTAACCTAATAATACTAGTATAAATACTGGTATATTAACCTAATAATACTAGTATAAATACTGTTATATTAACCTAATAATACTAGTATAAATACTGTTATATTAACCTAATAATACTAGTATAAATACTGGTATATTAACCTAATAATACTAGTATAAATACTGGTATATTAACCTAACGGTACTAGTATAAATACTGTTATATTAACCTAATAATACTAGTATAAATACTGTTATATTAACCTAATAATACTAGTATAAATACTGGTATATTAACCTAATAATACTAGTATAAATACTGTTATATTAACCTAATAATACTAGTATAAATACTGGTATATTAACCTAATAATACTAGTATAAATACTGTTATATTAACCTAATAATACTAGTATAAATACTGTTATATTAACCTAATAATACTAGTATAAATACTGGTATATTAACCTAATAATACTAGTATAAATACTGTTATATTAACCTAATAATACTAGTATAAATACTGTTATATTAACCTAATAATACTAGTATAAATACTGTTATATTAACCTAATAATACTAGTATAAATACTGTTATATTAACCTAATAATACTAGTATAAATACTGGTATATTAACCTAATAATACTAGTATAAATACTGTTATATTAACCTAATAATACTAGTATAAATACTGTTATATTAACCTAATAATACTAGTATAAATACTGGTATATTAACCTAATAATACTAGTATAAATACTGTTATATTAACCTAATAATACTAGTATAAATACTGTTATATTAACCTAATAATACTAGTATAAATACTGTTATATTAACCTAACGCTACTAGTATAAATACTGGTATATTAACCTAATAATACTAGTATAAATACTGGTATATTAACCTAATAATACTAGTATAAATACTGGTATATTAACCTAATAATACTAGTATAAATACTGGTATATTAACCTAATAATACTAGTATAAATACTGTTATATTAACCTAATAATACTAGTATAAATACTGTTATATTAACCTAATAATACTAGTATAAATACTGTTATATTAACCTAATAATACTAGTATAAATACTGGTATATTAACCTAATAATACTAGTATAAATACTGTTATATTAACCTAATAATACTAGTATAAATACTGGTATATTAACCTAATAATACTAGTATAAATACTGGTATATTAACCTAATAATACTAGTATAAATACTGGTATATTAACCTAATAATACTAGTATAAATACTGGTATATTAACCTAAAAATACTAGTATAAATACTGGTATATTAACCTAATAATACTAGTATAAATACTGTTATATTAACCTAATAATACTAGTATAAATACTGGTATATTAACCTAATAATACTAGTATAAATACTGTTATATTAACCTAATAATACTAGTATAAATACTGGTATATTAACCTAATAATACTAGTATAAATACTGGTATATTAACCTAATAATACTAGTATAAATACTGGTATATTAACCTAATAATACTAGTATAAATACTGGTATATTAACCTAATAATACTAGTATAAATACTGTTATATTAACCTAATAATACTAGTATAAATACTGGTATATTAACCTAATAATACTAGTATAAATACTGTTATATTAACCTAATAATACTAGTATAAATACTGGTATATTAACCTAATAATACTAGTATAAATACTGGTATATTAACCTAATAATACTAGTATAAATACTGGTATATTAACCTAATAATACTAGTATAAATACTGGTATATTAACCTAAAAATACTAGTATAAATACTGTTATGTACTTTAATACTGTTTTACTATATCACTATTTTAATCTAATGGTGACTTTGAGGTGTTTTAATGTCCTGTATGTTGTATTTATATAATATATCTGCTCTGTTCTGTTTATAATGAGTTAATAATGACTTAATATTGGGTTGATAGTGAGTTAGTATTGAGTTACCGGTGAGTTAACAGTGAGTTAATAGTAAGTTAATACAGAGTTAATATTGATTTAATATTGAATTTATAGTGAGTTAATACTGAGTAAATAGTGAGTTAATACTGAGTTAATAGTCATTTACTACTGACATAACAGTGATTTAATATTAAGTTAATATTAAGTTAATAGTGAGTTAATATAGAGTAGCTATATTACCTCTCCTCCCGGTGCCTCCTACCATTAAATACTGGTTTAATACTGAGTTAAAACGAAGTTATTACTGGTTTAATATTGATTTATTACTGATTTTGAGTCTCCTGGTCTCACCTCTACCATAGTGTTAATACTGATTTAATATAGAGTAGCTATGGAGTGTTAATGGCCATTTAATAGTGATTATAATACTGATTTAATATTCGATTTAATAGTAATTTAATATAGAGTTAGTCTCACCTCTCCCGCCGTGCCTCCTACCATTAAATACTGATTTAATAGAGTTAATAGTAAGTTAATATTGATTTATTAGTAATTTAATATGAATTTATTATAGATTCTCACCTCTCCCGCCGTGCCTCCTACCATTAAATACTGGTTTAATAGAGTTAATAGTAAGTTAATATTGATTTATTAGTAATTTAATATGAATTTATTATAGATTCTCACCTCTCCCGCCGTGCCTCCTACCATTAAATACTGGTTTAATAGAGTTAATACTAAGTTAATATTGATTTATTAGTAATTTAATATTAATTTAATATAGATTCTCACCTCTCCCGCCGTGCCTCCTACCATTAAATACTGGTTTAATAGAGTTAATAGTAAGTTAATATTGATTTATTAGTAATTTAATATTAATTTATTGTAGATTCTCACCTCTCCCGCCGTGTCTCCTACCATTAAATACTGATTTAATAGAGTTAATAGTAAGTTAATATTGATTTATTAGTAATTTAATATTAATTTATTATAGATTCTCACCTCTCCCGCCGTGCCTCCTACCGGCATCTTCTGCCACGGATCCGCCAGCTGAGCCAGCGGCATCTTCTTCCTCCTCCCCGGCTCCTCTTCGACTCTTCTCCCGCCGCTAACCGTCACTTCTCCTTCTCCTTTTTCTTCTTTTACTCCTCTTCTCCGCTCCGGTTCGTCGTCGTCGACACTTTCTACGAACTCTTCTCTCTTCTTTCAGTTTTATAAATCTTTACTTTAAATGTTTTAAAGCTCGTTTTTTGGGTTTTTTTTGCTCCTTTTTTTTCTCGTTCCGAACCCGCCGCGGAGCTCCACCACCACCACCGACCGCCGGAGCCGAGCCGAGCCGAAACCAGCCGAGACGAGCCGAGACGATCCGAGCCAACACGGTCTAATTCCGGATCTGCTGCGGCGCTGACACCGCCTCTTCCTCCTCCAAAAAGCAGTGAGGAGGAGGAGGAGGAGAAAGAGGAGGAGGAGAAAGAGGAGGAGGAGGTGCAGCAGGAGGAGGAGGAGGAGGAGGTTCTTTTTCGGAAACGACCTACAGTCTTAAATCTCTCTCTCTCTTTCTCTCTCACTTCCGGTTACTTCCCAATATGGCGGCCGGTGTCGGGTTACCTGTCCGTCAGACCAGCTGCGTCACTGTGACGTCACGAATCAGGACACGGCATCCGGTTAGGTAATTAAAAAAAATAAATAAATAAAAAATACAAGAAATAAAAATAAAAACATAAAAAATACAAGAAATGAAATAAAAAATACAAATAAAAAAACTTAAAAATAATAAATAAATACAATTATAAGAAATAAAATTAAAAAATAAATAATAAAAATAATATAATATAAAAGAACGAAAAATAAATACATTAAATTTTTAATAAAATGAAATAAAAACAAATAAAAGAAATAAAATAAAACATACTGATAATAAAATAATTAAAAAAACTTACATACATACAAATATGAGAAATAAAATAAAAATAAATTAAAAAAGAAAAGAAAAATGTTTAGAAGACATGTTTTTGTGTACTTGAATTGTATTTTCATTCTGGTAAATTAAAATGTTTATATATGATAAAATAAATAGTGCATGAAATGTAGAATCTTTGATTCTAGAACTTTTTTATTTATCTCATTAGCTTTGTATTAGTTATACAAGTATATAATTGTATACAATATAAATTCAATTACCATATTCATTTAAATAAAAGCACAGAGGAAAGAAACTGTAATAATCAAAAGTAAATAAACGGCTCCATAAATTAAATAATGAAACGCTGCAATAAATGTATAAAATAAAATTAGAAATAAGATGAGATTGTAAACATTATTCAGAAATATTTGTAACTGCACCTTTAAATCAGAGATAAATACTAGAAATTCCATTTAAAGGCTGGTGAGGACATCCAGTGGCAGAGGAAGGAACTGCAGCTGCTTCATGGATTTATTCTGCAGTTTCTGGCTATTTAAATTTAATATTTTCAGCTAATACCACTCTTATAACATTAGAAAACTTAATAAAAATAACCTGTTTAAAAGAATCAATCGCCATATGTGACAATGATCTGTGCTGTAAACAGACAAAAATGAAGCAGACACGTATTTTCATCTCCATACAATCTTTTATTTATTTTATTTCTCTCAGTTAAAACCATTCAACAGAGTAAAACTTCCACATCTGGAAAAGATCATTGACCACAACCGTAAACTTTAAGTTTACTGAGAAGCTGTAAAACATCTTTACATGAAGCAGCAGCCACATAATCCTCTAAACATGTCTTATTATTATTATTATAACATAATGCATCTATTCACCTGCAGAAGACACTCGTTCCTGTCACTGTTCACTGCTCCTTCCAACAAGAATCTGATTTTATTTTAATTGTTCCATCAGAATATTTGGAACATTTTAAAGAACTGATTCTAAAAGTGATTCTCATCAGTTCACAGGTTGAATTTGCTGCTGAAAACATCAGAAACTCAATAAATACATAAGTTCTTTATTTATTCTCATCAGCGTTAACAGCTTTATGATAATTACATTTCTGTGATTTTTCTTTTTTTATTACATGGTCCCTGAAGGCATCTCCTCCCATGTGACCCGTTTCCAGCCAATCATCTTTGTTTAAATCAGGGGGTGTTAAACATGTGGCCTGAGGGCCAGAAGTGGCCGCTAGAAACTCCAAACTGGCCCCAGGATTAAAATAAAAACTAAAAAAAATATGAAGCTTTGGTGCTTTCAGTGCTCAAGGTAGAGAATATATATAAATAAATAAAATACTTAAAATTGCACATATTTTATGTAACAATCCCAGGATGCTTCTTATAGAAGTCAGTAGTTTCACTTCTTTACATGAAAGTAAAGCAGGAATTTGGAGTCACTTAAACCTCTAGTTTAAAATCAGTGGTTCTTAAACATCAATGACCTTTGAACTCACAGCAACTGGACCTCAGACCCTCCTAGAGTTTAGTGTTTAGATGTTTTAGAAGTGTAGAAATCACAGAGGACTCAACAAACTCCAACAATCCTTCATTTCCCACTGATTCATCTCATCCTGTGATTTGTGTCAGTAAACTCACTAACTCCTTCCTGTCGTCTCTCTCTGGTCAAACTCTTTACTTACATAGGTCTTTATAACATTTTCAAAGTGGTTTCTGGACATTTCAGAAGTTAAAACGAATAAATACAGGACTTTGGGAAAGAAAAGATAAGAGGAAAGTTTTGTGCGTGTTTCGTGCAGCGTTTAAAATATTCACAGACTGGTCAGAGGTTCAGCTGGAGAAGAATAAATAGCTTTTATACTTATAAAGAATAAACTTAAATCTCTCTATAAAAAGGATAAATACAAACTGAACGGTTTCAACGTCCTACAGCGTAGAATAGAAACTAGACTTGAGTCAGTTTAAGGTGGAACGACCTAAAGACTGAGGGAGATGCAGGTTATCTTGATACTGAAGTGTCTACTTCCACTGACAGTGAAGGACCTGGTCCAGGTTCTAGGAGGTTCTGGTCCAGGGGTCGAGGGTCTAGCTGACGGACTTGAGCTTGGACCAGGGGTTTGTTCCTCTGACGTCCAGCGGCGGGTTGTTGGCGAAGATGTGGTTGCACATGTCGTCCAGCGGCGGCTCCGGGTCCGAGGTGGCGTACTGAGCCGCCTCCTCCACCTCCTTACGGATCTCCACGTCCATCTCCTGGAGGGAGGGGGGGAGGATCAGCGGTCAGTCATACATGTGCAGCAACCTAATATATATGTGCAACAACTTATGTGCTATCATATATATGTGCAACCATCTAACTTACATGTGCAACCACCTACATGTGCAACCACCTACATGTGCAACCACCTACATGTGCAACCACCTACATGTGCAACCACCTACATGTGCAACCACCTACATGTGCAACCACCTACATGTGCAACCACCTACATGTGCAACCACCTACATGTGCAACCACCTACATGTGCAACCACCTACATGCGCAACCACCTCTCCCCCTCCCTCCCCCTGACATGAATGTATAAAACTTTATTAAACACTGAAATTCGTCTCTCAAACTGAACTTTATTATATTAAATGTCCTGTTTGACTTTGGCGTTAAAAATAAACTCTACGTTGCCTCATGGGGATTAAAGAACATTTATCAGGCCTCAGCTGGTGTGTGTGTGTGTGTGTGTGTGTGTGAGACCTTGAACTCCTCAGCGGACGCCATGTTGTTGCTGAGCATGCGTTCCTTCAGCATGGAGATGGGGTCACTCTTGCTGCGAACCTCCTGGATCTCCTCTCTGGTTCTGTAGCTGCAGGAAGTGACATCACAAAGACTCAGCCACAGCTGGATCCACATCAGGAGTCATTCAAGTTATTTATAGGTCACATATTACAGGAATTAACCCGGATCCTCATGAGGCCCAGGATCTGGATCAGGATTTATTCATTTCATCTGTTGCAGCATCAGAAAATCTTCTTTTTGGTTGAATTTATAAATCCATCATTTATATTCTGCACAAATCTTGCAGGAGGAAACAAGGTTTAATGATGATAAAGTTTATAAAAGGTCGGTCACCTGACACCAGGGTCACTCATGCTGTGTCCATGGTAACGGTACGTCTGCAGCTCCATCACGATGGGACCCTGAGACACAGAAACACCATTAAAGCAAAGAAAAAAACATCATTTTATGTGGTTGCATCATGAGAATCATCAATAGATCAAACCTTCCCAGCTCTGCAGTGGTCAGCAGCAAACTGAGCTGCCTCCCGGACACACAGGACGTCCATCCCATCCACCTGCAGCACAAAAACGAGTTAAAAACAGGAGGAAAACAGACCAAGATGAGTTCAAACAGACCAGGAAGAGTTCAAAGGGGACAAAAACAGACAAAGACGAGTTGAAACGGGACAAAAACAGACAAGGACGAGATCAAACAGACCAGGACGAGTTCAAAGGGGACAAAAACAGACCAGGACGAGTTCAAAGGGGACAAAAACAGACCAGGACGAGTTCAAAGGGGACAAAAACAGACCAGGACAAGTTCAAAGGGGACAAAAACAGACCAGGACAAGTTCAAAGGGGACAAAAACAGACCAGGACGAGTTCAAAGGGGACAAAAACAGACCAGGACGTCCTTATAAGGACCAGTTCTACTAAGTGGGCGGGGCCTAACGTGTGAGCAGTATCATACATGAGCATCAGAGGCTGAGTGCATGCTCACACCTGTAACTGCCAGGACTTAGTCTGAGCCCAGTCCTGTTATAGTCTGGGTCCGTGTGGACCGGCTGCAGCGTATAGACAGACCCTGCAGCCGAGGCCCTGGACCCCGAGGTCTAGACCAGACCAGGCTGGTCCTGTAGACCACATCAGACCGGTCCTGTATCTCACCCTGATCCCAGGGACATAGTCTCCTCTCTTGTAGTAGTCGGTGCTGGCTGACGCCCTCTCCATAGACGTACCCATCCCGTACTGGTTGTTCTCACAGATGAAGATGCAGGGCAGCTTCCACAGGGCGGCCATGTTGAAGGACTCGAACAGCTGGCCCTGAACGACGGGACAGAAGAGGTTAGTGTGGTTCTAAGGAGGTTTTACAGGGTACTTACCTGGTTTTACAGGGTAAATACCTGGTTTTAGGAGGTTTTAGTGGACATTTACCTGGTTTTAGGGGATGCTTCCCCAGTTTTAGGATGTTTTATGTGATATTTCACCAGGTTTTAGGACATACTAGGCGACCTTCTACCTGGTTTCAGGCGACCTTCTACCTGGTTTCAGGCGACCTTCTACCTGGTTTCAGGCGACCTTCTACCCGGTTTCAGGCGACGTTTTACCCGGTTTCAGGTCACGTTTTACCTGGTTTCAGGTGACGTTTTACCTGGTTTCAGGTCATGTTTTACCCGGTTTCAGGTCACGTTTTACCCGGTTTCAGGTCACGTTTTACCCGGTTTCAGGTCACGTTTTACCCGGTTTCAGGTCATGTTTTACCCGGTTTCAGGTCACGTTTTACCCGGTTTCAGGTCACGTTTTACCTGGTTTCAGGTGACGTTTTACCTGGTTTCAGGTCATGTTTTACCTGGTTTCAGGTCATGTTTTACCTGGTTTCAGGTCATGTTTTACCTGGTTTCAGGTCATGTTTTACCTGGTTTCAGGTCATGTTTTACCTGGTTTCAGGTCATGTTTTACCTGGTTGGCGGCCCCGTCTCCGTACAGTGTGACACACAGCTGGTTGTTTCCTTGGTACTGACAGGCCAGAGCGATGCCGGCACCCAGAGGAACCTGGAAAACAAGGAGGAGGAACATGAATCCACTGTTAAAGCTGCACATTTAGAGTAGAAACAGTAGAAACAGTAGAAACAGTAGAAACAGTAGAAACAGTAGAAACAGTAGAAACAGTAGAAACAGTAGAAACAGTAGAAACTGTAGAAACAGTAGAAACAGTAGAAACAGTAGAAACAGTAGAAACTGTAGAAACAGTAGAAACAGTTTTTAACCTCCTGTCATTAGAGAGTTTCTACACATATTTCTGCACCAACCAGAGTAAACTCCAGCTACCTGTGCTCCCACGATGCCGTTCCCTCCATAGAAATGTGGAGCGTACATGTGCATGGAGCCTCCTTTTCCTTTGGCCACGCCCCCTTTACGTCCTGAGGAGCAGCAGGGGTCAGAGGTGACTCCATTCTCTCTGTTTATTATCAGCCATTAATTCTAATGGTCGTGTTCTACCTGTGAGCTCAGCCAGGATCTCCCTGACAGAAACACCCCTGGTGTAGGTGTAGCCGTGGGCGCGGTACGCCGTGATCAGGTGATCCGACGGCTCGATGGCGGCTTCGATGCCGGCGGCACACGCTTCCTGGAATTAAATGGATAGAACGGGACGGTTATCTAAGAGTTCTGCTTTATTTAAAGCTTGTAAATTAGATTTAATGCGAATAAAGTTATTTGAATATATTCACCTGTCCGTCGTACAGGTGACAGAAGCCTCTGATGATCTTCTGCTTGTACAGCTGATCAGCTTTCAGCTCCATGCGGCGGATGGTCTGCATGGTGCGGTAGTACTGCAGGCCCTGCTCCCGGGTTAGCTCCGCCCTCACAGGAGGCCCCGCCTCCAACCGGTGAACGTCGCATTTCTATTGGCCGAGACAGCCAGGTGTAAAAACATCATTTATTGACGGGTTAGTGGATAAAAGAACAAATAATGTTTGACTCATGGAGAAGTTTAGAGGGAAAACTGTTGTAAATATAAATATAAATATTAATATAAAGATGTTTGATATAGAATAAAAATCTCTGGTTTTTAAATATTTGCTGTTATTTAAATTATTCTAATTTTATCCATTTAATAAAATCTGCATCTGAAAGAAAATAAACTGGATCAGTGCAAATAAATAAAATAATTTATAAGGGAAATGTCTTATTTAGTAGAATTAAGAAGAATTATCTTAATCCACTAATAATTTAATTTTAAATTTAAAAAATGGCTCAAAGATTTTAAGATTAAAAAATTAAGATAAAAATAACAAGAAAATAAACTTGAAATAAGCAAAATTATCTTAAAATATAATAAAATAATTTAAGATTAATTTTACCCAAAAAAAAGATATTTTTACAAATTAGATAAAAAATTAAATTATAAATAAAATAAAAAGACAAAAAAAGTGAATTAATTCATTTTCTCCGTTTTTTTTCTGAACTAAAGCTGCCTGTAAATTATTAATTATTAAACTGTGGATTATAAAGTAGAAATACTTTAATTAAAGTACTTTTAGTTGTATTTATAAAGTAGAAATACTTTAATTAAAGTACTTTTAGTTGTATTTATAAGTAGAAATACTTTAAAGTACTTTTAGTTGTATTTATAAGTAGAAATACTTTAATTAAAGTACTTTTAGTTGTATTTATAAAGTAGAAATACTTTAATTAAAGTACTTTTAGTTGTATTTTTAGTTTAGTGTGAACTCACCTTGATGTCAAAGGTCACCTGTGGAGTGAAGTCAGCGTAGGAGCGAGAAACCACGACTCTGGCTGCCTGCTGATCGATCAATAAATCAATACAGGATCAATACAGGATCAATACAAATACATCATTTAAACACATATAGACACAGCAGCCTGGTTACAGCAGGTGAAAGGTCAGAGGTTATAGAGGATTCAGGGTCTAATACATTTACAACTAGAGCAGCTTTAAGTGTGTGTGTGTGTGTGTGTGTGTGTGAGTGTGTGTGTGAGTGTGTGTGTGTGTGTGTGTGTGTGTGTGTGTGTAAACAGCCAGAATCACCAGTAAAACACTTTAATTTACTGTTAAATTTAATTTTTGTTGATTTTTTTAGGACAAAAAGATGAAAAACGAGTCAGAAACATGTTTAATAATTAATCCAGTGGATGATTCATCTTATTTTAATTAATCCATCTATATAATTAATATAAAACATCAGATCTGACGTTAATTATGAGATTAAAAATAAATCATAAAAATTAAATTAATATTAAAATATGAGATGAAATGAAACAAATGTAGAAATTAAGATGAAACTCCTGATTAATACAAGATTAAATTATAATAGATTAGATAAAACCTGATTAACGACTAATTTATTTGTATAATTAGTTTAATTTATTTCTCCTCAGTTTTAAACAGTATAAATAAAATGTGCATTTTAATATAGAGGAATTATAATTGTTTATTATTTGCAGGACAATTAATCATTGATTTATGTCTTCGGGAGTCATTGTTAATAAAGTTAAATTTAAAAGTGACAAATATCAAGAAAAACATGGAGGAATTTAATGAATTAAGGTTTAATTTCTGGCTGCAGGTTCTTACTGCTGGTTCTGCTGGTTCTGCTGGTTCTGCTGGTTCTGGTTCTAACTAACTGAGCAGCAGAGGGTCTAGTACTGACTGGAGGTAGTTCTGGTGGGTCTGGGTGGGGTTCTGGTGGTTCTGGTTCTAACTAACTGAGCAGCAGAGGGTCTAGTACTGACTGGAGGTGGTTCTGCTGGTTCTGGTGGTTCTGGGTGGGGTTCTGGTGGTTCTGGTTCTAACTAACTGAGCAGCAGAGGGTCTAGTACTGACTGGAGGTGGTTCTGCCGGTTCTGGTGGTTCTGGGTCTAACTAACTGAGCAGCAGAGGGTCTAGTACTGACTGGAGGTGGTTCTGCTGGTTCTGGTGGTTCTGCCGGTTCTGGTGGTTCTGGTTCTAACTAACTGAGCAGCAGAGGGTCTAGTACTGACTGGAGGTGGTTCTGGTGGGTCTGGGTGGGGTTCTGGTGGTTCTGGTTCTAACTAACTGAGCAGCAGAGGGTCTAGTACTGACTGGAGGTGGTTCTGGGTGGGGTTCTGCTGGTTCTGGGTGGGGTTCTGCTGGTTCTGGGTGGGGTTCTGCTGGTTCTGGTTCTAACTAACTGAGCAGCAGAGGGTCTAGTACTGACTGGAGGTGGTTCTGGGTGGGGTTCTGCTGGTTCTGGGTGGGGTTCTGGTGGTTCTGGTTCTAACTAACTGAGCAGCAGAGGGTCTAGTACTGACTGGAGGTGGTTCTGGGTGGGGTTCTGCTGGTTCTGGGTGGGGTTCTGCTGGTTCTGGTTCTAACTAACTGAGCAGCAGAGGGTCTAGTACTGACTGGAGGTGGTTCTGCTGGTTCTGCCGGTTCTGGTGGTGACGTTTTACTGACGTACACCGACAGGTCAACCAGCAACTGGGGGGGACACAGGAGCCAACCAATCAGAGCACAGCACAGCCGGAGCCGACCAATCAGAGCACAGCACAGCCGGAGCCGACCAATCAGAGCGCAGGGTGGAGGAGGACACGTCTACAGTGAATGAGGAGCTGAACGGAGACAAAAAGCTGGAGAAGCAGGTTCAGACTGAGGGAAACAGACGAGGATCAGCCCAAAGGTGTCGACTCATCATCAGAACCACGTTTACTGACTGAGCTGCTGATCAATCAAAGTATTGATCAGCTGATTGGTTCATTAAACGCTGAAAAATGTTGATTTAAAGATGAAGATTCAACCTAATCTGGACATTTACTCATTCAAAAATGACTCAAATCCATTAATTGATTATTAAATAGTTGGTGATTAATGTAACAGTTGGAAACTAATCAATTAATCGACTAATCGTTAATTTATTCTGGAATTAAATGATAATTTTCAGCATCTGGAGGAGAAGAAAAAAAAATCTCTTAATTCTGACTCTTTTTAAATAAATAAAAATAAATAAAAAATAAATTAAAATTGATTTATAGTTGATATTTGGTCAAATATGGAAAAATATTTGAAAAAATAGACCGAAAATTAATTTAAAAAAAAATGTAAAAGTAGAATTAAATAAAAAATAAATAAAAGTTGTATAAAATTATGAATATTAAAGATTAAAAATATGAGAATTATGGGAAAATTAGATGTAAAAATGAGAATAGGAGACAAAATATCAACATTTTAATAAATAATTTAATGTTTTTTAAACAAAAAAATTAATTTACCAAAATCAAGAAAAATAAAGATCAAAAACAAAAAAATTGTTTTAAAAAAAGGAAAAAAACCTGAATTTTATTCTATTTTTCACATTATTTCCAGCTTCTTAAATGTATTTAATATATTTGATTATTGATTAAACCAAAACAACATTTGGTGGATTCAGCTTCTTCTGTGATGATTTAATTATATTTTGACTCTTTGAATATAAAAGATGTTTTTCACCATCTGACATTTAATCTCATTAAATTAAAGTCGTTTTATTTGCAGCTCAGAATAAATAAATAAACGTTGTGCTGATGTGAAATAAATCTGAGATTTAACAAAACTACAGCAGCAGATGAGTTAATTAACTCAAAAATTTAAATAAAATTAAACAAGTGAAGGTTGAAATGAATGAAAACTATAAAAAAGGACAGTTTAGCAAAGCTCAGGCAAATTATATCAATTATATCAATTATAGCAGCTTACCTCCGACACTGTTTGGGCTCCCTGGGAGGAGGAGGTGAAGGAGGAGGAGGAGGAGGAAGGAGAAAAGCAGTGATAAATAGGGATTGCTGTGTGTGTGTGTGTGTGTGTGTGTGTGTGTGTGTGTGAACATTTTCAGGAGTGAAGCAGGACAGAATGAAAGTTGCTCATGCACCAATGTGTGTTAATTAAATCCAATATCAGCTGTGAAGCACTTTGAGCTGCATGTCCGTGTAAAAGGGTACAAATAAAGTTTTTTTCTGTTGAATAACATTTATTCATAAATTCTTTCTACTAATAATTTCTAACAGTCTGTATTTTTTAGAGTTTAACACTAGTCTAAATGTTTTCCTCATTAATCCCAGTGTTCCTCTTCACTAGTTTTGTCTGTGTAAAGGGTACAAATAAAGTTTTTTTCTGTTGAATAACTCCACAGAAAAAAATGGTTGAATAACTCCACAAAAATGTTGAATCACGCCACTAAAAAAAAATAACAGTTGAATAAGTCCACAAGGTCAACGAGGTGAATGTTTCTTCATATTAAAACGTGTATTTTTATACTAGAAACAATATTATGCTTGTTTCTATCATAGTATTAGTGAATATTAGTATTTTGGGGAGAGTATATATACTTTTTATATATTTCTATAAAACTTCTGCTGCATTCCCCTTAAGTATTTTCAGAATCATTTCGATATTTAGATTTTTTTTTAGATATTTAATATCAGAAAGTGACTTTAACATGAATTTTATTGTGAAAGAAGTACATTTGACTCGAGTGGTGCGTTCACGGACTTGTAGCATCATCTGGAAATTTGCAGTTAAAGTATTAAAGCTGCGTTTTAAAGCTGATATTGGTCATTGTTTATCATATTAGTGCATTTCTATCAGTAAAAGTTGCACAAACAAACAGGCACAGACAGATGTAATATTAGCAGCTGAAACCGGCGGTTTTTTCAGCATTTATCGTGATTTTTTCTCCCCCGTTAACATGCAAGCGGCCGGAGCAGACCTAGCCGGCTATGCTAACAAGGTCAGTTCCGGCTAGCGACTAGCGGGTTGGTTAGCAGGAAGCTAACAAGCGGCCTCCAGCTCCGCGTTCACCCCGCGAACACTCACCACATTCCGGCCGGTGATCCTACACAGTGCGTTAGAGATAATGGCTAACATGGTTTTCATGCTACGAAGCGGCGACCGGACCCTGAAAGGATTAAAAAAAACAACAAGGCGGGATTAGCGAAAGCCGCAGCTGGTGGTTAATTAGTGTCCGTCTGGGAAAGAAGTCCGGGTGGAAACATTGGTTCCGCGCTTGGTTTATAACTGGAGAGAGGCGCGAATTGGGATTTTTTTTTATTAATTAATCAAAAAATATGTATTTATTGATATATAAACATAAAATACAATAACGTGTAATATTATGATAATCAAACGCATAATGTATTTTGTATTTTTCTGTATAATGTTATATATCAATGAATCCGTCATCTCATTCTTATTTTTCTACAATACAATGTCTGCATTTTTTATTCCAGCATTTCATTTGTGAGGATTTTAATTTTCTTTTTTATTATTTTGTGACTATAAGACGAGAACTGGTCTATCTAATTTAAATCTCACTCTCACAGTTTTTAATACAAGACATCTTTGTTCAGGTTATAAAAAGTCTTATTTCCCTGATATCTTCAGGGTTATTTTTTTCAGACTTGTCAAATCTCCTGCAGAGGACATTATACTGTTGTGGTAACCCCAATAAATAAAATAAACATGGACAATTGATCGAATAAATAAGAATTTATTTATTCTGAGTAAAAACATACAGTAACTTCACCCTCCTCCTGAAACATCCAGAATAAAACCTCCCATCTGATATAAACAAAGCTAAATGTGACCATATTTAAAATATATAAACGATCATAAATAATAATAATGACGAAAATAAATTTAGGTCATTAAAAATATGTCTCTTAAAATTGTTTATCACTTGCTCCTTTTTCCCCTGATTTATTTATATTATATTATTTATATGTTTGTGTTCTCTTTTTGGTGTAAATGCTGTTTTATTAGTCTATTGTTGTGTTGTAAAACCTCTGACTTATTTTGTAAATGTGTTTGTGTTAAATAAAGCATTTATAAATATTAAAAAAATACAATCTAAAAAAAGATGAAAACACTCACATGCCCCGCCTCTGATTGGACAGAAGCCAGCCGGAGAGCTGCCCTCTGATTGGTCAGAAACCTGAGCTCCCTGCCGACTGACCAATCAGGAGCCGCCTATAAAAACCGCTGTCCACAAAGAAGCGGTCAGTAGAGCGGCAGCGACCCGGCCGAGGGGTGACAGTTACTGGATGTTCTTGTCTCTAATTCCGCGTCCGGACCACCAGAGGCTGACTGTGGAGAGGGAATCCACTCAGTAGCGAATGAAGAAACATCTAATCTTTCACTTCACATACCGAGGACTACGAACGAAAGGAAAAAAGAGGAGAAAATGGAGTATAAATTACGAAAAGCGGAACCCAAGGACGTGTCTGATATATTACGACTGGTGAAGGTAAGGGTTAAACATTAAGGCCCGGAGCAACAAAAACCTCCATGTTAGACCTGAACCTCAGTAATAATAATATATTCATTATAATAGAGGGATTATAATATGATTATAACAGAAAAACGACTGGAATCGCTGAACAGTTGAACAGGTTCAGGATAGCATCATCACCCTGGAGTCTTAACGTTAAACCACAAAATAAGAAACTCTCTTTTCGCTCCTATTCTTTCCTACATGGAACAGTCATTAAAAGGTTTTTATATTTAACCACGGTTATTATCCGAACAAATGTTCTTAAATATATTTTTTTAATAAAATATTTATCTCGAAATTGCCTCTCAAGTTCCTGCTTCGGGTGTAATTCCATGTTTCACCTGCTGCAAAGTAAACGTGAGGCGGGGGGGCGCTGTGGAGCAGAAACTCCAAATTCGGCAGATAAAACTATTTTTATTTAAAAAATACAATATATTAAAGGAAATAAAACCCAACGTCAGCTCTGATAATAATAAAACTGTTTAGGATATGTTGTATGTTAAATGAGTGGTGGGAAAAAGCAGGATGAGACCCGAAGAGGAGACCCACTTCCGGTCACACAGCTGTGACGTCATCGGATGACGTAGTTGTTATTGTTAACTTGACCTCGAGTAATCTGATTACAGTTGTTTAACAAAGGAAATCTACATCAAATAATGTCAGTAAATACAATTAAACTATGATTTAGTATATTTGAATAGCAGATAAAACACCACATATGATTTTCAGAATATTTATTTATTTTTTATTTATATATATTTTTTTTCTGACAGATTATTTGACTCTGAACTCAGAATGTTTTATTTATTTATTTTTTTTTCTACTTACACTAATATATTAAGATATCTAAGAACCGGAGAGCATAACTAATTATAGGTGAGTCAATTTATTGTTTGGGGGCTGTTAAATATTTACAAATTGTGGAAATAATGAAAATAAATTCCACCGTTTTTTAATAAAACTTGATATTTAATTAACTGATGAGAGAAAAGCACAAATCTTCTAATAATACTCCCAATTATTTGTGTTTGGGGAAAAATGTCAAATTATTAATTTCTGATCAACTAATCATTGATCTAATTAAAGTTGTGAGTTTAAAACTAAATATATTTTCTGTATAATCATTAATAACTAAGAAAAAAACGTCAGATCTTTACATTTGAGTCACTGAATCCAGCAAATATTTAGCAAATATATTAAAATTATGTAAAAGTCTAAATACTGTAGTTACATATTAATTATTGCAGCTCTAATGTTGGTAGATATTACAACATTTTTAGTGATTTTTATCTGTTTGTATCAGTAATTACAAGCAAATAACTACTAATACAGATTTTAGGCTTTGATATTTTCCTTTAAATATGTATTTTAGTCACGATTCTTTTGAAAATAAATATCTGCATCATTTGTCTTTTCTTTGCAGGAACTTGCTAAATATGAGGAGATGGAGCATCAGGTGACGCTGACAGAAAAAGGTGAATTCTTTTAGTTTCCTCCTTCTCGTCTCTTTATTCTCTTTATTCTGAGTTTGAACTCGTTAATTTATTCTCTGATCTGTTGGTGGTAGAACTCCTGGAGGACGGGTTCGGTGACACCCCGTTCTACCAGTGCATCATCGCAGAAATCCAGGGCCAAGGTAGGAAATGAGCTGCTTTTATTCTGTATTTTATATATATATACATCAATACCATGTTAGAGTTGGTTAAAGTGAGTTTAAGGTTCATTAAAGTGAGTTTAAGGTTCATTAAAGTGAGTTTAAGGTTCATTAAAGTGAGTTTAAGGTTCATTAAAGTGAGTTTAAGGTTCATTAAAGTCAATTTTAGGTTCATTAAAGTGAGTTTAAGTTAATTTTAGATTAATTTAAGTGTGTTTAAGTATAATTCCAGTGAGTTTAGTTTACTTTAAGTTCAGTTCTCGTAGACGTTTCTAACCCTGAGTCAGAGTTTCTGTGTGAACAGACTCCACCTGTTTCTTTATCTACAGGTTAAATATTTATATTTCTATAGTCGCTCCACTTCCTCCTCCTGTTTGTTGAAGCTGCAGCTGTTTCCACTCGTCTCAACCACAACTTTTTATTTTAATACAAGTTTCTGCAGCTTCTAATTAAACCTGAGGTTAAACTTTACTTCCTGTTTGTATTTTCAGTCGTCGTTTCCTCGTTTGTTCCAGTCGTTAACGACCAAACGTTTCCTGCTTTTGCTGCGTTTCAATGATTAAATATATCTATGAAAATATATCCATTCTTATTTAACAGCTTTTACTTTTCCTGTCATAATAAAGTGGATTTATTTAATATTAGAAAGTGACTTTTGATGATTCTGTACATTAAATACTTGTCTCTTCACTAGTTTTGAAAGTACAAACTATTTATTGGTTGTTTCTTCCTCCAGATGTGAAGGTGGTGGGTTTTGCCATGTACTACTTCACCTATGACCCCTGGGTGGGTAAACAGCTTTACCTGGAGGAGTTCTACGTGATGGACGAGTACCGAGGTCCAGGATCCAGTTATATCCTCTCTGTTCACTTTAATCCATTATTTATATCCTCTCTGTTCACTTTAATCCATTTATAATTAATGGATTAATCCATTTATCTCTTTTATCTCCTGTTTTGTTTTTTCTGTCCAGGCCTCGGCATCGGTTCAGGAATCCTGCGACACCTCAGCGACGTGAGTTTTTATTTTATTATTAAATGTATTTATTTTAGGTGGATATGACTCTTATTTTAATGTGTAGACGTAGTTTTCCTCAATTAAATTCTTCTTTAATCAGTTGGAATTAATTGGATGAATTCTAAAATATAGAATAAAGTAGAATTATCTTGAATTTAATACAAATTCAAATAAATTATACAAATTTAATAAAAAAAATCAATAAAAATTAAATAAAAAAAATCAATAAAAATTCAATAAAAAATCAATAAAAATTCAATAAAATCAATCACTCCCCTCCTAATGGAATAATTAAAGATAATTCTACTCATTATTGGATTAATTAAACCATAAAAGATATTTTCACTTTTTAAGATTTAATTAATTTCAGAATAATTTAACTGTTAAAACAGTTTCATCTCTGTAAATTGCAGGTTAATTAATCCTGTGAATAAAGGTGTCTTGTTTGTAGCCTCCCCTCCATGAATGATCCTATAATAGTGTTTTATTTAACTTCCCTGTGCTGCAGCTGGCCATGAAGACTCGTTGTACAGGGATGATGTTCGTGGTGGCTGAAAACAACGAGCCGTCGCTGCAGTTCTATAAACGACGAGGAGCTGAGGATCTGTCCCAGGAGGAGGGATGGAGGCTGTTCAGGTTCGACAAGGACACGCTGGTCAAGATGGCCACGCCTCCGGAGGAGTGACCAGGAGGAGGAGGACACGCCTCCTATCTGACCAGGAGGAGGAGGACACGCCTCCTATCTGACCAGGAGGAGGAGGACACGCCTCCTATCTGACCAGGAGGATTCACAGCTCAGCTTTAATAAAGACGACTGAGTTTATTTTAGAAGATGTAGTTGACAGCATTTAACCAACGTTTCTGATCTGTAGCCTGTTAACAGTTAAATTACAATAAAACGTCTGATCAGATTTGCTGCTGTTTGTGTTTCTTCACATGAGTTTATCACCAACAGATTAAGAAAAAAGTCAGAATTGGGAGATTTTTTTAAGTCAGGATTGGGAGATTTAAAAAAAAAAAATCTGAATTAGGAGAATGGAAGAACAGAAAGTCTGAATTAGATAGAAAAGTCAGAATTAGGAGATAAAAGTCCGAATTAAATCGGAAGAAAAATGAAAGTCAGACTTGCTGCAGAGCCTCAGGAGGCTAGAGTGGGTGATGTCATCGCTAGAGTGGGTGATGTCATCGCTAGAGTGGGTGATGTCATCGCTAGAGTGGGTGATGTCATCGCTAGAGTGGGTGATGTCATCGCTAGAGTGGGTGATGTCATCGCTAGAGTGTAGAGGGAGAGAAAATAGCCCTGAAAAATACATTTATAAATTGCTGTAGTAACTGCTACACTCACTGCACATCAATAATGTTTATATCAAAACGTAGGCGTGACTGTCCTGATCGATAAAATACCACTAACCAAGCTGAGAGTTCTACGGTTTTATCGCTACGAGCCTCCAACCGCAGCTTGGTCCCTGTTTTGCTCCCATTCAGTCCAATGTTAAATTTGAATTTGAAAAACCTTGATTTTCAAAATCGTCTTACTTTTTAAACTGCTCCTGTGCTCACATTTTTCAAGTTACAGAAATAAAAATGATATCAGTGCGACCAGGGGAAGGTCTGCTCTCGGAAAATCTGATCATTTTGTCACCATCTTCTACAGTTTTTGAATTATGAGCATTTGTTCGGGGTGTGCTCCAACCAGAGGTAGCCTCTCTGCCTACCCAGATTTAGTCGGTTAGTGATGTCATCAGATGTAGCAGAGCAGTTGGTCACCATGGTAACGGTGCAGCTGGTCACTGTCAGGTTGAAGCTGATTGGCTCATGATGTCACGCTGAAAGCTGATTGGCTGAATGGTTTCCATCAATAACTTTGGATCTAAACCTCCTACAACCATATAACTTGGTGGAGATCATGTTGAGGACCAATCAAACTGATTCCATAGTATTGTGGCCCCGCCTCCTCAAAGCTGATTGGCTCATGGGCTTTCCTTCATAACTTTGGATGTAAATGTCAAAACGCTCACCAAACTTTCTGAGATTGATGATACTAACACCCTGCAGCATCCATAGTCACGTGGTGGTTACCACGGCAACAAAGTCAGTGTTTTGGTGGAATTGATTCCCATGCACCGACCCCTGACATCCCCACAGCACAGACCCAACTCTCACAGTTTCCACAGGAATTGTCTAGTTATTGTCTTTATTTCCTTTGTGTGGAAGCAGCTGCTGATTCTCTCTGATCTACATGAGTTTTATTGCTGCAGGAAACGTGTGATTTAACCTGTTAACCTAAAACAGCTGGTGAGTAACAGCAGCTGAGGTATGTGAGGTCAGTGAACGGACTGGAAACACGACGTCAGCCGTTTGATAACGAGACAAAAAACACCACAGAGGAAGTGAAACAGGAACATTTGGTCCAGACTTTACTGATTTAACAGTTTCAGGCTCCTGTTCCCATCACGGACAACACAAAGTGATGCTTTATTTAGCTTCTAAGAGAAGTTGTTGGTTGTTTTAGGTTTTAAAATGAGTTGGTTTCTTCATGTTACAAAAACGTTGCTGGTTTCTTTAGTTTATAAGAGAAGTTATTGTTTTCTTCAGTTTTATGAAGCTGTTGGTCTTTGTAGGTTATAAAACAGTTGGTTTCTTCAGGTTTTTATAATAGTTGTTGGTTTCTTCAGGTTCTAAGAGGAGATGTTGGTTTTCTTCAGGTTATCAGAGTTGCTGGTTCCTTTAATTTATAAGAGAAGTTGCTGATTTCTTCCTGTTCTAAACTTTAAAAAGTTGTTTTCTTCAGGTTCTAAGAGAAGTTGTTGGTTTCTTCAGGTTTTTATAAAGTTGTTGGTCTTTCCAAGTTATAAAATAGTTGTTTTATTCAGGTTTTAGGACAAAGTTGTTGCTTTTCTTCAGGTTTTGGTTTTTTCAGGTTTTTAGCAGAGTTTCTGGTGTTTTCAGGTTATAAAACAGGTGGTTTCTTCAGGTTCTAAGAGGAAATGTTGATTATTTCAGGTTATAGGAGTTGCTGATTCCTTTAATTTATAAGAGAAGTTGCTGGTTCCTTCAGGTTTTTTTTTTTGTTGTTTCTTCAGGTTTTTAGTCGTTTGATTCTTCAGGTTTTTAGTCGTTGGTTCCTTCAGGTTTTTAGTCGTTGGTTCCTTCAGGTTTTTAGTCGTTGGTTCCTTCAGGTTCCTTCAGGTTTTACATGTGATTCCACACGTGATTCTTCTGTTTTTATTTAACTTCTGAACAAACACCAGACGTCAGCGTCTGATCCACAGAAACAAAGAAAAGAGAAGAAGAGAAAACGCTCCTGAGGCCAGAGGATCAGCACAAGTTGATGGTTCAGCAGGTTTAATCTCATCATTATTAACACATCACAACACGTTCAGTGCAGCATCAGCATCATTAAACACAAGTTCATTCAAGTCAATCACTGGAAACTGGAGTTAAATCCATGGAAACGACTGGAATAACCAGGAACCTTTACTTCTACTGGAGTTAAATCCATGGATATGACTGGAATAACCAGGAACCTTTACTTCTACTGGAGTTAAATCCATTAAACTAACACTAGTTGAATATTGTGTTGTTTTATTAGCAGCGTCACCAGTGAAATAATATACGTGTCACAAAGAGTCCCTTCAGTCCAGAGAAACAGGAAGTGGACGGTGATTTCAGAATAAAACGTTTGTGTGATGAGGTAAAAACGTCTGATTCTTCAGAATAAATGTTGATGTTTATGGAATCACAGGATGAGGAAGTGACAGGAAAAGCAGCACAAACAGGAAAAAAACAGAGGTCCTCACAATGTCACAGGTCCCCATAATGCATGATGTACTAATGTCGGTGTGTGTATTCACTTTTTATGACATTTGAGGTGATTTTTCTGACTCTTCACTCCATTTTAATGGTAGATTTATATTTACACTATTCCAGCTACAGTTGAAGCGTTGGTCCTCATAAGGAACGCAGAAAATCAAGGTCCCCACAACGTAATAAAGACGTGTGTAAAAATGTTCAGTCCAAAAAAAACATTACAATAGTTTGGAATTTTTTATTAGCTTTTATTTTTATTAGTTCCCCATTTAGCTTCGTTTTATTTAATTTTAATTTAGATTTAATTTATTTTAGTTGAGTCTTTTAGGGTTTTTTTTACCCCAATTTAGCTTAATTTTATTTAGTTTTATCTTAGTATTAATTCATTTTAATTTGTTTTATTTTAGTTTTATTTCATTTTATAGTCATTTTTATTAGTTGTAGTGTGGATTTTATCATTTTTAAGGTATTTTTTATTTAGCATCACCTTTATTTTTTCCAATTTAGCTTCTTTAAATTAGTTTTAGCTTAGTTTTAATTCATTTTAATTTAGTTTTATAGTAATTTTTATTAGTTTCATTGTGGATTTTATAATTTGTGATGCATTAATATTTAGTCTCGCCCTTTGTTTTTGTTTTTTTCCAATTTAGCTTCATATTAATTCAATTTTAATTCATTTTAATTTAGTTTTAATTCATTTTAGTTGAGTTTTAATGAAAAAAAACCATCATTCAATCTGTAAAAGATCATTTTCTTGATAATTTGACTCAGTTTTATTTAGTTTAAGTGAAGTTTTGTAAACAAACGACACCGTTTTCAGTCATTATTGTTGTTGTTTTTGATAAATCCTAGTTTTTATTTATATTCCAGTTAATTAAGATGTTTTTTTCAGTCTAGTTCTGGTTCATTTCCCTTCATGATAATAACTTAGGTCCAGATCCGTCGTATAAATCACGTCTGACCTGAAATATCTGGATAAAATCAGGATAAAACCATGGAGACGTGAAACGTTGCTGCAGCAGATCCAGTGGTTTGATTTCTTCTTCTTCTTCTTCTTCTTCTTCTTCTCAGCTGCTCGTGTCGTCGTTTTCTTTCTTCTCAGACTTTAAATCCCCCAAAAAATAAAAGAAACGAGACTCAAGTCAGTGAAAACGACAGAAAACTGAAGATTTTCTTGACGATTTATAAAAGTTCAGTGAAACAGCTTCAGCAGCTTCTAGAAATAACAGCTTTATTATAATAAACTACTAGAATATAGTAATAATGTCTCTAATATTGATTCTTTTCAATATATTGTGATATTTCCATTTTTCTTTATTACATTTTTCCTGTTTGTTTAATTTACTTCAGTGTTTTTTCACTTTTATTACCATTAACACCTGTTACTCTTATCTCTACAGATTTAAATGCATTTTATTTGTATGAAAACTGCTTTATAAATAAAGTTTGATTGAATTAAATGATCCTTCAAAGCTTTATTGTCCAGGAAAAAAAAATGTATTTTTCAAAATAGATAAATATATAAAATTCTAAATATAATAATAAATAATGTGAATAAATAAAAATACACAGCTGTGTTCATGAATAACTAATAAATATTAAATATTAAAAATTAAATATTACAAATAGACTCATCCTTATTTGTCAGTTTTTACAGTAATTATATGAGTTTATAAATAAAAACAGACATTTCTGTTTATTTTTCTTCATTTTCTGTGAATTAATTTAATCATTAAAACGTTTTTCCTTCACGTTTTGGTTCAGGATATAACATTTTAAACTATTATGAGGATTTTCAGCTTTAATATCATTTTATTTTCCTTTATTTTGACGTTTACTCACCTTTTTCTTAGTAAAATCCACTTTTTTCCACAGATTCTCTCCAGCGGTTCGACCTCGATGAGACCAGATTAACACCGAGTCACGACTCAGCTGCAATAAATAAAATATAAATAAAATATAAATATAAACTATAAATATATGACTTAGTTAGTTTAATACATTTTATATGAAAGCCTGTTGATAAAACAGATAATTAACTGATATTTGGAGGCATTTTATGCTTAATGAGCTACTTTTAATACGTAAATGTAGAATATACAACAAATATTAATATAAAATATTTAATAAATGATGATTATTGATCATTTTACACCATTTTATATCCGTTATCAATAGAAATGTGATGATTATGAGTCATATTTATATAGTTTATTATTCCATTGGCAGATTATTTCACTAATTTATAGGGTTTTTGTAGTAAAAAGTCTGAATTAGGAGATAAAAAGTCTGAATTAGAAGATAAAAATCTGAATTAGAAGATAAAAAGTCTGAATTAGAAGATAAAAAGTCTGAATTAGGAGATAAAAAGTCTGAATTAGAAGATAAAAAGTCAGAATTAGAAGATAAAAAGTCTGAATTAGAAGATAAAAAGTCTGAATTAGATAAAAAGTCTGAATTATAAGATAAAAAGTCTGAATTATAAGATAAAAAGTCTGAATTAGGAGATAAAAAGTCTGAATTAGTAGATAAAAAGTCTGAATTAGGAGATAAAAAGTCTGAATTGTGAGATAAAAAGTCATTTATTTATTTATTATAAATAATTATTTTTTATTTTTATAATTAATTATTATTAAATATCATGTTTAACAAAGAAAATCCTCAAATTCTCACATTTCAGGTGAATTTTTCTTTAAAAACGACAAAAATGTTGAATCGATTCCAACTTTTGAAGCTTTAGCTGATTGTTTTTCTATATTATATATAAATATAATACATATATAATATTTCCACATTTATTTTTACACGTTTTATGACTTTATTCTGTTATTAAAACATTTTAATCAGATTTTTATCTCCACATCTGAGTGTTTGAGTCCAACCTGCAGAGAAAAGAGCTGAAACTTGAATCTATTCTATAATATTTGAGTTATTTTAGTTTTTTACCTTTAATAAAGACGCAGCCTGTTGAGGATAAAACAAGGAGGCGCTGAGAGACATGAAACCAACAGGAAACAGCAGCCGCTTCACTCTGGAGCCTGGAAAATACAAGAAAATACACGTTTTATAGCAAATATCACAAAAAAACACAAGAAAAACAACATGTAAAAGTAAAAAAGCATTAAATTAAAGCACGTTTCAACCTTTAAAGTCACTTTAATGTCCTTAAAAAGAGAAAAGTGTCTTAAATGGAGCAGATTTCTGCATAAAATCACGTAATAAAAGACAGAGAAGTGACTTTTTCCTATAAATATGTCAGTGTTTTCCTGTTTTATGGTGTTGACTCTCGTTATCAGGCTGAAGTTTCACCTTTAGCCAAATAAAGACCCAGGAAACCAGAGAAAACCACAGCGACTCCACTGGGGTAAAGGTCAGCAGGAGGATCCTGGAGCAGCTGGATCACACCTGGAAAACAGCAGTTAATCTCAGTTTAATCCCAGTTTAATCCCAGTTTAATCTCAGTTTAATCTCAGTTTAATCTCAGTTTAATCCCAGTTTAATCTCAGTTTAATCTCAGTTTAATCCCAGTTTAATCTCAGTTTAATCCCAGTTTAATCCCAGTTTAATCTCAGTTTAATCTCAGTTTAATCCCAGTTTAATCCCAGTTTAATCTCAGTTTAATCCCAGTTTAATCCCAGTTTAATCTCAGTTTAATCTCAGTTTAATCACAGTTTAATCTCAGTTTATCAGGATTTATGTCTCATCAGGACAAATGCAGCAGCTTTAAAGGAAAAACAACAAATATTTGCAGGTTGCAGCTTCTACAATGTGAGAATTTAAAGGTTTTCATGAGGATAAACTGAATCCTGGACATTGATTGATCAGTTATCAATAGAAATGTGATGATTAGGAGTCGTATTTACTCCAATTAGTCAAATATCTTATTCTGTTGGCAGATTATTTAACTAATGTCATGTTTGTTAAAGGTTTTGTGATAAAGAAAGTCTGAATTATTAAATAAAAAGTCTGAATTATTAGATAAAAAGTCTGAATTATTAGATAAAAAGTCAGAATTGGTAGATAAAAAGTCAGAATTAGAAGATAAAAAGTCAGAATTAGGAGATAAAAAGTCAGAATTAGATAAAAAGTCAGAATTAGAAGATAAAAAGTCTAAATTGGAAGATAAAAAGTCTGAATTAGGAGATAAAAAGTCAGAATTAGTAGATAAAAAGTCAGAATTAGAAGATAAAAAGTCTGAATTAGGAGATAAAAAGTCTGAATTAGTAGATAAAAAGTCAGAATTAGAAGATAAAAAGTCAGAATTAGAAGATAAAAAGTCAGAATTATAAGATAAAAAGTCTGAATTAGGAGATAAAAAGTCTGAATTAGGAGATAAAAAGTCAGAATTAGATAAAAAGTCAGAATTAGATAAAAAGTCAGAATTAGATAAAAAGTCAGAATTAGATAAAAAGTCAGAATTTGTCACCAGTGACTGTTGTTATGGAGGAGTTGATGCTGGGCTCCACTGTTCTGTAAAAACTCTGAGACACAAAAACAACAACGTTACTGTTGAAACTAACGTAGAAAATATATTAAATTAACATTTAAATAAGAAAAATTACTAGAAACAAATGAATCAAACTGCTGTTTGTAAAATGAGTGAAATATAAATATATAACATTTATTTAGGGCGGACAGGAAATATAACGTCCTTTATATTATTAAGATTTATTATTATTAAAACTAATAAACAATTCAAAATAGGAATTAAAAAAAAGCTTTAAAATCTAATTAAAACTAAACTAAATTGAGAACAAAAAGGAATAAAATTAAATTAAATAACTAAGTTTCATAGAAGAAAAGAATAAAATAAAGTTTAAAATCATTTACCTCAACTTTCTCCATCGCAGCCAAACTTGTTTTCTGCAGGAAAAAAACACAGAAATTAAATTAATTCTATAAAAATAATATTATTATATTATAATAATATTATAATAATTTGATATTATAATATTATTTTTAATAATTATTTCCCTATTTAAAAATAGACACATCTGACATGTTGCAAAGATTTAATTATTTAAATTTAATTTAATTAAGTTAGTTTAGAAATAATTTAGCAGATAATAAATATACTAAATATTTCTAAATAAATGTTATTTCATTATTTCAATATATCTCATTATTTAGAAATATTATGAATATTATTATATATATTATATTATTATTATATATTTATAAATATTATTATAAATATTTTTATTTTTAAATTTTATCTCATTATTTTGAGATATATATTATTATTATATTTAATAATTATTATTAATTAATTAATTATTACACTAATATTATTATTATTACATATTTATCACATGTAAAAAGATTATTTTTTATTATTCTCGAGACTAGAATAATAATAATTAATAATAATAATAATAATAATGAATAAAACATATAAACACATCAGGGTTTAAATATATATAATAATATTAATATTCTATAATAATTTAAATAAAATGATATAAAGAATATTATTTTTCCTTTAAAGTTTTTTGATTTTTTGAGAAAATATTTTGTTATTTTGAGATAATTGAGTCTTTATTTCAAGGTGTTATCTCGTTTTTTCAGTAAATTAAGTCATTATTTTTAAATATCTCATTATTTTAAAATATTAAGTAATTATTTCAAGACATTATCTCATAATTTCGAGATATTAAGACATTATTTAAAGAAATTATCTTGTTATTTTGAGATATTAAGTTGTTATTATTAAATATCTCATTATTTCGACATATTATCTCATTTTTCAGGTAGAAATTGTGAAAGAAATGATCGTAAACTGAATATATGAGGGATTAGTTTAGTTTTTTCCTACATTTTATAGATAAAACACTGATTAATCGATTGAAATAATAAAAATTGCCAGTAGTTTTAAGCTCAGCAGCTTAAAAACCACATTTACATGTTGTTATTTTATTATTTGGAGTCATTTTATTGATAAAACTGTTAAATTCACTGTGAATATCTTCTGTTTGTTTAGTTTTCCAACAGCAGATTTAACATCTTTCTGCTGTGGAATGAACATTTAACGACGTGATCCTGGGATTTCTTTAAACAATGATCCACATTTTCCACCAAAGGAATAATTAAAGGATGAAGAGAACAACAGCGTTTATGTTATTATGCTGTTTATGGTTGATTAACAGTTTATTTCAGGCTGTTTATACGTATAATTAAACCACTAGATGTCATGTTATGTTATTTGTAGTGTACCTGACACCGGTCCGTATACGGCTGCATCGTTTTCCTTAACGAGGCCACGCCCTCCTCCAGAAGCCCCGCCTCCTGCTGCTCACACCGCGACTCCACATCTGGACGACTGTACAGAGACGGCAGCTGGAATAAAAAACACACCATGAGTGGAAAGATACTGACATTTCAATGTGATTGAGTTGTTGTTTCTCTTTTTCTACTCTCATGTAAAGTATCCGAGTACTTATTGATTATCTGACCTCATCAATACTGATCAGTGAACTCTTCTTCTTCTTCATGTCACCGGCCGCCAGCACAGAGCTGCTCAGCAGGCAGGAGAGGCCGGGGGCCGCGGCACACAGCGACACCTGGTGGACACACACACACACACACACACACACACACACACACACACACACACAATAAAAACAGAAATTACAGATTAAAACAACATCTTAAAAACACATATTCAGAGTCTTTAGAGAAATTATGGACTATAAATATGGCCTTTAACGTCCTATAATGTTAAATTATATATAATAATATCATTTTAATGTCTAATAACATAATTTTAATATCTAATAACATCATTTAATATCTAATAACATCATTTAATATCTAATAACATCATTTAATATCTAATAACATCATTTAATATCTAATAACATCACCACACGTGTGTGTGTGTGTGTGTGTGTATTATATGTGTATATTTTAAATTTTAAATTGTGATGTGTGTTTTATATTTTATAATTTTATATTGTGCTGTAATGTTGTTGAAGAGCCCATCCAGTGACAGGAGTTGACAATTATCAGCTAACTATAATCTATAAATATAAAATTTATTAAAATAATTAATGGAGGAAAAACACTCTTTAATGGACACTAGCGGTAAACGAACTTTTTTTTTTCCTAGGATGATTCCGGGTTGACCCACCCTACTCCGCCTCTGATTGGCTCTTCCTGGATTTTTACCCCAACCTCAGCCAATCACACGCCTCGTGTCTAAATTCAACCAATCAGAGGCCGCGCAGGGGCGGGTGGTTCCAGAATCATCCTAGGAAGACGAAAAGCATGCTAACGGTAACGTTAGCATTTGGCTAATTCCTCAACGCGCCTTCGCGGTTAAATTAACGTTAAACTCGTTGTAGTTTCCTTTATTTCTAATTATCAACCGCTGATAAATAACGACAACGTTTATCTAATATAAAAACGTAAAAAAAATAAAAACGTTATCCTTACCAGCTTCACATATGACATCCTCCTCCAATAAACTTTCGCTTTCTACGGCAAGCCGGAGACAGAGGAAGGCGCATGCGCATTATATCTTCCGCTGACAAACGGCGGCGCGCGGACCAATCCCGGCCGTCCAGCAGAAATATTGGGCCCATTGATAAAATATTTAACTTTAATAATTATTATAAAAATATATAATATAAACATTGAACGTTATAACCATTAAATGTATATTTACTCAATATTTACACTGCATTGCAGTAACAATACTGATAAATATCAGGGTTTAAATATATAGAATAATATTAATAATCATAATATATTATAATAAACTAAATAAAATTATATAAGGAATATCACTTGTGAAATATTAAGTCATTATTTCAAGATATTATCTTGTTATTTTGAGATATTAAGTTGTTATTTTTTATTTATTTTTATTGTTATCTCATTTTTCAGGTAAAAATTGTGAAAGAAATGTTTTTTCAGCATTTCTAATGATTTTAAACTGAGTTTAGTTTAGTTTTTTCCTACATTTCATAGACAAAACAGTGATTAATCGATTGAAATAATACAAATTTCCAGCAGCTTTAAGCTCAGTAGCTTTAAAACTACATTTATGTTGTTATTTAACAGCTGAATAATTATTCGGAGTCATTTTATTGATAAAAATGTTAAATTCTCTGATTCCTGCTGCTTCACTGTGAATATTTTCTAGTTTAACATGTTTCTGCTTCTGAATAAACACAATATTTAAGCAAAAACAAATAAAACACCTCAATAAACTCATTAATTTTAATAATAATCACATTTCTGTGCATTTAAGAGTTGATCTGAAGCTTAAATATATTAATAGTGTAATACAAGTATAATAAATATGATATAATATATTAATTAAAGTCCTGAATAAAAAAAAATCATCTTTTACTGCAATACTTTAACTGTGTTGCAGTAAAAACACTGATAAGTTTCATCAGACTCATGATAATATGAACTTTTACTGAATAAAACAAATAAAAGGCTCCAATAAACTGGTTAATTCTAATAATAATCACATTTTGGTGCATTTAAGAGTTTCCTCGTGGTCAAATTGGCTCCTGTGAATTAATTCTCTCAGTTTATAAACTACTAAATCATAATAAAAGTGCATTAAAGAACATTTCCAGGGTCCTGTCACACACACACGAACAGAAAAAACCACAGGATTCCACCTGAAAGTCGACCAATATGAACATTTATTTCTGGAAAGAAGTTACAAATCGTTTCCAAAGAGTTTCTACTCAGATTATAAGATATGTTAATCTGATTTATTTAACTTTCTGTTTCAGATACAGTCGAGTAGCACGGTATGTGTTTATTTTATTTAAATCCTCTATTCGGTTCCTACTGACAGACTGAAGGTGGGACTAAAGGAAGCTGCTATGACTGAAATGTGCCTCGAACCAGGAACAGTAGTTATTTATTCTATCGCTTAATTCTTAAATTCAACAGCGACGTGAGAGGAGAGCGGCGGGTGTGATGTCATAAAGTCGCCTGCAGAGACAGTGTGATTCATTAAAAAGGCAGTCGATGTACAAAATCAAACAAAATAAAGTTTTGAACCTGCAAAATGAACGGATTTAATACAAAAAAACACAAATAATAAAATACAGCAACTTTAACGTGTCGTTTAGCTTCTGTGGATCAAGTACTCGGATGCTTTTATTTTGAAAATCAAGATGCATAACGACAGAAAAACAAGGATGTTTATGCAAATTAAGGTGTTTAAAGGCCCCATATGTAGAAATAATAGATAATTAGAGGGAGACAATAACTATTAAACTCATGAAAATGGTTATTTCTCTTTGAAATTCAGACCAAATAGGAAAATCTCCTGTTTATTCTTGATTTTAGAGACAAACAGTGAGGTTTATGTTCATATGAGGCCTTTAAATGTTCTCCCCTCCTTAAAAAAAACACGACTCTGTGATTCTGTGGCTCAGGAAAAACATAAAAAACAGTGAATTAAAGGATGAAACCGCAGTTTAATCCCTTCACGACGCCAGTATCCTGCTGCTAATCTGCATTAATGGAGATTTTCTGTCATATTTGTATTGTTTGTTTTTAAATCAGCACCCTGGTCAGTTCACTGGAAGAAGAGAGTTTCCCTGGACAGCGGAACTCCAATAAATAATCCTATTAACGGTTTAACTGCATAGCTCGGCGGTAAAGCGACAACGTAATAAATAACTTAAATACTCGAGACAGAACGGCATCAGTGTTTTAGCCCTTTTCACAGTCGGCTCATGGAGAAATAAGAAGGAAAACGTTAAATTAAACGCGTGTGGAGGTTTGACGACAGGTTTCAGTGTCTGAAATCAACTGGACCGACGCTTCAATGCTGGTTAGAATTAACTTTGGTGGCTGATCAGTGGCTGGTCGGCTCATTAGTGTCTAAATCATCAGATTGAACCCGTTTCTCAGAGAAAGATGCGAAACGAGTCGCCCGATTTAAGGTGGAAGAGCTAGCTGCACGTTTTATTTTGAAATTCACCTCCGCCGGAGTTCATTTCAGACACTGACTCAAAGGAAAAGGCTGGTTATTTAATTAAAAGAGACGATTTGGAGCCAAAGCAACAATGAACTGATGTAAAGCCTGATGATAAGAAGATATATATCTTAGAGTGACTCACTATCACTAGATAATACGCCTGAAATAATAATATATCCACCTTAAAAGGTAAAAAGCAGTCGTTAGGTGTTTATTCCCTGCATTTCAAAATAAAAGCATTGGGTTTAAAAGACAAAACCCTGATAATATTTTGTATTTTGATGCATTTGGTTTATATCCTTATTTAAAATGTGAAGAAAAGTGTTAATTTCTTTACAGAAAATGAAGAAAAATGATAAATTAATGATGAATTCTAAAGGTTTTTCAGTTTATACAGTAAATGTTTGAGTTTTTCTATAAAATAATTTAAAAAACTGACAATTTTCTCTTCACTTTTCTATTTAGGATATAAAACGCATCATTCCCAAAGCATAGAAATATAAATTATTATAAGAATTCAGCCTTTACTAAGATTTAAATCAGTATATTCCATCCTGAAAGAGGGAAATAAATGATTAAATGTGTTACTGTTAATGATAAATGTGATAATAAACCTTTAATATTATAATAATATTATATTTTTATAGATTATAGTTCTTATTGGATCAGTTTTCTGTCGTTTTGGCTCCAAACATCATAAAAACCGGATGAAATCAGGCCAGAAAAGCAGGAAAAACCCACAGGAAGAAGCGATAAAGTGCAGGGAATGAGACACAGAAGCTGCTCTGAGGGAAAAGATCAAATAAAAGTATAAAAATCAAAGAATCGACCAGAACAAGTCCCCGTCTTATGACATCATCACCATCGTCAGCGTTGATGAGCGGTGATAAACGAGCCTCCTGTACCGTGTAGTGTTGACGGGGATTTTCCTCTAAATCACACACACACACTCTCTCACACACACACACACACACTCTTACACACACACTCTCACACACACTGACTCAAACGTGGAGGAAGGAGCAGCCACAGTGATGATCTATGAACATGAATATGCTGAATATCTGGGAGTAAAGAGCAGAATTTGGACTAAAAGCCGGAACGCACTGGAAGAGGTCAAAGGTGAATTTAATTAACAGCTGGTCTTAACGAGCTGCTTGATGTTCACCGGGTTTCCTGCGTCCTCTCAGCTTCTACTAAGCCGCTTCCCCAGCGAGAATAAGTTTGCTTCTATAGGATGTTTTTTTTTTACACCCGGAGGCTCGTTAGCGGTCGTTTCCATGGCGACTAACGAGTCGCGGTGATGCTTCCAGTGCGTTTCTGCAGCAGTCGGAACAGCCTAAATACAGCAGGTGAGGAGCAGAACAGGAAACTGACCACAGTCCAACACAAACCAGGACTTTTAACAGTTTTTGTTGGGTTTTTTTTTTAACCCCGCCCCCCCACGCTGGCCCCGCCCCCTCCCCCCCTTGAATTTTTTATTTTATTTTTTTTTTCATAAATTTTTGTGAGAAAAAGCTAAATCTGAAAACGTTGAAGCTGAAACCGTGACGTGCTGCCGTCGCCCTCGTTAAGAAACGGCCGACTCGTTAACGAGCTCGTTAACATTTAGAGGTTGAATCTTTACAACTGTTCATGTGTTATAGATTCCAGATATACGTCTAAACCACTGACATCTGTAATTAAATTAACAGTAGAGATTTATACAGTTTTATTCTGACGAGTCATAATTACAGTTCTATTGGAATCTAAAACTGAATTATTGGTAATTGTAGATATCCCTATAGCTTGTTTCCATTAGTTACAATCAGAGATATCCCTATAGCTTGTTACCATTAGTTACAATCAGAGATATCCCTATAGCTTGTTACCATTAGTTACAGTTAGAGATATCCCTATAGCTTGTTACCATTAGTTACAGTTAGAGATATCCCTATAGCTTGTTTCCATTACTTATAATGAGATGTCTCTATTAGATATTTACAGATATCTGGAATTAAAGACTCAACTGCTCCAAACGTGATTACAACTAGTCAGAAATATTGATTTTAGTCACAATTATCTGAGTTATGACTCGACTATAGTCGAAACTGAATTATTGGTAATTGTAGATATCCCTATTGCTTGTTTCCAATTAGTCACAATTAACTCTATAGGTTGTTATAACTAGTCAAAATGATGTGATCGATATCTATATCTGAGTTATGACTAGTCAAAATGTAATAGTAGATATCCCTATAGCTTGTTACCATTAGTTACAATTAGAGATATCCCTATAGCTTGTTACCATTAGTTACAATTAGAGATATCCCTATAGCTTGTTACCATTAGTTACAATTAGAGATATCCCTATAGCTTGTTACCATTAGTTACAATTAGAGATATCCCTATAGCTTGTTACCATTAGTTACAATTAGAGATATCCCTATAGCTTGTTACCATTAGTTACAATTAGAGATATCCCTATAGCTTGTTGCCATTAGTAACAATTAGAGATATCCCTATAGCTTGTTGCCATTAGTAACAATTAGAGATATCCCTATAGCTTGTTGCCATTAGTAACAATTATCTGAGTTATAACTAGTCAAAATGTAATTGTAGATATCTCTATAGAAACAACCTCTATAGGTCAGGGGTCACCAGTCCTGGTCCAGAAGGGCTGGTGGGGGGTCCAGGTTGGACCAGGACTGGTGACCTCTGACCTATAGGTTGTTTCTACTCGTCCTACTTGCAGAGATCTGGAATAGAAGTAGAATTAAACCTCTAAATGTTAACGGCCGTCACAGCCTGCGTGGGCCGGTCTCCTCCGTGCTGGTCTCTAGTTTTAAAAACCTGCTCGCCTGGAAACCCCTGACCCCCCTGACCCCCTGACCCCCGACCCCGTCCAGTCCAGCGTTGCGTATAAAAAGAAGGCGTGCGGGCCTCAGCTGCAGCGTCTGACGTGCTCCAACACGTACTCTGGGAAGTGCAGGCTGCACACCTGCAGGCCGTCCAGTTTGCAAGGCATCCTGGGATACTCGTCCTCCTTCCACTTGTTGTCGTCGGGGTCGAAGGTCAGTATGGAGTCACTGTAGTGGCCGTTGTAGCACAGCCCGCCCAGCACCATGATCTGCCGGTCCAGCACCGCCACGCCGTGGCCGCTGCGGCCGATGGGCATGGAGGCCAGGATGGTCCACTCGTCGGCGTCGGGGTCGTAGACCTCGGTGGACGGGCAGCCCTGCGACTCGAAGGAGGCGCGGAGGATCACGCACACGCCGCCGAACACGTACAGCTTCCCGTTGTGCGAGATCATCTTGTGGAAGCAGCGGGCGTAGTTCATTTTGGATTTGTTCTCCCAGCAGCTGGCGTGGGTCCGACCCCCGCCGACGCCGCCGACGCTAACGCCGCGTGTCCTGTGAGCGTCCGACACGCCGCCGACCCCGCCCCCTCCTCCTCCGCCCGCCTCCCGCCCCGGGTCGAACACGCACACCTGCTTGGAGGTGGAGGAGGAGGTGATGCCGCCGGTGATGTAGAGCTTCCCGTTCAGCACCGTGCCCTCGTGGCCGTACTTGTTGACCGGGTACGGGTCCACGAACTCCCAGCGGTCCTCCGTGATGTCGTAGCGCTCCGTGGAGTAGAACGTCTCGTCACGCGTGCGGCCCGCCACCGCGTAGATGAACTTACCGATGACGCCCACGGCGAACTCTGACCTGGACATCAGGAGATAAAGAACAAGGGTCCAGAAACATGCGAAGAGAAAAAAATCTATTAATCTAATATTTTTATTCAGCATTTTTATTTTTAGTATCTGTAGTTTTTAAATAATTTTGGTATTTTTATATTATTTTATATTTTTGGTATTTTTAGTATTTTTTATTTTTAATAATGAGTAAAAAAATCTATATTTTTGTGGGTTTAGTATTTTTTTATTTTTTAATATTTTGTAATTTTAGTAGAATTTAATTTTTTTTTTATTTTTAATAATGAGTAAAATTTGTTGTATTTTTGTGGGTTTAGTATTATTTATTTTTAAATATTTTGTAATTTCAGTAGCATTTAAATTTTATACATATATATGAAATTGCATTTTTCTTATTTTTAATAATTATCAAAAAATATAATTTTTTGTGTGTTTAGAATTTTCTCTCATTTAATTTTTTTTTTTTATAGCTTTTTAATTTTAGTCACATTTAAATTTTATATATATATATCAAAAATTGTTTTATCATTTTTATTTTTACTATCTGTACTTTTTAAATTGTATTTTTTTATATTTAATTTCTCTTCAAGTACACATTTTTTTTCCCAGAGTTAATATGTAATTTTTCTTATTTTATTGGATTTATATAATATTCACATTTTTAATTATTTTTATTTATTTTGTGGGATTTGTTTGATTTAAGCTAAAAAACAATAAATCTCATTTAAATTAGAATAAACAGACAATAAATGAGTGTAGCAGGTTGGTTGAATAGAGGCGTGACCTCTGACCTGGGGACGGACATGTCGGCCATGCGCAGCCAGGAGTTCTGTCGGGGGTCGTAGCGGTAGACCTTGGAGGAGGCGTGGAACTCTCCGTCAGGACCCAGCTCCTCTCCACCCAACAGGAACGCAAAGTTATTCACGATGGCCAAGCAGTCTGGTCTCAGAGGAACCTGAGGACCCTCCAGCTCCCACCACACCTGGACAACCAGAACCAGAACCAGGACCAGGACCCGGGGTCAGATCAGAGGCACAGGTCAATGAATGGTCAATGAATGGTCAATGAATGGTCAATGAATGGTCAATGAATGGTCAATGAATGGTCAATGAATGGTCAATGAATAGTGAATTAAAGGTCAATTAGAGGTCAATTAATGGCAAATGTTTCCTTCCTTACGTTTCCTCCCTCCCTTCCCTCCTTCCTCACATGCTTCCTTCCTTCCTTCCTCACACGTTTCCTTCCTTCCTTCCTCACATGCTTCCTTCCTTCCTCCCATGCTTCCTTCCTCCCATGCTTCCTTCCTTCCTCCCTTGCTTCCTTCCTCCCTTCCTCACATGCTTCCTTCCTCCCTTGCTTCCTTCCTCCCTTCCTCCCATGCTTCCTTCCTCCCTTCCTCACATGCTTCCTTCCTTCCTCCCATGCTTCCTTCCTCCCATGCTTCCTTCCTTCCTCCCTTGCTTCCTTCCTCCCTTCCTCACATGCTTCCTTCCTCCCTTCCTCACATGCTTCCTTCCTCCCTTGCTTCCTTCCTCCCTTCCTCACATGCTTCCTTCCTCACATGCTTCCTTCCTCCCTTCCTCCCATGCTCCCTTCCTCCCTTGTTTCCTTCCTTCCTAAATAACAGGTTCCATCTCTGCAGTATATTATTATACTGTCTAATATTTATGATTGATTAACAGGATGAAAGTGATGATGTTTAAGTATAAATTAAATAAAACAGACTGTCAGTAAAACATAAACAGGAAGTTAAATGTAAACGTCTCTAAATGTCTAAAAAAGATCAGTTTCCTACAGAAAAAACACAATAATCACCTTAAAACAGTGAATTCCTGCTAATATGATATCTATTAATCAATAACTGATCAATAACTGATAATGAATGAGTCGTGGTCCTGGTCCATATTAATCAATAACTGGTCCTGGTACATATTAATCAATAACTGATAACTGATAATCAATGAGCCGTGGTCCTGGTACATATCAATTAATCAATAACTGATAATCAATGAGCCGTGGTCCTGGTACATATCAATTAATCAATAACTGATAATCAATGAGCCGTGGTCCTGGTCCACATTAATCAATAACTGATAATCAATAATCAATGAGCCGTGGTCCTGGTCCATATCTATTAATCAATAACTGATAATCAATGAGCCGTGGTCCTGGTCCACATTAATCAATAACTGATAATCAATGAGCCGTGGTCCTGGTCCATATTAATCAATAACTGATAATCAATAATCAATGAGGCGTGGTCCTGGTACATATCTATTAATCAATAACTGATAATCAATAATCAATGAGCCGTGGTCCTGGTACATATCTATTAATCAATAACTGATAATCAATAATCAATAATCAATGGTCCTGGCACTCGTGCACCTTGCAGCCAGACAAACATCCAGCCACCTTGGGCCGCTGCAGCAGCAGGATCTTGCTGTTGACCATGCTGTGGCCGATCATCCCCCGGAACACGGCGGTCTGAGGCCGGACCGACCGGATCCGGTTGGACCGGGACTCCACCAGCGGCTGCTGGTTCACGTCATGGAAGTAGCTCAGAGCCTGGTCCACTTCCTGCCGCAGCTGCCGGGAGTAACGGTAGAACTCTGACGTCTTCACCTGGAGGAGGAGATAAGAGATTACTGGACCAGAACCTGGATTAACTGGGTATTACTGGACCAGAACCTGGATTAACTGGGTATTACTGGACCAGAACCTGGATTAACTGATTATTACTGGACCAGAACCTGGATTAACTGGTTATTACTGGACCAGAACCTGGATTAACTGATTATTACTGGACCAGAACCTGGATTAACTGGGTATTACTGGACCAGAACCTGGATTAACTGGTTATTACTGGACCAGAACCTGGATTAACTGAGTATTACTGGACCAGAACCTGGATTAACTGAGTATTACTGGACCAGAACCTGGATTAACTGATTATTACTGGACCAGAACCTGGATTAACTGGGTATTACTGGACCAGAACCTGGATTAACTGATTATTACTGGACCAGAACCTGGATTAACTGATTATTACTGGACCAGAACCTGGATTAACTGGTTACTACTGGACCAGAACCTGGATTAACTGGTTATTACTGGACCAGAACCTGGATTAAATGGGTATTACTGGACCAGAACCTGGATTAACTGATTATTACTGGACCAGAACCTGGATTAACTGGTTATTACTGGACCAGAACCTGGATTAACTGGTTATTACTGGACCAGAACCTGGATTAACTGATTATTACTGGACCAGAACCTGGATTAACTGGTTATTACTGGACCAGAACCTGGATTAACTGGGTATTACTGGACCAGAACCTGGATTAACTGATTATTACTGGACCAGAACCTGGATTAACTGAGTATTACTGGACCAGAACCTGGATTAACTGAGTATTACTGGACCAGAACCTGGATTAACTGATTATTACTGGACCAGAACCTGGATTAACTGGGTATTACTGGACCAGAACCTGGATTAACTGATTATTACTGGACCAGAACCTGGATTAACTGATTACTACTGGACCAGAACCTGGATTAACTGGGTATTACTGGACCAGAACCTGGATTAACTGGTTATTACTGGACCAGAACCTGGATTAAATGGGTATTACTGGACCAGAACCTGGATTAACTGATTACTACTGGACCAGAACCTGGATTAACTGAGTATTACTGGACCAGAACCTGGATTAACTGATTATTACTGGACCAGAACCTGGATTAACTGATTATTACTGGACCAGAACCTGGATTAACTGGGTATTACTGGACCAGAACCTGGATTAACTGATTACTACTGGACCAGAACCTGGATTAACTGGGTATTACTGGACCAGAACCTGGATTAACTGGTTATTACTGGACCAGAACCTGGATTAAATGGGTATTACTGGACCAGAACCTGGATTAACTGATTACTACTGGACCAGAACCTGGATTAACTGGTTATTACTGGACCAGAACCTGGATTAACTGGGTATTACTGGACCAGAACCTGGATTAACTGGGTATTACTGGACCAGAACCTGGATTCACTGGTTATTACTGGACCAGAACCTGGATTAACTGGTTCTTACTGGACCAGAACCTGGATTAACTGATTATTACTGGACCAGAACCTGGATTAACTGGGTATTACTGGACCAGAACCTGGATTAACTGGTTATTACTGGACCAGAACCTGGATTAACTGGTTATTACTGGACCAGAACCTGGATTAACTGGTTATTACTGGACCAGAACCTGGATTCACTGGTTATTACTGGACCAGAACCTGGATTCACTGATTATTTCTACATCAGAACCTGGATTAATTGATTACTTCTGTATCAGAACCTGGATTAATTGATTATTACTGGATCAGAACCTGGATTAATTGATTATTACTGGACCAGAACCTGGATTAATTGATTATTTCTGTATCAGAACCTGGATTAATTGATTATTACTGGATCAGAACCTGGATTAATTGATTATTACTGGACCAGAACCTGGATTAATTGATTATTTCTGTATCAGAACCTGGGTTAATTGATTATTTCTGTATCAGAACCTGGATTAATTGATTATTTCTGTATCAGAACCTGGATTAATTGATTATTTCTGTATCAGAACCTGGATTAATTGATTATTTCTGTATCAGAACCTGGATTAATTGGTTATTTCTGTATCAGAACCTGGATTAATTGATAATTCTGACCTTCTCGAAGATGTTGGCCGGGGTCATGAGGCAGAATCGGACCGACTGGACGATCGTGTCCGTGTGTCTCCAACGACGACGATCGTGTCTCAGCCACGACTGAACGGACTCGTACAACTCGATCTCTGGAAAACGACTCAGGGCGTCGCTGTTCAGGTACGCCTGCAGAGAGGGAGACAGGTAGAGAGAGAGACAGGTAGAGAGACGGGTAGAGAGACACACGGGTAGAGAGACGGGTAGAGAGACGGGTAGAGAGACACACGGGTAGAGAGACGGGTAGAGAGACACACGGGTAGAGAGAGAGAGACGGGTAGAGAGATGGAGAGAGAGAGGGAGACAGGTGGAGAGACAGGTAGAGAGACAGGTAGAGAGACACACGGGTAGAGAGACGGGTAGAGAGACGGGTAGAGAGACGGGTAGAGAGACGGGTAGAGACAGACGGGTAGAGAGACGGGGAGAGACAGACGGGTAGAGAGACGGGGAGAGAGGGAGACAGGTAGAGAGGGAGACAGGTAGAGACAGACGGGTAGAGAGGGAGACAGGTAGAGACAGACGGGTAGAGAGACGGGTAGAGAGACAGACGGGTAGAGAGGGAGACAGGTAGAGAGACGGGTAGAGACAGACGGGTAGAGAGAAGGGTAGAGAAGGAGACAGGTAGAGGGAGGGAGAGAGAGAGAGACGGGTAGAGAGACGGGAAGTGGGAGACGGGTAGTAAGGGAGAGAGAGATGGGTAGAGAGAGAGAGGGAGACAGGTAGAGAGAGGGAGAGAGAGAGAGACAGGGAGGTAGAGAGACAGGTAGAGGGTTAATCCTCTCATACTTTACATATATAACAGTAAACCATCATATTCCAGATGTTCTAACCTGCAGTCTCTACATATATAACAGTAAACCATCATATTCCAGATGTTCTAACCTGCAGTCTCTACATATATAACAGTAAACCATCATATTCCAGATGTTCTAACCTGCAGTCTCTACATATATAACAGTAAACCATCATATTCCAGATGTTCTAACCTGCAGTCTCTACATATATAACAGTAAACCATCATATTCCAGATGTTCTAACCTGCAGTCTCTACATATATAACAGTAAACCATCATATTCCAGATGTTCTAACCTGCAGCCTCTACATATATAACAGTAAACCATCATATTCCAGATGTTCTAACCTGCAGTCTCTACATATATAACAGTAAACCATCATATTCCAGATGTTCTAACCTGCAGTCTCTACATATATAACAGTAAACCATCATATTCCAGATGTTCTAACCTGCAGTCTCTACATATATAACAGTAAACCATCATATTCCAGATGTTCTAACCTGCAGTCTCTACATATATAACAGTAAACCATCATATTCCAGATGTTCTAACCTGCAGTCTCTACATATATAACAGTAAACCATCATATTCCAGATGTTCTAACCTGCAGTCTCTACATATATAACAGTAAACCATCATATTCCAGATGTTCTAACCTGCAGTCTCTACATATATAACAGTAAACCATCATATTCCAGATGTTCTAACCTGCAGTCTCTACATATATAACAGTAAACCATCATATTCCAGATGTTCTAACCTGCAGTCTCTACATATATAACAGTAAACCATCATATTCCAGATGTTCTAACCTGCAGTCTCTACATATATAACAGTAAACCATCATATTCCAGATGTTCTAACCTGCAGTCTCTACATATATAACAGTAAACCATCATATTCCAGATGTTCTAACCTGCAGTCTCTACATATATAACAGTAAACCATCATATTCCAGATGTTCTAACCTGCAGTCTCTCCATATATAACAGTAAACCATCATATTCCAGATGTTCTAACCTGCAGCCTCTACATATATAACAGTAAACCATCATATTCCAGATGTTCTAACCTGCAGTCTCTACATATATAACAGTAAACCATCATATTCCAGATGTTCTAACCTGCAGTCTCTACATATATAACAGTAAACCATCATATTCCAGATGTTCTAACCTGCAGTCTCTCCATATATAACAGTAAACCATCATATTCCAGATGTTCTAACCTGCAGTCTCTACATATATAACAGTAAACCATCATATTCCAGATGTTCTAACCTGCAGTCTCTACATATATAACAGTAAACCATCATATTCCAGATGTTCTAACCTGCAGTCTCTACATATATAACAGTAAACCATCATATTCCAGATGTTCTAACCTGCAGTCTCTACATATATAACAGTAAACCATCATATTCCAGATGTTCTAACCTGCAGTCTCTACATATATAACAGTAAACCATCATATTCCAGATGTTCTAACCTGCAGTCTCTACATATATAACAGTAAACCATCATATTCCAGATGTTCTAACCTGCAGTCTCTACATATATAACAGTAAACCATCATATTCCAGATGTTCTAACCTGCAGTCTCTACATATATAACAGTAAACCATCATATTCCAGATGTTCTAACCTGCAGTCTCTACATATATAACAGTAAACCATCATATTCCAGATGTTCTAACCTGCAGTCTCTCCAGGCTGAGGTAGGACAGGAAGTCGGCTCGGCTCATCAACGGGACGAAGTTGTCGAGCAGGAAGTTGTCGAGCTGCTCCTGGACGCCCTCCACCCCTACGCTGAAATCCTCCAGGAGACGCATCACCTCGGCACAGTTCTCCAGACAGATCTTAGCCAACAGGAAGGAGCAGCAGAACTCCACGGCCTCCGTCAGCTGCACGTACATGGCCGCCTGACGCCACACACACACACACACACACACACACACGAGTAGAGAGATAAGTATAGGAATAAAAGGAGGAGGATCTGTGTGTGTGTGTGTGTGTGTGTACCTGCAGGATCTCCTGCACCGTGGGCATGCTGAGTTCCAGGGATCCGTAGTACATGAACCGGAGGATGTGTCCGAACCCGGCTGCCGTCAGTCCCTTCATGTGGATCTTGTCCTGGTCCCGCTCCCTCATGTCGGCCGTGAACATGACCCGGAAGTAGTCGCTCTGGGTGGCCAGCAGCGCCTTGTGGGCCTGGAAAACAAAATAATACACATTTATAAAAATACAAGAACAGAGAACATAGAGGTCAAGGTCCTCATAATGTCAGAGAAATATAAATGTGTGTATGAACGTGTAAGAACTCAGATCAGGGTCCTCACAGCGTCAAAAACATGTGTTTAGTCTTTTCTGATATTTGAAGTGATTATATTCTGACTCTCCACTTCCACCTAGTGGCAGATTTAATTAGTGGTCCTCACAAAGAACTAGAGAAATAATCAAAGTCCTCACAATGACAGGAAGGTGTGTGTACCTGGAAGTGGTGGTCCCAGAGACCAAGGTCCTCACAATGTCACAAAGACATGTGTGTGTGTGTGTGTGTGTGTGTGTACCTGGAAGTGGTGCTCCTCTATCAGCAGCGTGACGTCCAGCAGCAGACTGTGTGTGTGTGTATAGGTGTGTGTATAGTGTGTGTGTGTGTATAGGTGTGTGTATAGGTGTGTGTGTTTATAGGTGTGTGTATAGTGTGTGTGTGTGTATAGGTGTGTGTGTTTATAGGTGTGTGTGTGTGTGTGTACCTGGAAGTGGTGCTCCTCTATCAGCAGCGTGACGTCCAGCAGCAGACTGTGTGTGTGTGTATAGGTGTGTGTATAGTGTGTGTGTGTGTATAGGTGTGTGTATAGGTGTGTGTGTTTATAGGTGTGTGTATAGTGTGTGTGTGTGTGTATAGGTGTGTGTATAGGTGTGTGTGTTTATAGGTGTGTGTGTGTGTGTGTGTACCTGGAAGTGGTGCTCCTCTATCAGCAGCGTGACGTCCAGCAGCAGACGCTCCTCGTACAGCGCCCTGAAGCCCGACGACACGCTCCCATCATGCACCTGGGACAGGTACACCTCCACATCCGCCCCCGACATCACACACCTGACACACACACACACACACACACACACACACACACACACACACACACACACACACACACAGACGAGTGTTACACAGCTGGAAACTTCAGACTCTTGAAGCAGCATTTTATCTTCTAAACTAAACCTGAAGAACTTCAGACGTTTGACGTCAAACTGCTGAACAACAGAAACCTGAAGTAAAAACCTCAGCAGGATCCCAGTGTGTGTGTGTGTGTGTGTGTGTGTGTGTGTGTGTGTGTGTGTGATGGAAACAGTGAGTCCAGCCTGGAAGGACGTTCAATAGGACGTTCAGCAGTAAAAGCTCAGCACTTCAGCACCAGGAAATAGACTGATCCCTGCAACACAGGCAGCCGGACCAGGATAATACAGAAGAACCTGGCTACTGGAGTGTGTTATTACACCCAAACTGGACACACACACACACACACACACACAGAAACAAACACACACACACACACACAGAAACAAACACACACACACACACACACACACACACACACACACACACAACACAAAACAGTACAAAACACACACACTCAAACAGATGCATATAAACACACACACACACAGAATTACACACACATACCACATAGAAATAGACACACACACACAAATAGAGACACACTGAAACACACACTGGATTTACCAAAAGAAATAATAGAAAATTAATAGAAACGATAGAAATAAAAAACAGTAGAAAAAACACACACAAGGTCCAACAGATGGATACACACACACACACACACACACACACAACACAGAAACAAGACACACACACAAATACACACACACACACACACAAATACACACACACACACACACAACACAGAAACAAGACACACACAGAAATAGAAATAAACACACACACACACACACCACAGGAACAAGACACACACAGAAATAGAAATAAACACACACACACACACACCACAGGAACAAGACACACACATAAATACACACACACACAAATAAAAAAACAGACACTTTTCATTTACCACCACAAATAAAAACACCACAGAAGCACACGTGTCATCATCTCACACACACACACACACACACACACACACACACACACACACACACACACACACACACGTATAAAACAAACACAAACACACACACACACACGTATAAAACAAACACAAACACACACGTGTATAAAACAAACACAAACACACACACACACTCACCTCTGATTGGCCACGGGCATGTCAGAGGGGGTTGTCCGAGCCAATCAGAGGACAGTGCCCCTTGTCCCAGTTGATGCTAATAAAGTCCCTGTTTCTGTTTCACCTGGACGAGAAGTAATTAAACAGCAATTAAACAGTAATTAAACAGTAATTAAACAGCAATTAAACAACAATTAATTAATAGATGTTATATAAATTAATATGTTTAATATAGAGAAACATAAATTAAACAGCAGGAAGAATTTATTAATTAATGCAGCTCAGATTCATTCACTTTATTTCATGTTATTTCTGTGTTTACTAATTAAATATTAAATTAATGTACAATTTATTTCAATCAATCAAACATTAATTTTTTCTGCTTTTTCTAAAAAAAATAAAAATGGTTAAATTAATCAAATTGAAAGAAGAATTAAATAAAACTTAAATAAAAAAATAAAAAATTTAATTAAAAAATTAAAAAATATATATTTAACAAATTATTAAATATGTAATATAATTTAAAAAATAACTTTATTAACAATAAAAATAAACAAGTACCAAAGTAGTTGAGGCTCATGTTAATAAATCAATAATAAAATAAATAAAACACTCTTATTTCTTAATAAAATTACTGAAAAGTCTTATTTTTATTTTTTTAATTTAATTATTTAGATAATTGTTGTTTGTTGTTTTCTGTGTGTTGTACAGTATTATTTACTTTTATTAATTAATTAAAGAATATATATTTTTTTAATTTACAGCCATTTAACAAAAAGCCAGAATGTTAAAAAATAATTATTTATTAATTCAATTAATTAATTAATTTAATTTTTAAAATTGCAGCTGGTTTGTAAAACTTTTTTTTGAAGAGAAAAACAAAAATCTAATTATTTAAATAATAAAGATAAATGTTCCTGCAGCTCTAAAGACACTTTAATCATTTTAATTTACCCTTGAAATTAAATTATTTATTAGTTATTTTTACTCTGATCAGGAAAATAAACATTTAAATCACAGTAAATGAAGATAAAAGTGTTTTAACGTCACGTCATTAAAGAATAAACTCAAATATCAGATATTTTCACTCGTTCAGACGTATTTTTAATCATATTTATCTGTTAAATTCAACGTTTCCTGCGTGATTAGAACTCTGGACTCATCTGGGATGTTTTCTCCTCTTTATTAGAATTAAATTAACTTTAAAAACCTGAATTATAATTAAAATATGGAGAGTTTAAACAGGGATTCACCAAGAGAGGGAGCAGATGGTGTGGAGGAGGGTCAGGGTGGGGGTCAGGGGTCAGGGTGGGGGTCTGGGGGGTCAGGGTGGGGGTCTGGACTCTGGGGGATCAGGTCTCGGTCGGTACCTTGTGGAGCCTGGTGGGTAAATCTCAGGCTGGGATGTGTGAGCTCCAAGCGGCCGCTCGCATTTCCTGTGTTTGTGTTTCCCTGGTTCTGAAACCAGAGGAAAAAAACACATTTAGATGGAAAAACTCACAATTTACATCAAATTAATGTCATTTATAAACGTCACAATAACTAAAGTCACGTCCTGATATTCTATTTTCTATCAATTAACACTTTTAAAACAAAAAAACCCCACAGATTTAATCATTTCAGGTCAATATCTGACACATTTACAGTGTTTTTAGCATTAAATATTCTATTTTATACTAATTTCACGTTTATTTAATCACTTCCAGATGCAGGTTTTTAATATTTATTTGCTTTTGAATGTGTAAAACCAAAATAAAGATCAACAAAGATTAAAAAATAAGAAAATAATACAATAATTTAACATAATTACATGGAATAAGTAGAATTATTAAATATTTACACTCTATGTATATACAGTACATTAATAATAGTGATGATATAATAATAATAATCATGTCATTAAGAATAAAACAGTTAATTAACAGATAATATCACACATGGATGTGAATATATTGTGTTTATACTCGTTTTTAAAGTGGAAGATTGTTTTAGTTCCGTGTTAAAACTATTCTACAGTTTAAAAACTATTAATATGAAGTTTTTAAGTTTAATTTTCCCTTTAAATTATAGCCTCCTTCTCTTTTTCCTGGAAAAGGTAGTATAATAGGTAGTATAACACATATATATAATAATAATAACCATTAAGACTTTTACTTTTCATACTTTAATACTACTTATTTAAGTTGTATTATGTCATAACTCATTATCCTGTTTATATTAATGATTTTATTGCATTAAGTTCATTTGACCAGGAAAAACAAAACAAAACGGTGTAACATAACAAGTCGTCTGTATAATAATAACGTAATATAATTAGTTATTAATATAATAATAACACAGTCTGCATCTTTAGTACTTTTACTAATAACCGGTTAAATGGAACCGGAGAACCGGGGGGGGGGGGTCCGGCTGATCCTCTACCCGGGGAACAGCGTTAGCTCAGCGGCTAACTCCACTAGCTCACCTCGGCGGTGTGAATCCCCACAGCCCCTCTTCGACCAGGCGGCTCTGGCTCCTTCGGACATGAAGTTGCGGGTTCGAGTCCCGGAGTCAGGGGAGCGGACGGCGGCGGGGCCCCGCCATGGTGGAGAGAGACGCCCCGCACTCTGCGTTAGATCAGACGGGGAAGAAAACCACAGCGGTCCGCTGGATTCGCGGACGCCATTTTGTGCGCCGGCGTCATTTCCGCTTTTGGGCGGAAGTGAAGGGCGTAGCGCGCCGCAGCAAAGATCGTCTATAGCGGAGAGATGTCTCACTCCGCTGTGTTAGTTATTTACAGATCTAGAAATGTGCAGCAAAATGTTGCAGTAATGTAAAATAACTTGATACAAAGGTCTACTAGTGAAATTACATAAGTATTAGGAGCTTTGTATGCATGTTTGTTTTGAATGTAGTTAAAGTATTGCAGTAAAAGTACATAAATATAAAGTTTTGCAGTAAATTCAAAAGTACTATGAGCTTAGTATTGCAGTACAGGTACATATATATTAGATAAAGTATTGTAATAAAACTGCAGTAATTATAATAGGTATTGTAAGCTTTATGTAGTTAAATATTGCAGTAAAAGTACATGAATATGAGTTGATGTAGTCAAAATATTTCAGTAAAAGTGCATAGGTATTATGTTTTGATGGAGTTAAAGTATTGCAGTAAAAGTATATAAGTATTATGAGTTTGATGTAGTTGAGATAATGCAATAAACGTCCATAAATATGATAAATTAATGTACATTATTGGAAAAAAAGTATATACGTATTATGAATTGATGTAGTTTTAGAAAAAACGAAAGAAAGAAGAAAAAACTACAAACCCACATAACAGAACTACAAATACGCCCTGCTATGACGTCACCAAACGACGACGGACCTGACACATGGATAAGAATAATCTTCTTTAAAGTGGGAGTAATAAAACGTCAGTGGAGACGTTTCCCCCTTCAGCGATAAACGTTTATTAACGACATATAAACCGCGGCAGCTCGTTTTCATCACATTTAACGCGTTTTACAGTGAAACGTTAATTGCATCAGCCGTTGCGAAAGGACCCCGCCGCTTTTCGCCTGGATGACGTCACTGTCATTTATCGGCGAAAATAAAATTTACGTTTTAAAAACGCGATATTTTGCCACTAACGGTGGCAAACGGCAAAAAGGAGAAAATTAACGAATTGAAGAATTATAACTTAATCTATTTTAATAACTAAATCTTAGAAAAGACAATCGTTTATTCTGGCGTTCGCCGCGGCCGCCTCTTTCATTCCCTTTTCAGTCAAGATGGCGGGCGACGAGTCTGGTACAACGCTTGGTCAGCCTCACCTGTCCAAACAAGACCTCACTTCTCTGGTAAGTGGCCGTTTATTTGATTAATTTAGTTAAATCGTTAATTTCTTAATGGCCGATATTCGTGAAATTAAAGGTGTTTTCGCCGTTAACGGCCGCCGGTGCTGCGACGCCGCCACCCGGCACATGACTGCGGGGCCCGGAGGAGCCGGACAGCCGCTTCTCTACCGACCGGTGTTACGGTGTAACCAGTGACCGTGTTATCTGGTGACTTTCAGCTGGGTTGTCGTGGTGAAAACGCGAATATAACACGTACGTTTTCTACTAAAATTATCTTAAAATGAATGTGACATAATTATTAATACAGACTTGTTCAGATTTCTGAGCATCCACGGAACATCCGGCTGAGAGTCACCATTTAACACGGTCACTAATTAAACCGGAACACCGGTGCTACCGTTAAACCCCATTTATCTACCATTAAAGACGGTTAAATGAATAAAAACCGTCTTTTCAGCGTCGTAGCAGCTGTTATTTATTAAATAAGTCCATATAAACGTCTACGACCGTTAGCATCATTCACAGATTAACGGTCCATTTAAATATATTGATTATTAGAAGCTTTAGTTGGTTTATAGATAATGTTTATTCATTCCAATTCCACAGAGAAACGTGACAATATTCAGAAAATGTGCATTCAAACCACCTGGACTTCCGTTAAGTTGTGATGTCACAACCACACAGCCGTCGCTTATTTCGCTTATAATTCATAATACTTGTGTACTTGCATCAACCTATAGTACTTTTACTGTGATACTTTAATTAAACTGACTACTAATACTCTTTTATTGCAGTACTTTAACTACATAGACTCGTAATACTTATGTACTTATACTTGATATTTATCAGATATGGATCATAAATCACCTTCCTGTTTATTTTTAATTAATGAAGTATCAGAGATGATGGAAACTCAATGATTCAGTTTATTAACATTTACAGTTTAAATTAGCTTCATAATGTTTGGGAGATAAAGATGTGATAATGGTATTAAACTAATAGTTATGGGGCTCACACACACACACACACACACACAGCATGTGTTCGACCGTGTGTGTGTGTGTGTGTGTGTGTGTCCGTGTGTGTGTGTGTGTGTGTGTTGCCTCCCTTTGTTCCTATTCATCTAGTATTAAATGCTGCTCCCAGTTTAAACCCTGTCAGACGTGTGCGTGTTTCAGTGTGTGCGTGTTTCAGTGTGTGCGTGTTTCAGTGTGTGCGTGTTTCAGTGTGTGCGTGTTTCAGTGTGTGCGTGTTTCAGTGTGTGCGTGTTTCAGTGTGTGCGTGTTTCAGTGTGTGCGTGTTTCAGTGTGTGCGTGTTTCAGTGTGTGCGTGTTTCAGTGTGTGACGTGTGTGTGTTTCAGTGTGTGACGTGTGTGTGTTTCAGTGTGTGACGTGTGTGTGTTTCAGTGTGTGACGTGTGTGTGTTTCAGTGTGTGACGTGTGTGTGTTTCAGTGTGTGATGTGTGTGTGTTTCTCTCCCAGGACGTGTGTGTTTCAGTGTGTGTGTGTTTCAGTGTGATGTGTATGTTTCTCTCCCAGGACGTGTGTGTTTCAGCGTGTAACGTGTGTGTTTCAGCGTGTAACGTGTGTGTGTTTCTCTCCCAGGACGTGTGTGTGTTTCAGTGTGTTACGTGTGTGTGTGTGTATTTCTCTCCCAGGACGTGTGTGTTTCAGTGTGTGTGTGTGTGTTTCAGTGTGTGTGTTTCTCTCCCAGGACGTGTGTGTTTCAGTGTGTGTGTTTCTCTCCCAGGACGTGTGTGTTTCAGTGTGTGTAACGTGTGTGTGTTTCTCTCCCAGGACGTGTGTGTGTTTCAGTGTGTAACGTGTGTGTGTGTGTGTTTCAGTGTGTAACGTGTGTGTGTGTTTCTCTCCCAGGACGTGTGTGTTTCAGTGTGTGTGTGTGTTTCAGTGTGTAATGTGTGTGTGTGTGTGTGTTTCTCTCCCAGGACGTGTGTGTTTCAGTGTGTGTGTGTTTCAGTGTGTAACGTGTGTGTGTTTCTCTCCCAGGACGTGTGTGTTTCAGTGTGTGTGTGTGTGTGTGTTTCAGTGTGTAACGTGTGTGTGTTTCTCTCCCAGGACGTGTGTGTTTCAGTGTGTGTGTGTGTGTGTTTCAGTGTGTAACGTGTGTGTGTGTTTCTCTCCCAGGACGTGTCCACGCTGACTCCTCTGTCCCCAGAGATCATCAGCAGACAGGCCACCATCAACATCGGTGTGTAAAACGCTCTGACTGGTCCCGTTTATCAAATAATTAATTATTATTAATTAATAAACTATTAATCTCCGTCCTCTTCCTCCTCCAGGGACCATCGGTCATGTGGCTCATGGGAAGTCCACGGTGGTCAAAGCCATCTCTGGAGTCCACACCGTCCGCTTCAAGAACGAGCTGGAGAGGAACATCACCATCAAGCTAGGCTACGCTAACGCTAAGGTGGCAGCTGCTGAGGATTATGGGAAATAAATCATTACCACCTTTATTTAACTGGACAAAGATATTCTGATGATTCTAATGGTTGTTGTTAAGTTACAAGATGAATTTATTCAGCATGAGTCACTAACAGAAACCAGAACACTGACGTTACCACGGGAACCACCTGGATCAGACCTATAATGTCATATAACAGTTTATTTACCTGCTCGCTGCTGTTCCAGCTGATAGTTCCTGCAGCTCGATGCAGTTTCCATCCATCAGGACTCATCGCTGCAGGTCACCGTGGTATTTCCTGTAGTTGCAGCGGTTCCTGTCTCTCTGTTGCAGATCTACATGCTGGACGACCCCAGCTGTCCCAGACCTGAGTGCTACCGGTCGTGTGGCAGCAGCACACCTGATGAGTTCCCGACAGACATCCCCAGCACCAGAGGCAACTTCAAGCTGGTCAGGTGAGACAGGAGGAGGAGGAGGATCAATCGATCAATCATTGATGATCCTAAAGTCTCCAGAATTCACCAGAAACATCAAAGATGACTCTAACTGATCAGAATCATTGATCCGTCTCCTCCAGACACGTGTCCTTCGTGGATTGTCCAGGTCACGACATCCTCATGGCCACCATGTTGAACGGAGCCGCCGTCATGGACGCCGCCCTCCTGCTGATCGGTGCGTTTATTGATTATTTACCAGACGCCTCAACTCAAACTGTAACAACAAAGATATTGATCACATTTTCTGTTAGAAAGAAGCTGATTTCACATCATGAGTGTGATAAAAATCCTGTAAACGGATGATGTCAATAAATTTAATGTGTTAAAAGATAAAAATACAGTTTATTTAGTGTTGGAGCTGAGGTTTTATGAAAAAACTGCTGATATTTAACTATAATCTACACCATTACTATTCTATTGTATTTTTATATTTATATTTATTACAGGATTTTTTTCTAATAAATTAAAGCATTTTTAAAAATTATAATTACAGGATTTTCAAAATAAATTACAGGATTTTCAAAATAAATTACAGGATTTTCAAAATAAATTACAGGATTTTCAAAATAAATTAGTTACAGGATTTTAAAAAAAATAAATACAGGATTTTCAAAATAAATTAGTTACAGGATTTTAAAAAAAATAAATACAGGATTTTCAAAATAAATTACAGGATTTAAAAAAAAATTATAATTACAGGATTTAAAAATAAATAAAAGTTAGGTTGGGTAAGTTACATGATTTAATTCTAATAAATTATAGGATTAAAAAAATACATAAATTACAGGATTTTAAAAAAATACAGCATTTTTTTGACTAAATTACAGCATTTAAAAAAGTTTTTATTAAATTACACGATTTATTTCGAATAAATTACAGGATTTTAAAAAAATAATAAATTACAGGATTTTTTAAAAAATTAATTACAGGAATTTAAAAAAAAAAGACTATTTTTTGAGTAAATTACAGAACTTTTTTTTATTAATTACAGTATTTAAAATAAATAAATTACAGGATTTTTAATAGAATAACTCACAGGATTTTTTTTTTAAATATAAATTATAGTAAATTATAGTTTTTTAATAAATTACAGGATTTATTTTGAATAAATTACAGGATTTATGTTGATTAAATTACAGGATTTATTTTGATTAAATTACAGGATTTATTTTGATTAAATTACAGGATTTATTTTGATTAAATTACAGGATTTATTTTGATTAAATTACAGGATTTATGTTGAATAAATTACAGGATTTATTTTGAATAAATTACAGGATTTATTTTGATTAAATTACAGGATTTATTTTGAATAAATTACAGGATTTATTTTGAATAAATTACAGGATTTATTTTGATTAAATTACAGGATTTATTTTGAATAAATTACAGGATTTATTTTGAATAAATTACAGGATTTATTTTGATTAAATTACAGGATTTATTTCTAATTTTTCACCGTAGTTGTGAGTTTATCTTAAGTCTCAGGTTTCGTGTCAGTATTTAATGAAAGTAAATACCTTTAGGTTTTTAAGGTGAAATCAGTTTAATTATTAATGAGTGAATATTTGTTTCTTATAGAATCAAACACGTCTTTGAACTGATGTAAAAGGAGAATAATCTGAGACGGAGCTGGAAATTAATACCATTGATTTAGTAGATTTATATATGGTATATATGCTGTGTATATATTTATTTATTTATTTATTTATTTGTCCTGTGTTTGTTGTGGTCCAGCCGGTAACGAGTCGTGTCCTCAGCCTCAGACGTCGGAGCATCTCGCCGCCATCGAGATCATGAAGCTGAAACACATCCTCATCCTGCAGAACAAGATCGACCTGGTGAAGGAGAGTCAGGCCAAGGAGCAGTACGAGCAGATCCTCGCCTTCGTGCAGGGTAAAACTACTACTACTAGTAGTACTACTAGTAGTAGTAGTACTAGTAGTACTACTACACCTAAATAACTACACCACCTAAATAACTACAACTACACCACAACAGCTGGATTAAACTACCATGTTAATTATCTAATTATTAATTAACCAGTGAATTATCTTAATTAACCAGTGAATTATCTTAATTAACCAGTGAATTATCTTAATTAACCAGTGAATTGCTCCTGTTGGTTCCAGGGACGGTGGCAGAGGGAGCTCCCATCATTCCCATCTCAGCTCAGCTCAAATACAACATCGAGGTCGTGTGTGAATACATCGTCAAGAAGATCCCGGTTCCTGTCAGAGACTTCACCTCTGAACCCAGACTCATCGGTGAGAAATAACACGTTATTAGAAGTTCACGACAAATGGATGAGAAATGAATGACCTGGTGAACACGTAGAAGATGAATCAGGACAAACTGGTTGGTCGTAGAATATTTACCTCCTCATAGTCACATTTATTGATGAGGTCGTTATCAGCGGGGATGAGGTCGTTATCAGTGGGGATGATGTCGCTGTCGACGGGGGTGAGGTCGCTGTGGGCGGGGATGAGGTCGTTGTCGGTGGGGATGAGGTCGCTGTCGACGGGGGTGAGGTCGCTGTCGACGGGGATGAGGTCGTTGTCGGCGGGGATGAGGTCGTTATCAGTGGGGATGAGGTCGTTGTCGACGGGGATGAGGTCGTTATCAGTGGGGATGAGGTCGTTGTCGACGGGGATGAGGTCGTTATCAGTGGGGATGAGGTCGTTGTCGACGGGGATGAGGTCGTTGTCGACGGGGATGAGGTCGTTATCAGTGGGGATGAGGTCGTTATCAGTGGGGATGAGGTCGTTATCAGTGGGGATGAGGTCGTTATCAGTGGGGATGAGGTCGCTGTCGACGGGGATGAGGTCGCCGTCGACGGGGATGAGGTCGCCGTCGACGGGGATGAGGTCGCCGTGGGCGGGGATGAGGTCGCCGTGGGCGGGGGTGAGGTCGCCGTGGGCGGGGGTGAGGTCGCCGTGGGCGAGGGTGAGGTCGCCGTGGGCGAGGATGAGGTCGCCGTGGGCGGGGATGAGGTCGCCGTGGGCGGGGATGAGGTCGTTGTCGGCGGGGATGAGGTCGCCGTGGGCGGGGATGAGGTCGTTGTCGGCGGGGATGAGGTCGCCGTGGGCGGGGATGAGGTCGCCGTGGGCGGGGATGAGGTCGTTGTCGGCGGGGATGAGGTCGCCGTGGGCGGGGATGAGGTCTTAAAGGCTTTAATGGGATGAATCCACGTCACTTGCTGTGTTTTATAGTTTTACAGTGTTTAGTGTTTTATTTCCCACAGAATAAAGCAGACGACTGATTATTTTCCTTGTTTGTTGCAGTCATCAGATCCTTTGACGTGAATAAACCAGGCTGTGAGGTGGACGATCTGAAGGGAGGAGTCGCAGGAGGAAGCATCCTGAAGGGAGTCCTCAAGGTTCAGTACCAAGAACTCTGAATCTAAGAAAATCCACAGCATGTTAGTCTAGTTGTAGGAAGGAAACCTGAAGGTTAAAGGGTCGTCTCAGGTCTGTTAATTCACACATTAACCCTCATTAATCCTCGTCCTGTCGGGTCCAGGTGGGTCAGGAGATCGAGGTCCGGCCTGGGATCGTGTCCAAGGACCATGAAGGGAAGCTGATGTGTAAACCCATCTTCTCTAAGATCGTTTCTCTGTTCGCTGAACACAACGACCTCCAGTACGCGGCTCCAGGAGGCCTCATCGGTAACGAGCTGCTGGATATCAGTGAAACATCATTAGTCTGAGTTAAATATCAGTGAAACATCACTAGTCTGAGTTAAATATCAGTGAAACATCACTAGTCTGAGTTAAATATCAGTGAAACATCACTAGTCTGAGTTAAATATCAGTGAAACATCATTAGTCTGAGTTAAATATCAGTGAAACATCACTAGTCTGAGTTAAATATCAGTGAAACATCACTAGTCTGAGTTAAATATCAGTGAAACATCACTAGTCTGAGTTAAATATCAGTGAAACATCATTAGTCTGAGTTAAATATCAGTGAAACATCACTAGTCTGAGTTAAATATCAGTGAAACATCACTAGTCTGAGTTAAATATCAGTGAAACATCACTAGTCTGAGTTAAATATCAGTGAAACATCACTAGTCTGAGTTAAATATCAGTGAAACATCATCATTAGTCTGAGTTTGAAGTTCTCGATTCTGATTATTTTACAAAGAGAATGTTTTTATTTTATCTCATATTTGTCTTTATCTGATATTTCTGACTTTTAATCTCATATTTTTATTTTTTTACCTCATATTTGACTCTTTTAAGTAGAAAACATCCAAATTCTCTGGTTCCAGCTTCTAAAATCTGATGATTTTCCATTTCCTGCGTCTCATTTTGTATTTTATGTGATGTTTTTTATTGTATGTATTAATAACCCCACCCCTGTTGACTGATTTGTTTATTTGTTTGTTTGTTTATTTGTAGGCGTGGGCACTAAGATCGACCCGACCCTGTGCCGGGCCGACCGGATGGTGGGTCAGGTTCTGGGGGCGGTGGGGGAGCTGCCTGAGATCTTCACGGAGCTGGAGATCTCCTACTTCCTGCTGAGGAGGCTGCTGGGCGTCCGCACGGAGGGCGACAAGAAGGCCGCCAAGGTCAGTGCTGCATCATGGGAGTCGTAGTCCTCCAGGGAAACCCCCCCCCCCCGGTCCTTCCTCTGACCCCTGACCCCGCTTCCTCCCCTGCAGGTCCAGAAACTGTCCAAGAACGAGGTCCTGATGGTGAACATCGGCTCCCTGTCGACCGGAGGCCGCGTCAGCGCCGTGAAGGCCGACCTCGCCAAGATCGTCCTCACCAACCCCGTCTGCACCGAGGTCGGAGAGAAGATCGCCCTCAGCCGGAGGGTGGAGAAGCACTGGCGGTGAGGAGGGTGGTCCACAGAGACCAGAACACACGTCTGGACCTCAGGGACCAGAACACACGTCTGGTCCACAGGGACCAGAACACACATCTGGACCACAGGGACCAGAACACACATCTGGTCCACAGGGACCAGAACACACATCTGGTCCACAGAGACCAGAACACACGCAAAAACCTGCATCAACGTCTGAGAATCACTTAGAAACACAGAGAATCAGGAGTTTTTCCTCTGGATTCTGCAGTAGAACAGAGACGATACATGACTCGTCCTGCAGGGGGCAGCGATGCTGCTGCTTCAGGAGCTCAGGGACCTGAAACCCTGTTCACTTTAATAATATCCATTAATCACAATTAGTTTATGATGCCAAAGATATGAATTGTTAATAATCGATGATGATGATCAATTAAATGATCAGTGAAGACTGAAGTGATGCACATTTTAGGTTGAATCTTCAACTCTGGGAAACAAGAATCCACATTTTTACAGCATTTAATGAACTAAAACTACTGATTAGTCAATATTTAAATGTCCTGAATGTGTTTGTGATAGAATATTATAATATTCGTGTAAATATGGGACCAATAATTCTCAGATTAACAGATAAACTGGTCAAAATTTAGAGAATTATCATAATTTCTGTGTTTTTTACAGCCTGATTATTATTTAATTGTTAATAATTGTCATTAAACTGTCTCTCCTCCTCCTCTCAGTCTGATTGGCTGGGGTCAGATCAGGAGAGGAGTCACCATCACACCGACGGTGGACGACGACTGAAGAGGATGGAGGAGGATGTTACCGTGGCAACGCTCCATCAGACGGACACCACCACCACCATCACTCGTCTCTTTTTTTATTTTTTATTTTCCTTTTTTTTGGATTTCGTTTTATTTTTTCCGCGCAAACGAGGAGAAGGAAGGAGGAAACGGGACATGTTGGTGGTTTAAAGACGCCGGAGGAGGAGGAGGAGGAGAAAGAGGAGTAAAAAGGAGGCGTCGGCGTCTTTAAACCGACACAAATATCATTACAGAAATAAAACTGCTGCACATATTCCAGTGGGATCGAATAAAATCATTTGAAAGAAAAGAAAAGAGTTGTTTCTGTCGTTATTTTTAAGAGAATTTAAAAGATCTGATTTAAAATTAAACTCAAACATTTCTAAATTTTAAAAAAGGCTTTTATTTTGAAGAGCTCATGAATTCACAATAATATATTCATGTTGATTTCCTATTATTTCATATCATAAAAACATAGTTTTATTTAATTGACTAAATGAAATCCATGTTTTTTAAAACATTAGATCCTAATCTTAAGTTCTGTTGCATAATATGAGACAGTTTGTTCCACTCATTTAATTTTAGGCGTTTTATATGATTTATAATGATATCAGATGTATATTTAACAATATTACAGAGAAAAGTCAAATAATTAAGTTTATTTTCACGTTTAGTCTCAGTAAATCAATAAAATATTTCATAACAAATCGATTTTATCTCAATTAAGTGATTTTACTTGTTGGTTTTAATTTGTTTCAGCTCCCAGTGTTTAGTTAATTTACTATTTAATTTAAAAATAAGTGATAAAGTTTATTAAAACATGTTTTTATTAATTAGTATTTTATTTCTTTTAATTTTAATTATCTTGTGATCTTTATATTTATTTTACCATTTATTTTATTTTTTTAAATAATATAATATATTAATATATTTTATTTAAATGTATAAATAAATAAATGTATAAATAATTCTGGTGTTTTACTAAAATCGATTCAATAAAGTTTTAATGAATTTTTTTGAATAATTAAAATTTAAGTCAAATTTGAAGCTGATTTAAACATGAAACATTTTTTACAGCGTTGACTGAAGGTGACGTCACACTTCCGGGGTGATGCACCTGATGAGCACGGGACGTGACGTCACCAGGTGTCTCACAGCGAAGCGAATGAAAACAAAAAAAAAATCCCAGGTAACGTTAACGACTAATTATTAGAATCAGAGGAGAAACGGCTGCACGTGGCGAGAGGATCAAAGAGACGTCGGCGCTTTGATCTTTGTCACGTTCAGGTAACGTGACGTCACCGCGTTTCTAACAAAAAAAACCTGATGGAGTCTGAAGGTAAGAAGATTATTAATGATGCAGTAAAAGTACACGAGTAGTAGCAGTTAATGCAGTTAAAGTACACGAGTAGTAGGAGTTAATGCAGTAAAAGTACACGAGTAGTAGGAGTTAATGCAGTAAAAGTACACGAGTAGTAGCAGTTAATGCAGTTAAAGTACTGCAGTAAAAGTACACGAGTAGTAGGAGTTAATGCAGTTAAAGTACTGCAGTAAAAGTATGAGCTTGATGTAAAGTATTGCAGTAAAAATACATAAGTATTGTGAGTTGATATAGTTAAAGTACTGCAGTAAAAGTACATAAATACCATGAGTTGATGGAGTAAAGTACTTCAGTAAATGTATGTCGTGTGATTGGTCAGACGGGCTGAGGGGGCGGAGCCTCAGACGTTCTCCTCTTGACGTCATCATGAATCAGATCAGGAGGAAACGCTCAGACAGGAAGCAGCTGGGACGCTTCCTGTCCCGGGACCAGGACCAGGACCGGATCCTGGGGGACCAGGAAGTCCTGCGAGGGGCGGGGCCAGGTGAGACCAGCAGCCAATCAGGTTCTCTCTCTCTGAACACTGCTCTACTTTATAATTCACACGTGTGTGTGTGTGTGTGTGTGTGTGTGTGTGTGTGTGTGTGTGTGTGTGTGTGTGTGTGTGTGTGTGTGTAGACACAGATCAGGACATGGGTTGGGGACGAGTGTGTGTTTTCCTGCATAAATTTGGGAAGAAGGTGGAAAACAGGAGCCTCAGTCTGAACCACTGTGATGTCACAACTACAGACCTGCTGGAGCTGGGTGGACACACACACACACACACACAAATATAAACACACACACACACTCACACACACACATAAACACACACAGAAATATAAACACACACACACACTCACATAAACACACACACACACAAATATAAACACACACACACACATAAACACACACACACACAAATATAAACACACACACACACTCACATAAACACACACACACACACATTCACACACACAAATATAAACACACACACACTCACATAAACACACACACACACAAATATAAACACACACACATTCACACACACACACACACACACACACACACACACCTGTAGCCTCCTTCATGTTTCTCTCATACAAACGTCTTTATTAAAACATTTCAAATTATAATGAGATGAAGAATTTACTCTTCCTCCTCCTCATCCTCCTCATCCTCCTCCTCCTCTTCCTTCTCCTCCTCTTCCTCCTCTTCTTCCTCCTCCTCATCCTCTTCCTCCTCCTCCTCCTCCTCCTCATCCTCCTCCTCTTCCTCCTCCTCTTCTTCCTCCTCCTCCTCTTCCTCTTCCTCCTCATCCTCCCCCTCCTCCTCTTCCTCCTCCTCCTCATCCTCCTCCTCTTCCTCCTCCTATTCCTCCTCCTCTTTCTCCTCCTCTTCCTCCTCCTCCTCCTCCTCCTCCTCCTCCTCCTCCTCCTCCTCCTCTTCCTCCTCCTCTTCTTCCTCCTCCTCCTCTTCCTCCTCATCCTCCCCCTCCTCTTCCTCCTCCTCCTCTTCCTCCTCCTCCTCCTCCTCCTCCTCCTCTTCCTCCTCCTCCTCATCCTCCTCCTCTTCCTCCTCCTCTTCCTCCTCCTCCTCCTCCTCATCCTCCCCCTCCTCTTCTTCCTCCTCCTCATCCTCTTCCTCCTCCTCTTCCTCCTCCTCCTCTTCCTCCTCCTCTTCCTCCTCCTCTTCCTCCTCCTCCTCTTTCTCCTCCTCCTCCTCCTCCTCCTCTTCCTCCTCCTCCTCCTCTTCCTCCTCATCATCTTCCTCCTCCTCCTCCTCATCCTCCTCCTCCTCCTCTTCCTCCTCTTCTTCCTCCTCCTCCTCCTCCTCTTCCTCCTCCTCTTCCTCCTCCTCCTCCTCCTCCTCCTCTTCCTCCTCTTCCTCCTCCTCCTCCTCATCTTCCTCCTCCTCCTCCTCCTCCAGGTACCTTACTCCCTCTCCTCCCTCACCTGGAGGACTTGGACTTGTCCTGGAACGATCTGATTGGTGGAGGTCTGAGGGCGTTGACCTCTCACCTCCAGGAAGTGGGCGGAGTCAGAACTCTGAGACTCTGCAGCTGTCGACTCAACGATGATGACATCACAGCTCTGGGTGGAGCCTAACTCACTATATATATATATATATTAATCATGACCTTTGACCCTTCACCTCTTTTTTTCAGGTTAAATATAAACGGCTGTATTTCCTTATTTTTCTGTGTAGTTGAGGCTCTGGTCTTCGTTCCTCTGCTGGAGGTCATCGATCTGTCCTGGAACGCCGGCGTGGGCGGGGCGTTGCAAAGCCTTCTGGGTAATCTGCCGTCTCACCTGAGGGAGCTGCACCTGGTTTCCTGTCAGCTGACGTCGGCTGATGCTGCAGCGCTGGGTAACAGCAGCACGTCATCAGCATAGAAACACACTTATTCTGACTTTAAAGGTCAAAGTGTCGGTGTTTTAGTAAAATTCATGTTAGAATCCACAGAAGAAACAGCTGTCAGGACCTCTGTAGAGTTGTGATGTCACAACCGCTCAAATCAGACAATCACAGGTTTAATTCAAGTTAAATTCAAGTCCATTTATTTAAAAATGGTATCGATTTTTACATTTACAGACCTACCAGCATAGGAAAACATGTTTTAAAAAATGTGTTTATTTATATTTGTATTATATTAATTAACTATTTCCATATAAATTATGATAAAAAATTCTATTAATTGATTTTTAGTGAATATTTTCAGTTATTAAGTGTGTATTATTTCCATATAAAATATTTATTCACTAAATCCTCAGTTAATTTATTGTGAATATGATGAACTACAACACATTATTAATGATAATAAAGTCGTTATTAATGATAATAAAGTCGTTATTAATGATAATAAAGTCGTTATTAATGATAATAAAGTCGTTATTAATGATAATAAAGTCGTTATTAATGATAATAAAGTCGTTATTAATGATAATAAAGTCGTTATTAATGATAATAAAGTCGTTATTAATGATAATAAAGTCAATATTAATGATAATAAAGTCGTTATTAATGATAATAAAGTCATTATTATTTTTGTATTTCATGTATAAAGTGACATCATCGCCTGTAGCAGTTTCCTACATTTCCCATCATGCCCCGGTGGTTAATCCTGCTGTTTGTCTGCTTCCACCAGGAGATTCTCTGCCTCTTCTGTCCAGTCTGACCGTCCTGGATGTTTCCTGTAACCCGGGACTGGGACAGGAAGTCGGGTTCATGAGGTTTTCTTCGTGTCTGCGTCACGTCGCTGGTCTGAAGACGCTGCGGCTGCAGAGCTGCAGCGTCACGGCCACCGGCCTCCACGCCGCCGGCCTCCACGCCGCCGGCCTCCACGCCGCCGGCCTCCACGCCGCCGGCCTCCACGCCGCCGGTATGAACTACCAGGACAAACTAGACCAGTGCTGTCAAACCCAGGGTCATTTAATGTTATTTATACTAAAAAAAACCTTTAAAATACAAGTTCAGTGGTTTTATTCGGTGGAAATCTTCCAATATTCTAAATAAAAGATGCTCTCATGTCAAATGTCCACCAGCAATAGGGATATCCTGGTCATGTGACCTCATAAATAGTTGCTCCTTCAAAATAAAAGCGCTCTTTTCACACCAAACAGATTTTATGTGTCTACTCCTCCTCCTGCTGCAGCCTCCTCCCTCCAGCTCCTCCCCTCCCTCCGAGACCTGGACCTGTCCTGTAACAGGACTCTGTCCGGGGGTCTGGACCACATCGCCCTGAACCTGGACCACCTCACACACCTGGAGAACCTGGACCTCCACCTGTGCTGCCTCACACACACCGACCTGGAGGCTCTGAGTGATTATAGATTATAGATCATTATCAGATTCTATTCAATTAAAGGTCTATGAAACCCTCTGACCTTTGACCCTCCCGGTCTCCAGTCCAGGTCCTCCCGTCTCTGACCTCATTAAAGGAGCTGGATGTTTCGTCCAATAAGGAAACAGGAGCTGTGGTCCAACCTCTGGTCCGAGGCCTCCCTGTGACCCAGATGAGACGTCTGCCGCTGAACAGCTGTGACCTGAACCAGGACTCACTGGCTGGGCTGGGTGAGTATTAATACTACAGAGTACTACTATAAAATACTACAGAATACTACAAAATACTACACAATACTACACAATACTACTATAGAATACTAACAGCTGTGACCTGAACCAGGACTCACTGGCTGGGCTGGGTGAGTATTAATACTACAAAATACTACAGAGTACTACAAAATATTACAGAGTACTACAAAATACTACAGAGTACTACAAAATATTACAGAGTACTACAAAATATTACAGAGTACTACAGAGTACTTCTACAGAATACTACTATAGATAGACTCACTGGTTGGCCTGGGTGGATATTAATTCTACAGAATACGACAGATTAATACAGAATACTACTACGAGTACTCAAAGTTTTAGTGATAGAAGATTTTTAATTTGTGTGTGAGCGTGTGTGTGTGTGTGTGTGTGTGTGTGTGTGCGTGCGTGTGTGTGTGTGTGCGTGTGTGTGCGTGCGTGTGTGTGTGTGTGTGTGTGTGTGTGTGTGTGTGTGTGTGTGTGTGTGTGTGTGTGTGTGTAGCTCTGGTCGTTCCATATCTTCGTAGTCTGGATGTTTCTTGGTCTAAAGTCGTCGGAGGTCGTTTGTCGTTGATTCTTGATGCTCTGCAGCCGTCGGTCGTCATGGAGATCCGCCTCAGCAGCTGTGACCTCACAACCGACGACCTCTGTCACCTAGGTAACACACACACACACAGTTTAGATGAGTTTAGATGTTTGTTGTTTATTGTTTGATGTTGTTTATTCTCTGTCATCTTCTCATCCTCCAGCCTCCGTCTCCAGACGTGGTTTCCTGTCCTCCCTGCGGGTTTTGGACCTCTCCTACAACGGCCTGGTGGGTGACGAGGGCTGGTCCTGCCTGTTCTCGGCGGGCGGTCTGACCTCCCTGGAGGACCTGGACCTCAGCCTGCGACCTTTGACCTCTGCCCCCTGCTCGGCCTGGCTGCCGGCGCTGGTCTCGGCCGTGCCGGGTCTGCCGGCTCTGACCCGGCTGGCTCTACGGCGCCGGACGGCCCGGCCCGAGGAGGGACAGCGGCTGGTCCACCGGCTGAGGAAGAGGAGCGTCCTGCTGGACTGGGACCAGGACTGTACGGTTGTGACGTCATCATGTAAACCGACCAATCAGGAGAGCTCTGAGGAGAATCAGCCTGAGGAGTAAAAACCTGGAGGTGGCACCAAAAAATCTTTCTATTAAAACAGAGAATTAAAAAATAAGAATTTGTATCTGTTTTTAGACAGAATGATTTAACTTGATGCTGAAACGTGGTAACAGATATTGAGATTGTTTGAATGACACATGATTAAATGAACTCATCACTATGAAGCTAAACACTGATTTATGACCTATTTTATTAGATGTATTGATAACCTGGTCCATCTTGTGTATTGTTGCCCTCATTTAACCTGAAATCGTTGCACTTTTACATGTAAATAAGACGAAACTCAAATGAATTTTTGATGATTAAAGAAAGTCACAGCAACAGTTAATTGTTCATCGTGTGTATTTATGGGAGTTTTATTGGCTGGAATACTGTTTAGAGGAACCAGAGGCCGCTTCACTTCATGTCGTCGCTGTTTTAATATTTTCTCCTCAGACTGTTGGAGGCTTCAGCCAGAAACACGTGTCCGTCCACCTCATAAACGCTGACGTCCGTCTGGTCTGAAGTCAGACGACCGCTGCTCAACAGGTCTCTGAAAACCTGAAAGAACGATGAGGTTTTAAAATACGTAACTCCAACCATCAAGCAGACGTTTACTGGATGTTCTGGACACCCTACACTAATAGGGCTGCAACTAATGACCATTATATGTGTGTGTGTGTGTGTGTGTGTGTGTTACCTGGCAGACAGGCTCCTCCAGGTGGTTTCCCCAGACGTAGATGTGTGTTATAGTGGTGTTGGATTTTAAAGCCTGGGCCAGTGACAGCAGACCCTCCGTCCTGATGCTGTTGCTGCAGACAGAAAGTCTGAAACAAAACCAATAAACAGACCATCCACAATCTTAAAGCTGAACTGGACAATTACCAGGGACGTTGATTGTGATCGTTGTGTCGCTGTAATCATTTTCAGCAAATTTGGTGATTGTGGAACCTTTAGATCAAAAGTTCAAAAACCGTGAACCAATCAGCTTTCAGCCTGCCAGGCTGCGCTGTTACCATGGTAACTAGCGACTCTGACCCTGCAGCCAGAGTAGTTAGTCGCCGTGGTAACTAACGACTCTGGCCGCAGGGCCTTTGAAGTCGATGACATCATCAACTGTCACTAACTGCCGCTGCACTGCTCCCAGAGTGAGGAGATTTAGTGAAAATCAGCACCGAACTCCTGCCGATAAATCAAAAACCGTAATCCGTATTCGCTAAATGAGCACATCTTCTGAGAGCTGAGAGTCTCCCGGTCGCTGTGATGTATGTTTTATGTGTGTCAGGCCTACAGAGTGCTGGTAAGTATAAAGTACAAATTAAAGAAATGTAGTTTACATCCATGAGGTTTCTGCTCATTTTAACACTGGATTTAATGGGGCACCTGGACCTGACTAATTCCTGGTATATTTCTGTTGCAGCCTGGTATTTCCAGGCTGTTGTAGACTCACTCTCTGAGGACGCTGCCGGACCAGACCACAGCTTCACTCAGGTACTTGGCTCCTTCGTCTTTGATGCAGTTGGACGACAGGTCGACGACCTCCAGGGTCGGGTTGGTCTTCAGGACCTCAACAAGATGGCGGACGCCGTCCTGAGTCAGGCGGTTACTGCAGCAACGAGACCAGGTCAGGAGAGTGTGGTGGTCTGCCCTACTGTTGTTTGTTGTTTATTTGTTGTTTGTTTGTTCCTACCATCTCAGGTCCAGGTATCGGAGGCTGCGGTTCAGCGTCAGACCTTCAGCCAGACGCTCCAGACCCGCGTCGCTCATCCCCGTCTTCCCCAGGTGAAGCTGCACCAGGTGAGTGTTCACCTGCAGCGTCTCAGACAGGTGAACCAGCCACTCCTCCTGACGCACGGACGCCATTACTTTATGGTTTCTATGGTGATTTGATTCGTTTATTGTGTGTGTGTGTGTGTGTGTGTGTGTGTGTGTGTGTGTGTGTGTGTGTGTGTGTGTGTGTGTGTGTGTGTGTGTGTGTGTGTGTGTGTGTGTGTGTGTACCTGGTAGCTGAAGAGGATCGGTCGGCTGATGTCGACACAGCGAAGACTCCTGTTGCTCCTTAACATGATGATGAGAGCCATCACACTCTGAACAGACTGAACACACACACACACACACATACAGGTTTTACATCATAGGTGTCCAACCCGAGGCCCGGGGCCCAAATCTGGGCCACCACCTCATTTCCTGTGGCTCCTCCAGAGTGAATAAATGTTTGAAGTTAACGGAGACGTTGGTCACGTCTTTGGTCTTTGAACGACTTAAAAACAGGAAAGTTTCCGTTTTTTCCTTCTTTTCCTTTGTTGAAGTACATCTGTCATCACTTCCTGGTTCTTTCTATTCTTTAATATGTAGCATAGCAACAAAAAACCATAGATTCCAATCTATGAAACATCCATTAAATAATATGTAGATACATATATCTGATCTTTAATTGTCTCTTTGAGTGAAACCAGAACACTGATGTGACCACGGGAAGAAATTGAGTTTGACGCCTCTGGTTTAGAATGACTGGTGTGTGTGTGTGTGTGTGTTTTAGTGTGTGTGTGTGTGTGTGTACCAGGTCACAGTGAGCCAGCTGCAGTTCCCTCAGTGAGTTGTTGACCTGCAGAGATCTGGCCAGGTTCATCGCTCCTCTGTTACCGATCACGTTACCCGACAACCTGAGAGAACGTAGGCTGCTGTTTCCCTGCAGGATTTAATGATTCCAAATTAGTAATATCTGTGTGTGTGTGTGTGTGTGTGTGTGTGTGTGTGTGTGTGTGTGTGTGTGTGTGTGTGTGTCAGACACATATAAATGTACCTTCAGACTCTCAGCCAGGGCTTCAGCTCCATCTTCCTGGATGTCGTTGAACGTCACATCCAGAGATTTCAGAGCTGATTTTCCTTCCTGCTCAGTGAAAACAGGTAAAAATCAACTAAAACTGATAAATAATCAGTAACAATCAACGACTAGTGGCTGATTTCTCAGGTGTGTCACCTGTAGCAGAGCAGCCAGGTGCCCCGCCCCCTCGTTGGTTAAGTTGTTGTACTGAACGTCCAGACCTGTCCATAGAAAAACACCTGGATTAAAAGGCTTCACACTGGGATTTAACATGTTCACTGAGAACTCACCTGTCACACAGGTGTTGTCTCTGAGGCTCTGAACCAGGGCCAGAATGTCGTCGTCATGGAGACGGTGAACCTGCCTGTTGTTTCCTGACAGGTTGATGGTGACGTTCCTGACAAACACATAAAAACATTTAATAGATGTAGAGTTTTATAAACCTACAGATCTATAGTAATATTACTACTATTACTACTAATAATAATAATAATAACAGGAGAAAATCCTAATTTTATTCTGAAAGTCAACATCGGCACCGGAAGTAAAAGTTGGGCTCTAATTAATAACCAGTTCTAAATGTTTATTATTATTTATAAAACGTTATAAAATGATTTGTAAACTCACTGTGTTTTTATCGTCTTCTTTAAAACTCCAAACACGCGCGGGTTCATTTTTATTTGGTGTTTTTCGCAAACAGAGACGTAGAAGTCCGGGAGACTTCCAGCGGCCATCTTTGTTGTCCCCCCGCGGTGGAGTTTCCGTTGCCTAGCGACGGCGAGAGCGGGTCGCCCGGGCAACGAAAAGAGAAAATGACGTCACGAGAAGTTCTATTTTTAATTTTTTTTTTTATTTTTAAATCTATTTATTTTATTTATCTATCCTGTATCTTTCATTGTTAAATATAAAATAAAAAAAAATTAAAAACTAAAATGAACTATATAATATATAAAAATGTATATAATAAATATAAATATATAATATATAAATACATGCACTAAAATATTACTATTAAAATTATTAAAAACTAAAATGAATTATATAATATATATAAATGTATATAATGTATATAATAATAAATATTTAATATATAAATACATGCACTAAAAACAATACTATTAAAATTATTAAAAAATAAAACTATATTATATATATGTAATAAATATAAATGTAGGCTACATAAAATTGAAAAATTAAAAACTTAAAAAAAATATACATATACACACACAAAACAATTTCAATATAGAGACATTAATATTTATAAGACTGTTATAAGATCTAGTTTCTAAGATGAAATTGAGCTTAAAACTACTCATTTTCTTGATTTTATAAATATATAAAATAGATTAAACACATTTTATTCATATTTCTTTGTTGGTTGAAATAAACTATTAATTATATCCAACCATCTGACTTTAGAATTATTTTAATTAAATATAAAAGTTGCCAAATGATTCAGTTTTTAAATACAAATATTTTTAGAAACCAGCTTTTTTCACCCATTGAAGTGAAATAAAATTCTCTATTATTCAGTGACACACACACACTGATCATCCCTTTTTATCTTTAATTGTATTTTCCTGTTGTACAGATTTTAAACAGCAGTGAAGATGGATGTAATTCATGTTCCTGTACATGAGTGAAGCCAACATTTCCTCCAAAATAATCAAATAAAAAAGGAAAAAGCGTGAAACGTCTGCGGTCGAGTGGAAACGCAGTTTACACAAACATTTCTGCTAAAAGCTGAAACAGCTGCTTTAAAAAATAAAAACTATTTTACACTGGAAACAAAAACCTGGGTTTGCATCAACATGAAAGAAGCCGGCGTCACGTCAAACACGTTTTAGGATAAATAAAAATAACTGAGCTGTTAACTACGTTAGCCGACGATTAAAACTTTACATGAACCAGAAAATCAACTGGACACGTCAGGATCAGAGAAAATGACTTGTTTTTCGGTAAAAGTGGAATTTGAGTGTTTTTTTTTCTTTTTTTAGCAGAAAACAACAACCACAAGCCGCCATGACACACAAGTCTAGTTGTTTTTCTTCTTTTCGACAACTTTTCATCAGCAGCTTCTAGTTAAAACATCAGATGGACTCGAAGTTAAAAGAACTCAGCAGATGTTTTACAGATGTTTTCCTGCCTGTGACATTTTCAACGATGGAGAAATCTACAAAAATTAAGACCCAGACGTCCGTTAGCGTGAGTTTTCGTGGCGGTAAAAGCCGACAGCGACAGCTGATCGATCCGGTTTTGCAGTAGTGACGTTCTATTCGGCGAGGAGGAGGAGGAGGTCTCACTCCGACCCGGATCCTCCTCACTGCGGCGGCGGCTCGGTGTTGTCCACCGTCCTGATGATGACGATCTGCTCCAGACTCTGGGCGGGGGACGGCGGCGGCCGGAGCTGCTCCACCAGCGCGTGGAGCGTGTCCGAGTTGATGGTCTGGTCCTGGTCCTGGTCCTGGTCCGCCTCGAAGGCCACCTGGTCGGCGGTGGAGATGGGGAGGCTGGAGGGCTCCGGCTTCAGGTCCTGGATGATGGCGGCGCTGCCGGCGGCGGTGGGGTCGGAGGTCGGGGTGGAGGCTTTGGGGTTGGGAGTGGCCGGTTCTGGGTTGGGGGGCTCGCCTTCAGGGATAGAAACCAGACCGTTGTTGTCCTGCGAGAGTTTACTCTGGACGAAGGCCATGGGATGACTGGACGCCAGCAGAACCACTACGTTACACACAGGACAAACAATCAGTCATTAAGAAATTATTAAAATAATTATTATTAGGGTTTTATTTTCCAAGTTTCCCTGAAGGCAGCACCACCGCTGAATCAATCAACCTTTATTTATAAAGCCCTGTTTTTACAGGGAGATGAGGCATAAAGTTCTGTGTAGATAATTCAAAGCAGCTGAATACAGATTTAAACAATTAATAATTACTGGTATTCATATAGAGTGATGGTTGATTCCACTAAACACACACACACACACACACACACACACACACTCACCAGCTCTGGCTCTCTCCTTGTGCTGCCTCACTTCGTCAGCGTGAGCTTTCTCCTGGTGTTTGATCATGTTTTTAACGCTGGCGAAACGGTTTCCACAGAGAAGGCACTGGACACCTGTGTTACCCTCTGTGTGTATATGAAGACATTTAAACATTAATTAACCGTCAGTTAATTAATCCTCGTTGAGTAGAACGTGACTCAGACTCAGCAGAAACTGACCTGGGTGAAGTCGTCTCATATGTTTCTTCAGTTCAGACGACGTCACGAACCGAGCGTCACATTTAGGCTGAGAACATTTGTAGGGAGTCTCACCTGGAACCAGGAGGACGCTCGTTAGCAGCTCGTTAACACCACCTGTCTCTCTGCTTTTAATAACCTGTCCTGTCTCTCCCCTCGTTAACCCGTGTCTCTCCCTCGTTAACCTGTTCTTTCTCTGTCTCTTCCCCCCCCACCCATGTTAAGGTTGTCTTTCTCCCTCCCCTCGTTAACCTGTTGTATCTCCCTCTCCCCTCTCGTTAACCCCTCCCCTCTCGTTAACCTCTGACCTGTGTGTTTCCTGGCGTGTGCGATGAGTGACGATGAGACAGAGAAGGACATCCCACACAGGTCACACTGGTACGGTTTCTCTCCCGTGTGACGTCTCTTGTGATACGTCAACGTGCTGGACTGAGCGAAGGCCTGACCACAGATATCACACACGTACGGTTTCTCCCCGCTGTGGAGTCTGGAACAAACAAATACCTGACGTGAACTAGAGCAGCAGATTTCAGACCTGACGTGAACTAGAGCAGCAGATTTCAGACTTGATGTGAACTAGAGCAACAGGTTTTATACCCGACGTGAACTAGAGCATCAGATTTCAGACCTGACGTGAACTAGAGCAGCAGATTTCAGACCTGACGTGAACTAGAGCATCAGATTTCAGACCTGACGTGAACTAGAGCAGCAGATTTCATATCTGACATGAACTAGAGCAGCAGATTTCATACCCGACGTGAACTAGAGCATCAGATTCATACCTGATGTGAACTAGAGCAGCAGATTTTATACCCGACGTGAACTAGAGCAGCAGATTTTATACCCGACGTGAACTAGAGCAGCAGATTCATACCTGACGTGAACTAGAGCAGCAGATTTTATACCCGACGTGAACTAGAGCAGCAGATTCATACCTGACGTGAACTAGAGCAGCAGATTTCATACCTGATGTGAACTAGAGCAGCAGATTTCAGACCTGATGTGAACTAGAGCAGCAGATTTCAGACCTGACGTGAACTAGAGCAGCAGATTTCAGACCTGACGTGAACTAGAGCAGCAGATTTCATATCTGACGTGAACTAGAGCAGCAGATTTCATACCTGACGTGAACTAGAGCAGCAGATTTCAGACCTGACGTGAACTAGAGCAGCAGATTTCAGACCTGACGTGAACTAGAGCAGCAGATTCATACCTGACGTGAACTAGAGCAACAGGTTTCATATCTGACGTGAACTAGAGCAGCAGGTTTCAGACCTGATGTGAACTAGAGCAGCAGTTTCATACCTGACGTGAACTAGAGCAACAGGTTTTATATCTGACGTGAACTAGAGCAGCAGGTTTCAGACCTGACGTGAACTAGAGCAGCAGATTTCATACCTGACGTGAACTAGAGCATCAGCAGCAGATTTTGTACCTGATGTGGATCTTGTAGTTGGAGGAGGTGGCGAACTTGAAGCCGCAGCGTTCACAGGTGTAGGGTTTCTCCTCGCCGTGATGCATCCTGCGGTGAGCTACTAGCTGACACTTCTGAGCAAAACACTTATCACAGTCGGGACAATTGAACGGTTTCTCCCCTAGAGAAAAAAACACAAGGAGAGAGATTCAGAAAACAGGGAGGATCTTTAGATGAGCTAACAGATGCTAACTCGGCTACAGATTAACGAACATAAAACAATGAATCGAGGCCAAAATTATAAACTAGTTTATATTAAAATAATCTGTTTTTTAGATTTAACTCATAAAAACAAATAAAACCCTGATATATTTATATCCTGTCACCACCAGAGGTCTCACTCTGACTGATTTTCTGTATCTTTTCCTACAGCAGAGGTCTCACTCCGACTGATTTTCTGTATCTTTTTCTACAGCAGAGGTCTCACTCTGACTGATTTTCCTCATCTTTTTCTACAGCAGAGGTCTCACTCTGACTGATTTTCCTCATCTTTTTCTACAGCAGAGGTCTCACTCCGACTGATTTTCCTCATCTTTTTCTACAGCAGAGGTCTCACTCCGACTGATTTTCCTCATCTTTTTCTACAGCAGAGGTCTCACTCCGACTGATTTTCCTCATCTTATATTTTCTTCTTATAATTTTCCAGGTTTTCCAGGATCCTGACTGAAGGGACCTTTAATTTTAACCATATTTAACCCTTTTTTTCCCTCCAGCTGCTGACCTGTGTGGATGCGTAGGTGTGTTTTGAGCTGCGTGGCCTGCCTGAAGGTCTTGGAGCAGAAGATGCAGCAGAAGGGTTTCAGGCCCTTGTGGATCTTCTCGTGTCGGTGGAGGCTGCTGGCGTCTTTGAACAGCTTGTTGCACTCGGTGCAGGAGTAGAGCGTCTGCAGCGTCACGTCGTCCAGTCCCGTCGGGTCCTGCTCGCCCATCTCCCCTTCCTCCGGCTCCGCCTCCTCCTCAGGCCCCGCCCCCTCCATGCTGCCGCTCTCCTCGTCCTCCTCCTCTTCCTCCTCGGCCTTCCTCCGCCCGCGGCCCCACCCCCTTCCTCTGCCCCGCCCCCTGCCCCTCCCCCTCCCTCCGCTGAGTCTGGGTTTCTTCGGCGAGGACTCGTCGGGAGACGGGATCCAGTCCGCCGACGTGTCCCCGAAGTCCTTGTCCGAGTCCTCCTGGGACGGGTCCTCCTCCGCCGCCAACGCCGCTCCTCTCCCTCTCCCGCGGCCACGCCCCCTCCCGCGGCCACGCCCCCTCCCCCTGTAGCTCTGGTTGTCAGCGGAGCTGCTAGGCTCCGCCCCCTCGCCGCTGAAGCTCTTCGGTCTCCTCCCCCTTTTCCTGCCGGATCCTCGAACGCCGCCGCCGCTCCTCATGGATGACGGGTTGTACTCCTCATCGCTCCTATCTCCTCCTGCTCCTCCTCCCCCCACCTCCTCCTCCTCTTCTTCCTCCTCCTCCTCCTCCTCCTCCTCTTTGGCCTCGCCGCCGCGCTCCTTCCTGTCGTTCCAGCCGCCCGCCACCGACACGATGGACAGGGCCACAGGGGAGGCGGGGCTGCCAGGGGAGGCGGGGCTAGGAGGAGTAAGCCCCGCCCCCGGCTGAGGCTTCTCATCCGACCAATGAGGCGTCTCCTCCAGGTATTTAGTGGCCTCCGTCATCCCCAGAAACACAGCGGCCCGACGCACGGCCGCTTGTCTGGTGCTGAAAATATATAGAAATATACATAAAAATACATAAAATATATAGAAATATACATAAAAATACATAAAATATATAGAAATATACATAAAAATACATAAAATATATAGAAATATACATAAAAATACATAAAATATATAGAAAATATATAGAAATATACATAAAAATACATAATATATAGAAATATACATAAAAATACATAAAATATATAGAAAATATATAGAAATATACATAAAAATACATAAAATATATAGAAATATACATAAAATATATAGAAAAATATATATATATATATATATATATATATAATTTTAATTACTGTTTTCAGATTAAAAACAAATAGTACGAGTACTTTTACTCTTAAAAGTTCAGGAATATTTCACTTATACCCATAACTTTTACCCAAGTTTCCTTGTAATTTAATGATTTTTAATTGTTATTCCGTGTTTTTAACGACGTTATTCAGACTCTACCTGCTGAGGTTCATCTGTCCCGTGTAGATAAACTCCAGCAGCTTCTCCAGGGCGTAGCGGCTGACTTTGTCGGGGTCGAGGGTCGTGACCTCCTGACCCCTCTCGGCCTGGGAGGAGAAGTACTTGCTGAAGGCGGCCAGGATGTTTCGGTGGGCCCTGAACTCCACGTCCCTCACCATGATGGTGATGTCGCACAGGAAGTCCATCTCCCGCTGCTCATGAAGGCGCTGCAGCAGCAGCTTCCCATGACCGCTGACGTGAGCCATAGCCTGCCGCCGCCAGGAAGAAGAGACACGTTAAAAAATATTCTGCCGCCGCCAGGAAGAAGAGACACGTTAATAAATATTCTGCCGCCAGGAAGAAGAGACACGTTAATAAATATTCTGCTGCCGCCAGGAAGAAGAGACACGTTAAAAAATATTCTGCCGCCAGGAAGAAGAGACACGTTAATAAATATTCTGCTGCCGCCAGGAAGAAGAGACACGTTAATAAATATTCTGCTGCCGCCAGGAAGAAGAGACACGTTAAAAAATATTCTGCTGCCAGGAAGAAGAGACACGTTAAAAAATATTCTGCTGCCGCCAGGAAGAAGAGACACGTTAATAAATATTCTGCTGCCAGGAAGAAGAGACACGTTAAAAAATATTCTGCTGCCAGGAAGAAGAGACACGTTAAAAAATATTCTGCCGCCAGGAAGAAGAGACACGTTAATAAATATTCTGCTGCCGCCAGGAAGAAGAGACACGTTAATAAATATTCTGCTGCCGCCAGGAAGAAGAGACACGTTAAAAAATATTCTGCTGCCAGGAAGAAGAGACACGTTAAAAAATATTCTGCTGCCGCCAGGAAGAAGAGACACGTTAATAAATATTCTGCTGCCAGGAAGAAGAGACACGTTAAAAAATATTCTGCTGCCGCCAGGAAGAAGAGACACGTTAATAAATATGCTGCCGCCAGGAAGAAGAGACACGTTAATAAATATTCTGCTGCCAGGAAGAAGAGACACGTTAATAAATATTCTGCCGCCAGGAAGAAGAGACACGTTAATAAATATTCTGCTGCCGCCAGGAAGAAGAGACACGTTAATAACATTAATGTTAATAATCTGGTCCACTGTATAAAATGGGATTAATTCCAGTTCCTGGTCCTAAAATCCAAAGTATTTTATTCTAGTGTTAGTCAACTAATTTGCGTTGTTTTTTTTATTTTAATACATTCAGAAATAATACTTTTAAAATTATATATTAACACGTTTGTTTCCAAATTAATCCATTAATTAATATCTGAGCAGAATAGAATGAATAGAAAGAAAGAAGAAATAGGTGTAAAGTGTAAAACATGAACATTTATATGAGATTATTTAACATAACTTTAGAACTTTTATACATGAAATAAATAAAGTTGTAAACTCACCTGGTGGGAATCCAATATTAGAACTAGAAAACACAAAGAAAACAGTTAAATCAAATATTACTTTAAGAACCTAATTCATGTTAATATTAAATATTATAGATATAGAATATAGACTTACTCTCAGCAGCTTCTTCTCTTTAATAATCAGAGTATAGAATCTTCTGTTGGAGAATAATAGGGATTATATATATATTTTAAATTGTATAAAACAATTCCAATTAATTCTTAATTAATTTTTTAATTAAAATGTTTGATTTTTCATCTTATAATCAACGGTTTTTGTATAAAAATGATATTAAAATGCAAGGGAGCAGTTATTTACAATAAAAGAATATATATGCAATATAATATAATAATTAAAACATAAAATATAGAATCTAGAGATAAAGACTTACTCTCAGCAGCTTCTTCTGTTTAATAATCAGATTGTAGATTCCTCTGTTGGAGATGGGAACAGTTAAGGATTATAATATATATGGTATCGTATTATATATAATATATATTATATATATAGTGTATATTCTATAATTAATGGTAATAACATCACATTAACTCTAAGGAATCAGCTGTGACAGGTGAGATGAAGCAGTTTTGTAAAATAAAAGCTCCGCTCCGTTTCCTGAGGAGGCCTTCAGGTGCTGTTAGCATGTTGCTAACGCTAATAGCGCTGCTGTAGACCGGTTTAAACGGCTCCTAGCGGCTAATTGACGTTTTATACGCATTCCTGATCAAATTCTGCTCTAAACAGGGCGCCCCTGTGAGGGTTTTACTCTATAAATGTCTCGCAAAAACGCTAAATGTGCGATGCTACGGCTAGCGCTTTACGTAGTGGTGAAAAGCGCGGAAAACATGGTGCTCTTATTTCGAAGGTTTGACTTTTTCTACCGGCGGTGGAGCTAAATTATCAGCAGAAATATGTTACGGACGCGTATTTCCGGTGAGGAGACGAGCAAACACGTCGTGCGGGATAGGAAAAAAATTGCGTGATTGCGGGGTTTTTAATGGAACGCAAAGTAAATTAATAAAAAAGCAGAAAAAGTACCTTCAAATATCCGCGATCTCCGAGCCATTATCCCGTGACGTCGGGAGTTCTCGCGAGAAGTAACATAAAACTACTCCGTTACAAGAAAAAAGAAAATCCTGCATTAAAAAATCCAAATTAACAAACCCACTGATAAATCCGCTGAGGAAAATAAAAATGTATTTAAACTGATTTCAATTAAAAATAAAAAAAATACCTTTCAAATATCCGCGATCTCCATTATCCCGTGGCGTCGGGAGTTCTCGCGAGAACTCGCCGTTCACAGCAAAGATGAGCGGTTTCTCCAAGATAAACACCGCCAGGTCCGCGCGACGGACGCGGTTTTGGCCGTTAACTATCTGAAAATGTCGTAATTTCCGTCATATGATGCAGAACGAACACGAATAATAATGAATTATCTCACAAAACGCTGCTAATTAAATAAACAACGTTTAATATTGATGTTTAATAATCGATTTCACCGATATTTGTTACTTATATCAATTCAGTAATATAAAAACACTCCATTTCTAGAAAAAACCTACATTAAAATTCTATTTAAGTAAATATATATATACAGTACTTGTTTTATCTTGTTGATATTTAAAAATTACATCAATATATATTATTACAGCAGCTTTTTACTATAGTTTTAACTACTATTCTATATATTTATGTGTTTTTCATGATGAACCTTTAAAAATATTAATAATAATAATATTTTGGTTTATTTTACTCTAATCTGAAGAGTTTATACTTTTACTTCCACCACAGAATCAGACAGAAACGTGACGTTTTATTAAGGTTTAACTCATGATTTAACCTTTAATCTAAATCTCAGCTGTTGTGTTGAGACACATTAGGACACATTCCTGCTGCTCTGGAATCTTCCATCAAGAATTTCCTGTTGTCACACCTACACACACACACACACACACACACACACACACACACACACACACCTGCTTCACCTGTCTTCATGACCTTTACCTGCAGCCAAACATCTTTTGGAATGTGACGCTGACAAAGACGTTTGAATGAAACTCTGATGAATGAATAGAATAACTGTCAATAACTTGTTATTAACCTATTTATTTATCTTTATATGTCTTGTTTTATATTAAACTGTGTTTTTTATTCTATGGACATTGTCGACAAACACATTTCTGCGACATAAACTCAGTTTATTTCATTTATTTTTGTAATAATAATCATTAAACTAATGAAAATACTGTTTCTTCTCCTTCATTATTATTTCCATTATTAATATTATCATTAAAACTCAAACCAAACAGGAAAATAAACTTTTATGTTTCTTTTTTTTCTTCATCCTGATAAAATCAAACAACTTCGTCAGCGTCACATTCCACAAATGTTTAGTCTACAGGTAAAGGTGTGTGTGTGTGTGTGTGTGTGTGACAATACTACTGTATATATTATATATAGTATTATGTGTATTACTTTGCTTTACATTCACTTTATAGCGATTAATTGTAGATTTTTAAGTGTTTTTCAGTGTTTTACTTCATATAAATTGACTTTATTTAGTGTCATAGCTGAGTTTTTAGTGTTTTAACAGTTTAATGTTTATTTATTTCTGAGTGAATCAACTTGTCGTTACTGTAAAAACAGACGTTCATGTATTTATTGCATGAACTCATTATCATTCTGGATGTTTTAGCTGAAACATGCAAACGATGCAGAAGAACCGACCACAGAATGAGATTAGAAACACGACGAGTTCCAGCAGCTGGAGCCTGAAGATCAGAGAAAAAAACACTAAATAAAACAACGACTGGAAGATTCTTTAATATTAATGTTAATATTTATATTATTATATCATCAGAGCTGGAAAAAAACAAGTGGAAACGGCTTTTAATGTTTTTATTGCTGCTGCAGCGACGTGATGTTTCTGCAGAGAAGAAGCAGTGAAGCACACACACACACACACACACACAGCAGACCCTGAAGGCCTGTGTGTGTGTGTGTGTGTGTGTGTGTGTGTGTGTGGGCGGTAACAAGTGTTTGAATACGATGAGATAACAGAGGTTGAGCTGCTTCTGCAGCGATGACGTTGCCTTTAAATCCAGAAAAAACTGTAAAAATCTTCAGTTTTTAACATGAAGAGAAACAAACTTCAGCTTCACGACTTTATTTAGTTTAATTCTCTTTGTTTTATCTTTGGTTGTTTGAGGAGAAATCGTTAAATCGATGTAAATCTGCATGAAAATGTCTTTTTATGCTGATTCCTGGGCCCAGAATGATTAATATTATTGTATTATTGTATTAAAATGATCTGGTTAAAATATCAGATCAATTTAAAGCAACTGTAGGTAAAATAATAATGTGATAATGACCAGGAACAGGAATTTATTAAAAAATACCATCACTTTTACATAAAACTACAATTTAAGTTAAAAAATATCATTGTTTTTACATAAAAATGAATAATTTTAGTAAAAAATACCATCAGTTTTACATTAAACTACTATTTTATTAAAAAATACCATTAGTTTTACATACAACTTTATAATTTTAGTAAAAAAATCATCGGTTTTACATAAAACTTTACAATTTTGGTAAAAAATATCATCAGTTTTACATAAAACTTTACAAATTTATTAAAAAATATCATCAGTTTTACATAAAACTTTACAAATTTATTAAAAAATATCATCAGTTTTACATAAAACTTTACAATTTTATTAAAAAATATAATCAGTTTTACATAAAACTTTACAATTTTATTTAAAAATATCATCAGTTTTACATAAAACTTTACAATTTTGGTAAAAAATATCATCAGTTTTACATAAAACTTTACAAATTTATTAAAAATATCATCAGTTTTACATAAAACTTTACAAATTTATTAAAAAATATCATCAGTTTTACATAAAACTTTACAATTTTATTAAAAAATATAATCAGTTTTGCATAAAACTTTACAATTTTATTAAAAAATATCATCAGTTTTACATAAAACTTTACAAATTTATTAAAAAATATCATCAGTTTTACATAAAACTTTACGATTTTGGTAAAAAATATCATCAGTTTTACATAAAACTTTACAAATTTATTAAAAATATCATCAGTTTTACATAAAACTTTATAATTTTATTAAAAAATTCCATCAGTTTTACATAAAACTACAATTTTAATAAAAATACCATCAATTTTACGTAAAACTTCATAATTTTAGTAAAAAATTCCATCATTTTTACATAAAACTTTGGATTAAATGTAATATATTTACATACAGTGAGTTAAATTCTTTATTTGGTGAAAATTTTTCATAATTCTGAATAAAAAACAAAGACGTTGATGCTCATGTGTCAAACGTCCATCACCAATAGGGATATCCTGGTCATGTGACCTCATCCTTTCAAAATAAAAGCCCCATTTTCACCCCTAACTGTAAAAACATATATTTTATATCACAGCTTGTTAGAAAAATGAATAAAAGTAATTGTTTCTATGGAAACACAGTGTAATAGAGGCTTAATTGACTCATATTAACAGATTCTGTTGTTTTTTATATGTTTTTTAAGGTCAACGACCTCAAATGCAGCTTTAAACGCGATTAAATGACGTTTTTCAGCTTTAATTTAAAAAGCAGAAGTTGTTTCCGTCCCGATCTGTTTCCTCCTGTTGTCGACCACAGAATCTCATCACATCTAAATATAAATCTATGACGCGTCGTTTCCTTGAAAGAGAACAAAGCTGCGATAATCGGCTCCATTTCAACGTCTTTACGGCAGCAAATCTGCTGTTTCCAGCCTTCAAATCTGCACATTTCACACCAGGACGACGCCATCAGCTGGTTTGATGCTTCTATGGCTGTGGAACCAGTGTGACGTCACAAAACGCAGCGTTTCCTCCCGCTCATAAACACAGGGCTCCTGACACATTGATTATGTGGTTCAGCTGATTGCAGCTGCAAGCACCAAGAGTGTGTGTGTGTGTGTGTGTGTGTGTGTGTGTGTGTGTGTGTGTGTGTGTGTGTGTTACATCTAAATCAGTGTAACATCCCTTTAATTGTCCCGTTTTAACGCTTATAGACGCATCTCTCGTTGTATTTCTGAGGTTTTGTTGAGCCTCTGGTTAAAATCGCACGTGTCAAGTTACACGTGCTACAGATGTTCACAAACACCGGAAGTCAGCCCGTTTGCCCTTCAAAATAAAACATAACAGCAGCAGCAGCATGAATAAAAACAAACGTATCACAACTAATGTGATTTTTAAATAAAGTAAATGTAAAGTAAGTTTAATGTGACACTGATGTTAATAGAATTATAAAGTTTAATGCGTTTTTAAATAAAGTTTTACATTTCAATGTGACACTGATGGGATTTTTAATAAAATTATACATCTTAATTCGTTTTTTAAATAAAGTTTTAAATTTTAATGTGACATTGATGGTGTTTTTAATAGAATTATAAATCTTAATGTGTTTTTTAAATAAAGTTTTAAATTTTAATGTGACATTGATGGTGTTTTTAATCAAATAATAAAGCCTATTGCGTTTTTTTAATAAAATTTTAAATTTGAATATTATACTGATGTCATTTTTTAATAAAATTATAAAGTTTAGTGTGTTTTTTAAAGATTTAAAGTTTAATGTGACATGAATGGTATTTTTTAATAAAGTTTTGAATTTTAATGTGACACTGGTGGTATTTTTAATAAAATTGTAAAGTGTAATGCATTTTTTAATAAAGTTTTAAATTTGAATATTACACTGATAGTATTTTTAATAAAGTTTTACATTTTAATGTGAAACTAATGGTATTTCTTAATAAAACTATAATGTTTAATGTAATCCTGGTGGTGTTTTTTAATAAAATTATAAAGCTTAATGCATTTTAATAAAGTTTTACATTTCAATATGACACTAATGGTATTTTTAATAAAGTTTGTAATGTGACATTGATGGTATTTTTAATAAAATTATAAAGCTTAATGCGTTTTTAATAAAGTTTTACATTTCAATGTGACACTGATGTTATTTTTAATAAAGATTTAAATTTGAATATTACATTGACATTATTTTTAATAAAGTTTTAAATTTTAAAGTGTGAAACTAATTGTATTTCTTAATAAAATTATAATGTTTAGTGCGTTTTTAATAAAGTTTAAAATTTTAATGTGACACTAATGGTGTTTTTAATAAAATTATAAATCTTAATGTGTTTTTTAAATAAAGTTTTAAAGTTTAATGTGACACGAATGGTATTTTTAAATAAAGTTTTACATTTTAATGTAATACTGATGGTATTTTTAATAAAATTATAAAGTTTAATGTGACACTGATGTTATTTTTTAATTAAATTGTAAAGTTGAATGTGTTTTTTAAATAAAGTTGTAAAGTTGAATGTGTTTTTTAAATAAAGTTGTAAAGTTTAATATGATATTTATCGTATATTTTAATAAACAATCACATGTTCAACAGGTGGATGTTTAAATCTTCTACAAAGACACAGGAAGTGAACATTCATTGATTAATCATTAATTGATCAAGTGACTGTATAGTTATGACGTCACAACTTCACAATAAAACACCAGACTAAAACTATTAAAGTATTAAAGTAGAACTTAATTTTAACTCTAAAACTCTTTTTTTTCTTGTATTTTAAAGTAAATCTGAAGAGATGAATGTTTTAGTGTCATCTTTAGGGTTATTTTCAGCTTCCAGAGGGGTTTTATTTTGAAGGGGCCGCCACCGGAAGTCCTCATCAGTCCTTCTTCATCCAACAAACAGCTGGTTTTAGTCTTTGAGTCATTGACTCTTCACACACTCCAACAGGCAGCGGCTCATCAGGAGGTAAGGACGACACACACACTCCCCTGGGTGTGTGTGTGAGTCAGAGAGTGTGTGTGTGTGTGTGTGTGTGTGTGTATCAGTGTGTGTGTGTGTGTGTGTGTGTCTTTAATCCTGGTGAAGTTGTTGCCGCAGGTGCGTAAAACGCGTCATTTTGGTGATAATCCGTGCGTAAAGTTGCTTCTGGATCCGGATCCGGCGCGTGTCCGTGTTGATGTTGATGTTGCGGTGTTTGTTGCGGGGTCCGTTGCGGGGTCAGTCTTTTTGGCACGTGAAGGCATCCGTCCTCTGCGGAGCATCCTGCGGTGGCGAAGAACGTCGGCCACGCGCTCCGCTGCGGGAGGGAGAGACCCGCAGGACCGGATCGGGTCCGGAACAGGTCCGGAACGGGTCCGGAACGGGTCTGGAACGGGTCTGACCGGTGCTGCGGGACGAGCGCGTGCCACTGCGGGAGGAGCGCGTGCCGCTCGCCGCTTCCTTTATTCCCATTAATGAATTAATGGATTATTCTGATGCGACTTCCTCGTCTAAAACCTGATCTACAGGTTTATTCTCCTTAGTTTTATAAATATTTACTCACCAGTACTGCAGTAAAATAACAGAATACTACTCAGCGAGTACATGGACATAAACATCCATTTTATTATCTATTCATCTGTCAATTCATCTTTATTGATCGATTAGTTTATTCAATCACAAAAAAACCAACATCAGTGCTAAAGTGCCTTCTAGGAGCTGAAACTGGTGTTAAAGTCCCGTTTAGAGCTAAAAATCAGGTTAAAGAGCCTGTTTGGAGCTAAAAGGAGTGTTAAAGTGCCTTTTTAGAGCTATAAAGCATGTTAATGTGCCCTCCTGGGAACTAAAATGTGTGCTAAAGTGCCCACTTGGAGGTAAAAAGTTGTATTAAAGTGCCCTTTTGGAACCAAAGAGCGTGTTAAAGTAGCTTCTTGGGAGCTAAAATGTGTGCTAAAGTGCCCTGTAAGAGTTCAAATGTATGTTTACGTGCTTGTTTGGCGCTAAAAAGAATGTTAAAGTGCCCTTTTGGGAACTAAAATGTGCACTAAAGTGCCTTCTAGGAGCTAAAACTTGTATTAGAGTGCCCTTTTGGAGCTTAAAGGCATGTTAAAGTGCCCCTTTGGGAACTAAATTCTGTGTTAAAGTGCCTTCTAAGCGCTAAAAAGCATGTTAAAGTGCCCTCTTGTAGCTAAATATTGTATTAGAGTGCCCGTTTAGAGCTAAAAGGAGTGTTAAAGTGCCCTCTTAGAGCTACAAAGCATGTTAATGTGCGCTCTTGGGAGCTAAACTGTGTGCTAAAGTGCCCTTTAAGAGTTAAAATGTATGTTTACGTGCTTGTTTGGAGCTAAAAGGAGTGTTAAAGTGCCCTTTTGGGTACTAAAATGTGCACTAAAGTGCCTTCTAGGAGCTAAAACTTGTATTAGAGTGCCCGTTTAGAGCTAAAAATCAGGTTAAAGAGCCTGTTTGGAGCTTAAAGAGTGTTAAAGTTCCCTCTTAGAGCTAAAAACATGTTAATGTGCCCTCTTGGGAACTAAAATGTGTGCTAATGTGCCTTCTAGGAGATAAAAAAGCATGTTAAAGTGCCCACTTGGAGCTAAAACTTGTATTAGAGTGCCCTTTTGGAACCAAAAAGGGTTTTAAAGTAGCTTCTTTTGAGCTAAACTGTGTGCTAAAGTGCCCTCTAAGAGTTCAAATGTATGTTTACGTGCTTGTTTGAAGCTAAAAGGAGTGTTAAAGTGCCCTTTTGGAGCTAAAAAGCATGTTAAAGTGACCTCTTGGGTACTAAAATGTGTGCTGAAGTGCCTTCTAGGAGCTGAAACTTGTATTAAAGTGCCCATTTAGAGCTAAAAATCAGGTTAAAGTGCCTGTTTGGAACTAAAATGTGTGCTAAAGTGCCCTTTTTGGAGCTAAAAATTGTATTAGAGTGCCCTTTTGTAACTAAAACAGTGTTAATGTGCCTTCCAGGAGCTAAACAGCATATTTAAGTGCCCTCTTGGGAACTAAAATGTTTGCTAAAGTGCCCATTTGGAGCTCAAAAGAGCGTTAATGTGCCCTCTTAGAGCTAAAAACATGTTAAAGTGCCCTCTTGGGAACTAAAATGTTTGCTGAAGTGCCTTCTAGGAGCTACATAGCATGTTAAAGTTCCCTTTTGGATCCAAAAAACGTGTTAAAGTAGCTTCTTAGGAGCTAAAATGTTTGCTAAAGTGCCCTGTAAGAGTTAAAGTGCCCTGTAAGAGTTAAAGTGCCCTCTAAGAGTTAAAGTGCCCTGTAAGAGTTAAAGTGCCCTCTAAGAGTTAAAGTGCCCTGTAAGAGTTAAAGTGCCCTGTAAGAGTTAAAGTGCCCTGTAAGAGTTAAAGTGCCCTCTAAGAGTTAAAGTGCCCTGTAAGAGTTAAAGTGCCCTCTAAGAGTTAAAGTGCCCTGTAAGAGTTAAAGTGCCCTGTAAGAGTTAAAGTGCCCTGTAATAGTTAAAGTGCCCTGTAAGAGTTAAAGTGCCCTGTAAGAGTTAAAGTGCCCTGTAATAGTTAAAGTGCCCTGTAAGAGTTAAAGTGCCCTCTAAGAGTTAAAGTGCCCTCTAAGAGTTAAAGTGCCCTCTAAGAGTTAAAGTGCCCTCTAAGAGTTAAAGTGCCCTCTAATAGTTAAAGTGCCCTCTAAGAGTTAAAGTGCCCTCTAAGAGTTAAAGTGCCCTGTAAGAGTTAAAGTGCCCTGTAAGAGTTAAAGTGCCCTCTAAGAGTTAAAGTGCCCTGTAAGAGTTAAAGTGCCCTCTAAGAGTTAAAGTGCCCTGTAAGAGTTAAAGTGCCCTCTAAGAGTTAAAGTGCCCTGTAAGAGTTAAAGTGCCCTGTAAGAGTTAAAGTGCCCTGTAAGAGTTAAAGTGCCCTGTAAGAGTTAAAGTGCCCTCTAATAGTTAAAGTGCCCTCTAAGAGTTAAAGTGCCCTGTAAGAGTTAAAGTGCCCTGTAAGAGTTAAAGTGCCCTGTAAGAGTTAAAGTGCCCTGTAAGAGTTAAAGTGCCCTGTAAGAGTTAAAGTGCCCTGTAAGAGTTAAAGTGCCCTCTAAGAGTTAAAGTGCCCTCTAAGAGTTAAAGTGCCCTCTAATAGTTAAAGTGCCCTCTAATAGTTAAAGTGCCCTTTTTCTCCTTCTCCCAAAACTAAAACCTTCAGTTCATCACATGATATTTAATTTACTGCAGAAAAACAGAAACAGTCACTTCAGAGAAGCTGGAAAAGGATTTAAATCAATAATTAATGTAATAATCAATAAAACGACTCATTAATGAAGCTGTGAGGAAAAGTCCTCATTTATTAGATTCCACACAAAGAGAAAAAGATTTAATTTAATGTAAAATAACGATAATTAACCGTTTAAAGTCAGAGACGAGGAGATTCAAATCTTTATTTAAATAACTTTATTGACACTTCTCAAGAAAAACAGTTTATTTCATTATATTAGAATCAAACACGAAATAAATGAGTAATTTAATAAAATAAAAAGTGGAAGCAGCTTCTGCTTCATTTATAGAAACAATCACATTCAGTTTCATCCTTTACTTTCAGTTTTTATGCATAAAATCACTTGTTTTATTCATTAATTTATCAATTAATCCATTGATCATCATCCAATTTAAATAAATAACAGAAATAATTACATTTTTTAAATAAAATGAATGAAATTTAGATAAAAATGGCATTTACAGGGTTATATTTTAAAATAAAAAAGCCCTCTAGGAGCCTAAATGTGTCCTAAACTGCCCTTTAGAAGGACTAAAGTGCCCTTAAGGAACCAAAACATGTGATTTAAATGCTCTTTAGAAGCCAAATGTGTGCTAAAGTGCCCTTTAGAAGGACTAAAGTGCCCTTTAGAAGCACTAAAGTGTCCTTTAGAATCACTAAAGTGCCCTTTAGAAGCACTAAAGTGTCCTTTAGAATCACTAAAGTGCCCTTTAGAAGCACTAAAGTGCCCTTTAGAAGCACTAAAGTGCCCTTTAGGGGTCATGCTGAAGTGCCCTGATCAGTGGTGAAGACGCTTTATGTATTTCAGGTAAAATAGAAAATAATCTCCTTGTTGTTTTATAATGAAAATAATAAAAATGAGACTTTTAACTGAACATAAAGACTAAATAACACGAATGTGACGCGTTAAATCAGTGATTTAGTCAAATTTAGTCTCTGTTTTTGTTTTTATTGACACGTTCACTGACGTTTGCTGTGACTTTAGGTTCCATTAGTTTCAGGTTAATGTTTATTCTATTAATTATTCATCGAGTCTGAAGCTTTAAACGACGGATGAAGAAGCTCGATGTTTCTGCTGGTTCACGTCAGGAACCGTCATGTTTTCGCTGTGAATTTCCAGAACCACGTTTTCATTTCAAAGGAATTAGAGACGGAGTTTCCTCTGTGATGATGTCACCAGGACAGGAGTTTCATATTTAACGTGTGAAAATATACAACATTGATTGGTTGGATGGTTTTAGTGTGGGCTAAAATGTGGGCTAAAGTGCCCACTATGAGTCAAAACATGTTTAAATGCCCTCTGGGAGTCGAATCGTGTGCTTAATTGCCTTTTTTGAGCCAAAATATGTGCTGAAATGGCCTCGAGAAGCCCAAACATGTGACTGGGTGAGCTAGAAATCATATTAAAGTGCCCATTTGGAGCTGAAAATGTGTTAAAGTGCCCTTTTGGAACTAAAATGCATGTTAAAGTGTCCATTTGCAGCTGAAAAGCATGTTAAAGTGCCCTCTTGGGAACTAAAATGCATGTTAAAATGTCCATTTGTGGTTAAAATGCATGTTAAAGTGCCCATTTGTGGTTAAAATGCATGTTAAAGTGTCCATTTGTGGTTAAAATGCATGTTAAAGTGCCCATTTGTGGTTAAAATGCATGTTAAAGTGTCCATTTGTGGTTAAAATGCATGTTAAAGTGCCCATTTGTGGTTAAAATGCATGTTAAAATGCCCATTTGTGGTTAAACTGCATGTTAAAGTGCCCATTTGTGGTTAAAATGCATGTTGAAGTGCCCATTTGTGGTTAAAGTGCCCTCTTGGGAACTAAAAGCCTTTTAAAGTGCCCATTTGGAGCTAAAAAATATGCTAAAGTGCCCTTTTGGTGCTAAGAAGCATGTTAAAGTGCCCTCTTCAGTGGTGAAGACACCTTCAAAAAGTCTTTTATTTTATAATAAAACATAGGAATAGGAAATGTGTTCTAAAGTGCCCTCTAGGAGCCAGAACATGTGCTCGACTGTCCTTTAGGAGCCAGAAGGGGCAGGGGTAGGTGCTAAAGTGCCCTCTAGGAGCAAAAATGTTCCCTAAAATGCCCATTAAGAGCCAAAAATATGTGCTTAAGTGTCCTCTATGACCCAAAATGTGTGCTAAAGTGCCCTCAAGGAGGCCAAATGTTCCCTAAAGTGCCCTCTAGGAGGCCAAATGTGTGCTTAAGTACCATCTAGGAGCTAAAATATGTACTAAAGTGCCCTCGTCTGGTGGAGACACACTGAATGTGCCCTTTCTTTCCCTGTTTTGCCCAGCGTATGGTCCTGACCCATGAATCAGAAACTACAGGAGTTTGTTGTCATGTTTCTTGTGTTTTTTTTTTGTTTTTATGCAACGTGTTGGGAAACGTGTTGCAGGAGAAGTTGTGAAGCCGCGACGTGTTGGACAGGAAGTCTGAGGAAACTAATTCTTCTTCTTTTCCTGTTTCTCTGTCGTTTTGTGTAGAAATCAGTTTCAGCGACTTATAAATGGATTGATAATATGTTGGTAATGTGCTAAAGTTCCCTCTTTGAGAGAAAAGCATGTTAAAGTGCCCTTTTTGGAGCTAAAAATGGTGATAAATTGCCTTGTTGGGAACTAAAAAATGTCTTAAAGTGCCCTTTTGGGAATTAAAATGTGTGTCTTCTTGGAGTTGAAAAGTTAAAGTGCCCTATACAACATTTCTAAAGTGCCCTTTTCAGTGTTGAAGACACTTTCAAAAAGTCTGTGTACGCCACTGCCCAAGATGAAAGTGTTATAATAAAACACAAATGTGTGCTGAAGTGCCCTCTAGGAGCTAAACTGTGTGCTGAAGTGCCCTCTAGGAGCTAAACTGTGTTCTAAAGTGCCCTCTAGGAGCGGAAATGTTTCCTAAAATGCCCTCTAGGAGGCAAAATGTGTGCTTAAGTATCATCTATGACCCAAAATATGTGCTAAAGTGCCCTCTAGTAGCTAAAGTGTGTTCTAAAGTGCCCTCTTGAAAGTCACAATGTGCTAAAGTGCCCTCTAGGAGCCAGTACATGTGCTTGACTGTCCTTTTAGGAGCCAAATGTGTGCTAAAGTGTCATCTAGAAGCAGAAATCATATGCTAAAGTGCCCATTAGGAGCCAAAATATGTGCTAAAGTGCCCTCTAGTAGCTAAAGTGTGTTCTAAAGTGCCCTCTTGAAAGTCGGAATGTGATAAAGTGCCCTCTAGGAGCCAGAACATGTGCTTGACCTTTAGGACCCACAATGTGTGCTAAAGTGCCCTCTATGATCCAAAATGTGTGCTAAAGTGCCCTCTAGGAGCCAGAACATGTGGTTGACTGTCCTTTTAGAAGCCAAATGTGTGCTAAAGTGTCATCTAGAAGCAGAAATCATATGCTAAAGTGCCCATTAGGAGCCAAAATATGTGCTAAAGTGCCCTCTAGGAGGCAAAATGTGTGCTAAAGTGCCCTCTAGGAGCCAGAACATGTGTTTGACTGTCCTTTAGGAGCCAAATGTGTGTTAAAGTGCCCTCTAGGAGCAGAAATCATGTGCTAAAGTGCCCATTAGGAGCCAGAATAAGTGCTAAAGTGCCCTCTGATTTACTTTGACTGTAACAAAGAATAGAAGTTGACTAAATGCGACTAAAGAAGAAGAAAACCTCCAAATTCTCTGGTTCCAGCTTCTTCTTCTTCTTCTTCTTCTTCTTCAGGGAAACAGCGATTGATGTTGTTTTGTCGTTTATGAAGCAAACAAACAACTAATCGATCGATTTGTTCAATAATCAATAGATTAATGGACAGAAAAACACAGTTTGGTTCCAGTTGCTGTGTTGAAACTGAGTTTCATGTCATGGATCTTCAAGCAAACAGTAACTGGGTGCTGCATTGACTTAGTGGGCGTGTGTGTGTGTGTGTGTGTTTCTGTGTGTGTGTGTGTGTGTGTGTTTCTGTGTGTGTGTGTGTGTGTGTGTGTGTGTGTGTGTGTGTGTGTGTGTGTGTGTGTGTGTGTGTGTGTGTGTGTGTGTGTGTGTTTCTGTGTGTGTGTGTGTGTGTGTTTCAGTCTCAGCCTTTAATCAATATCCTTCAGCAGTAAAACGACACCGGAACAAAGACGAGAAACGAACCACAGCAACTTTAATAAAAAGAGAAAAAGCCTCAAATCCCTGAAAATAGATGGTGGTTTTGATGCAGCCTGAATATTTGTGACCTCACAACAACACGAGCTGTAAATCAGGAAGATTAAACCATCGGTCAGCGGCTGTTTTTAGACTCAAACCACAGCTTTGAAGGTTTTCAGGCTCAATATTTTAGAGTTTTTTGACATAAATCTGGAATCAATCAATCGCAGAAGAGTCAGAATCTATTTCTGTTGCTGTTATAGAGAAAATAACGTTGAAATTCAAGCCTGAAAACTGATTCAGACATTTATATCTGTTTATAATACGTCAAAATATGTTAAAAAACAACCTACAATTCAATTTACGCCTGAGAAAAAACATGTTTTACAGTGAAAATCACCTTGTAAAAATGAGTTTTTAGTCCAAATATTCATATGCATGGAACTATAATGAGGTTTAAGTCCAATAACCTTTCTGTTTTTATAGATATTCAACATTTATTATCATTTAGAGCAGGAAAACTGATAAATCAACCTTCTAATTGGTCAAAATGCATAAAAAAACAACCTAAAATTAAATTTTCGCCTGAGAAAAATCCAGTTTTACAGTGAAAATCATCTTGTAAAAATGAGTTTTTAGCCCAAATAACCAGGAACCATTAGTCTAATATATAATCAGTATTTATACCAAGATAAATGCATGGAACTAGAACCAGAGCAGTTTTACAGGTTTATTATAACTGTTGGAACCAGACGAACGTCTATTGGTGCCAAGATTTATTCTAATTCCAGGTTTTAGTCCAATAACCTTTGTGTTTTTATAGATATTAAACATTTATTATCATTTAGAGCAGGAAAACTGGAAAATAGACCTTTTAATTGGTCAAAATGCATAAAAAACAACCTAAAAAATCCAGTTTTACAGTGAAAATCACCTTGTAAAAATGAGTTTTTAACCTAAATATTCATTAGTCTAATATAAAATTGTAACTGAGACTTTGCTCATTTAATTCTTCTTCTTCTTGGATTTTATCTCGTTAACATTTCACTCTCAGATCAATAAATAAATAATAAAACATATTGATTCCTCCTCCAGCAGAAGTGGGCGGAGCCAGACTCGTTTCGTTAACTCGTCGTGACGTTTTCCCTCCGGGTTTCAACGGATTAACTTTTAATTAGATTAATTAAATCAGGTTTAATTAAATCCTCACGGCTGGAAAAACAGCAGAGAACAAAGATGTTTAAAATAAATGGAAGAAACCAGGAAATACGACGGAATCAAGATGGCCGCCGAAGTGAAAGTGTTCGTCCGATCAGGATCAACCAGGAAGTGTTTGTTTGTGTGTCGTTTAATTATAAATTCAAATAGTTGAGAATTAAATCAATTAATTTGCATATTTCCGTCTTTATGAGGACGTCTGGTCCTCACTTCTCCAAATGGACACAATGGTTTTCATGTTTAATTGAATAATCTTCATAATTAAAAATAAATAAATTGGGCAGAAAATATCTGGTAAAATTCCAGAAATTTACAATCAGAAGTTAAACTCATGAATTTTGGAAATATTCCACATTTAGCATCTGATTTACCAGCTAGCTAGCACCAGCTAGCTAGCACCAGCTAGCTAGCGACTGTATGAATTTTATTTAATGTTTTAAACATTAATACCATTATATGTCAAATATATTTACAGCAATAAATTTGATGAGGAAAAACCAAAAAATACCATTAACCTGACAGTAGATTATTTAAAAAATGTTGAACTGTCCCTTTAAATCTGGTTAATTATACTATAATATATTTATAATATATATTATAATATTATATATTTCCAGTAGCATGAACTTTAAGTACAATTAAACAAATAAATCATCTTAATTCCAGTAATTATAGTAGTAATTAATGAGTGAAGGGGGCGTGGCAGAGAGAAGTGGGCGGAGTTAAATATCCACCCACATTCCTTATAAGGTAACGTGATGTCACAACTTTTATTTTTGAAGTAAAATCCTGTTTTTGGAGCAGGAACCTTCGTTCTGCTGATTCTGAGGATTGTGAAACATCAGCTGATGTCGATCTGATTAGTTGTTAATTGGAAACACGTCGTCACGGCGACAGATGAATCAGCTGTTGTTGGTCAGAGATTAAAGTCATGTGATGAGGCAGAGACGCTTTTTATGACAGAGCAAGAGAATGTGGGTTACCTCATATTACACACACACACACACACACACACACACACACACACACACACATAATACACACACACACATAATACACACACACACACACACACACATAATACACACACACAATACACACACATAATACACACACACACACACACACACATAACACACACACACACATAATACACACACACACAAAGAGACAGAGACACACACATAACACACACACACATAACACACACACACACACACACACATAAAGAGACAGAGACACACACATAACACACACACACACACATAAAGAGACAGAGACACACACACATAACACACACACACATAACACACGCACATACACACACACACACACACACACACACATCACACACACACACACATCACACACACACACACATAACACACACACACACATAACACACACACACACACATAACACACACACACAAAGAGACAGAGACACACACACACACACACATAACACACACACACAAAGAGACAGAGACACACACACACACACACATAACACACACACAAAGAGACAGAGACACACACACACACACATAACACACACACACAAAGAGACAGAGACACACACACACATAACACACACACACAAAGAGACAGACACACACACACACACACATAACACACACACAATGAGACAGAGACACACACACACACATAACACACACACACACATAACACACACACACAAAGAGACAGAGACACACACACACATAACACACACACACACTTAATACGCACACACACACACATAATGCACACACACACACATAATACACACACACATACACAAAGAGACACACAACAATAAACACACACACATAACACACACACGCACGCATAACACACACGCATAACACACAGACACGTATAACACACACACACACACACACGCATAAAACACACACATAGACGCACACAGACACACCCACACACAAAACACACACACGTATAAAGAAAGAGATACACACATTTACACAAACACACACACACACACATAAAGACACACATACACACTCATAAAACACACACACACTCTCTCTCTCTCTCTCTCTCTCTCTCTACAGGATTACACACATTCCCAGGTTAAATAACAGGAAGCAACATTTCAAAGTAAAAGACGAGTGAAGAAACTTAAATAAAAATAAAAGTAGTGAAATGTTTATTATTCACCTGCTGAGAACTAGAGGAAGTAATGATAATAAATACTAATAAATGAATGATGATAAATAGTCAATAAAGTTAAATTCAGTTATTTTATATAAAGCTGCTGATGAAACAGGATAATGATGCAACAGTTCCAGGTAATAGACAGAGCCCGTTGTTACTGAAACTCATCAAATATCTGCAATAAATACAGATAAAAGCAGGAAATGAATTAAATATGAGGTCAAGTATCCAGTTTAATATTCTATGTGGATTAAATATTTAATATTTATCAGTAAAGTAGTTTAATGGCTGTGAATGAGTCGCTGCAGTAACAGCAGCGGCCGCTAGGGGGCACTGTTTCACTGTGTCACTGTTTCACTGTGTCACTGTTTCACTGTGTCACTGTTTCACTGTGTCACTGTTTAACTGTGTCACTGTTTCACTGTTTCACTGTTTCACTGTGTCACTGTGTCACTGTTTCACTGTTTCACTGTTTCACTGTTTCACTGTGTCACTGTTTCACTGTTTCACTGTTTCACTGTTTCACTGTTTCACTGTGTCACTGTTTCACTGTTTCACTGTTTCACTGTGTCACTGTGTCACTGTTTCACTGTTTCACTGTTTCACTGTTTCACTGTGTCACTGTTTCACTGTTTCACTGTTTCACTGTTTCACTGTTTCACTGTGTCACTGTTTCACTGTTTCACTGTTTCACTGTGTCACTGTGTCACTGTTTCACTGTTTCACTGTTTCACTGTGTCACTGTGTCACTGTTTCACTGTTTCACTGTTTCACTGTTTCACTGTTTCACTGTTTCACTGTGTCACTGTTTCACTGTGTCACTGTTTCACTGTTTCACTGTGTCACTGTTTCACTGTTTCACTGTGTCACTGTGTCACTGTGTCACTGTTTCACTGTTTCACTGTTTCACTGTGTCACTGTTTCACTGTTTCACTGTTTCACTGTTTCACTGTTTCACTGTTTCACTGTGTCACTGTGTCACTGTTTCACTGTTTCACTGTTTCACTGTTTCACTGTTTCACTGTTTCACTGTTTCACTGTGTCACTGTGTCACTGTTTCACTGTTTCACTGTTTCACTGTGTCACTGTTTCACTGTTTCACTGTGTCACTGTGTCACTGTGTCACTGTTTCACTGTTTCACTGTTTCACTGTTTCACTGTGTCACTGTTTCACTGTTTCACTGTTTCACTGTTTCACTGTGTCACTGTTTCACTGTTTCACTGTTTCACTGTGTCACTGTGTCACTGTTTCACTGTTTCACTGTTTCACTGTTTCACTGTTTCACTGTGTCACTGTTTCACTGTTTCACTGTGTCACTGTGTCACTGTTTCACTGTGTCACTGTTTCACTGTGTCACTGTTTCACTGTTTCACTGTTTCACTGTTTCACTGTGTCACTGTGTCACTGTTTCACTGTGTCACTGTTTCACTGTGTCACTGTTTCACTGTTTCACTGTTTCACCGTGTCACCGTGTCACTGTGTCACTGTGTCACAGTTTCACTGTTTCACTGTTTCACTGTGTCACTGTGTCACTGTTTCACTGTTTCACTGTGTCACTGTTTCACTGTGTCACTGTTTCACTGTTTCACTGTTTCACTGTGTCACTGTTTCACTGTTTCACTGTGTCACTGTGTCACAGTTTCACTGTTTCACTGTGTCACTGTTTCACTGTGTCACTGTTTCACTGTGTCACAGTTTCACTGTGTCACTGTGTCACAGTTTCACTGTGTCACTGTTTCACTGTGTCACAGTTTCACTGTGTCACTGTGTCACAGTTTCACTGTTTCACTGTGTCACTGTTTCACTGTGTCACTGTGTCACTGTGTCACTGTTTCACTGTGTCACTGTGTCACTGTGTCACTGTGTCACAGTTTCACTGTTTCACTGTGTCACTGTTTCACTGTGTCACTGTTTCACTGTGTCACAGTTTCACTGTGTCACTGTGTCACAGTTTCACTGTTTCACTGTGTCACTGTGTCACAGTTTCACTGTTTCACTGTGTCACTGTTTCACTGTGTCACTGTGTCACTGTTTCACTGTGTCACAGTTTCACTGTCACCGTGTCACCGTGTCACTGTTTCACCGTGTCACCGTGTCACCGTGTCACCGTGTCACCGTTTCACCGTTTCACCGTGTCACCGTGTCACCGTTTCACAGTTTCACCGTGTCACAGTCTCACTCTGTCACAGTTTCACTGTTTCACCGCGTCACCGTGTCACCGTGTCACCGTGTCACTGTTTCACCGCGTCACCGTGTCACCGCGTCACCGCGTCACCGTTTCACCGTGTCACCGTGTCACCGTGTCACTGTGTCAGCGTCACCGTGTCACCGTGTCACTGTGTCACTGTTTCACCGCGTCACCGTGTCACCGCGTCACCGTGTCACCGTTTCACCGTGTCACTGTGTCACCGTTTCACTGTGTCACAGTTTCACCGCGTCACCGTTTCACCGCGTCACCGTTTCACCGCGTCACCGTTTCACCGCGTCACCGTTTCGCCGTGTCACCGTTTTGCAGTTTCACCGTTTCACAGTTTCACCGTTTCACTGTGTCACCGTGTCACCGTTTCAATGTGTCACCGTTTCACAGTTGCACCGTGTCACCGTTTCACTGTGTCACCGTTTTGCAGTTTCACCGTTTCACAGTTTCACTGTTTCACTGTGTCACCGTGTCACCGTTTCAATGTGTCACCGTTTCACAGTTTCACCGTGTCACTGTGTCACCGTGTCACCGTTTCACTGTGTCACCGTTTTGCAGTTTCACCGTTTCACCGTGTCACCGTGTCACCGTTTCACCGCGTCACCGAAGGAAAATCAGCTTCCACTATAAAATCCTGTCAGAATGAGAATAAAAGCTGATTCAGACGTGATGGAACAGCTCAGAGATCAGATCATGTCCTCAGAGTTTAAATGTTTATTTAAATTATTTATTTTATGTTTTTTTAAATCTTGTATTTAAAGTTCTGCACAAAATATTCGCTGGTTTAAAATCATCTGATTTATTTCCTGAAAATATTTCACACAGTCGGGTGAAGAATTCACACACACACACACACACACCACACACACACACACACACACACACATAAAACACACACACATAACACACACTATATGATACATGCTAATATAATATAGATGCTATCTGCTTTTTTTGTGATTTAATTTTTTATATATTTAACTTATATTTAATTTAATTTCATATTTAATTTATTTATGTTTCCTTCTCTTCAGTTTCTCTGAATCTTTTTGTTTGAGCTTCAGTTTTTCACACGTGGGCGAAAGACTGGAACTCTGGAATGTTAACGATGAGTCATGGAGCCACGACGTCTACACACACACACACACACACACACACACACACACACATAATATACACACACATAATACACACACACACATAATATACACGCACATAATACACACACACACACACCATACACATGTATTGTGTATTATATTCTATATATAATACACAATACACACACACGTAACACACACACGCATGCACACACACACACATACACATATATAATACACAATACATACACACACACACATAATGCACACACACAATACACACAATACACACACACACGTAACACACACACACATACACACACACACATACACATATATAATACACAATACATACACACACACACATAATGCACACACACAATACACACAATACACACCATACACACACACACGTAACACACGCATGAACACGCATAACACGCACGCACACACACACACACACACACACACACACACATATATATATAATACAAAATACATACACACACACACATAATACACACCATACACACACACGTAACACACGCATGAACACACATAACACACACGCACACACACACACGCACACACACACACACACATATATATATAATACACAATACATACACACACACATAATACACACCATACACACACACACGTAACACACGCATGAACACATGTAACACGCACACACACACACACACACAAACACACATTATATACACACATATAATACACACACATCCACTCTGAGGATCCCCCTTTTTAAATGAGACACACACACACACACACACACACACACACACACACACACACACCCTGTGATCAACCTCTTTCTTGTTTTTTAAGCAACAACATTTTTTTTATCTTTAACTAAAACATTTAACAATCATTTTTTTTTATCCTCAGAAGAATTTAATCTTTTCTTATGCAGGCGAGTGTAAATAAACATGCCTTAAAGGTCAAAGGTCAAGTGAGATAACTCAGAGATTTTACAGGAAGTGAAGATGTTTCCTCTGTCTGGGATTCGGTTTAACGACGTTTCCCTGAACTTTATGTTTCCACCAATAAAACCTGTTTGTTTTTCACCTGTTGAACCTGATTTTACCTGAAATTCCCTGAAGATGTTCCTGAACCTTAAAATCTGTTGTTTATAGACGCAGCTCAGCTTCCATTTATATATTTATCTTTAAATATGAACCTGTGTTTCCACCTGAAACTGTGAATCTTTAAATAGACCTGCACTAGTCATCAGTTATCAGTGCATTTATTCATATTTGGTGTATTTTTATTGTAAAAGGTGCTTTGATGGGGATGTGTGAATGTGTTATGTGTCACTATTATGTCTATTAATAATATAGATTAATATATAATCACCAGGAAAGGCCAGTTTATTAGTATAGAACATTTCACTAGTAAGGGAATTTAATGTCCATTATAAAAACATCAAAATACAATTTAAAACAGCTGATTAATAGGGAAAAATGTAAATTAATTACAATTAAACAATATTAAAAATCAATAAATTGAAATAAAAATTAAAAGAATTAAAAACAGTTGATTAATAGGAAAAAATGTAAGTTAATTACAATTAAACAATATTTAAAAACAGTAAATTGAAATTAAAACCAAAAAAAAAGAAAAACTGTTGATTAATAGGGAAAAAAAAGAAAATTGATTGGAAAAAATGAGAAACTTTAAGTTTCAGAGGAAGAATAAATATCCAGCTTTTTAAATTCACACATTAAAAATTATAATTATATTATTATTATATAATAAATATTTAATTAAAATGATCAGAAAGATCCTTTTTTACTGCGTCTGACTGGGCGTCACTGTGAGTCTGTCCCTTTAAGAGGGGGCGGGGCATCAGACAGGAAGTCCCCGCCCCTCCTGCCTTGTGATTGGCTGTCTGGTTTCCTCGGTAACTCCCCTCTCACCGGTGGCCCCGCCCCCCGCAGCTCCTCTCAGCTTCAGTCGCTGCTTCAGTCACATCTGAAGCTGCTTCACAGGATTTTACTGCATGTGTGTGTGTGTGTGTCTGTGCTGGTGTGTGTGTGTGAGTGAGAGTGTGTGTGCGTGTGTGTGTGTGTGTTTGGGAGGTGGGAGTGTGTGTGTGTGTGTGTGTGTGTGTGTGAGGAGATGTAAAGAAGCTGCAGCAGAGTCTGAGTTTATTAGTTTGAAGAAGAAGATGATGAAGGAGTTAACTCCACGGGCTCAGGTCAGTGTGTGTGTGTGTGTGTGTGTGTGTGTGTGTGTGTGTGTGTGTGTGTGTGTGTGTGTGTGTGTGTGTGTGTGTGTGTATTGTATAATATTCCAGGTTCCAGTTTCCAGTCTGTGTTTGTTACCAAATGTCACATTAAAATACTAAAAATAATAAATAATTAATGATTTAATGAACATTACGAGCACGAAATAATTTTATTCCTTATTTAAATTAATTAAAAATAAATTTATTTTAAAAAGCTGCTTATTTTATGTCAAAATAGGTAAAAAAAATACTAAGAATAAAAAACGAAAATATGAAACAAAATGACTTAAAATACAAAAATTACAACAAAATATAAAAATAATAAAATCACAAAAAATACAAAAAAATTTATCAAATCTTTGAGTCTAAAAATATTAAAATACAAACTAAAATACTCATTAAATAAAATAGTTACTATACTAAAATACTAAGACTACTAATAATAATAAAATATAAAACAAAATGACCGAAAATACTAAAATTAGAAATATATAAATATATATAATTAAAATAAATACAAAAATCACCAAAAAACTCATCAAATATTTCTTTGAATCTAAAAATATTAAAATACAAAAAATAATAAAACCACCAAAAATAAAAAATAAAGAGTCTAAATAGACTAAAATTACAAAAAAAAATAAAATAAAAATAGTAAAAAATACTAAAATCACCAAAATGCCCAAAACTAAAAATATATTAAAAATAATTAAAATATTTAAAATATTTAAAAACCACACGTACTAAAAATACCAAAAAATAATTTAATTTATTTTTTAATTAAAATTTGTCCAAATTCTCTGGTTCCAGCTTCTCTAGTGTCTATAATAGTAAACTGATTGAAGTGTGTGTGTGTGTGTGTGTGTGTGTGTGTGTGTGTGTGTGTGTGTGTGTGTGTGAGGCCCAACGAGCACTCACTTTAATTGGGTACAGTGTGGACCCCCCCACTGCATCACTCACCACACACACACACACACACACACACACACACACACACTCTTCCTGCATCAATGATTTTATTCCAGTTTCTTTCTATTCGAGTCACGTAAAGTTGCAGCAGAATTTAAAGTTTAAACAAAAACATGATGGTGATGGATTTAAAAGCTAATAACACACACACACACACACACACACACACACACACACACGCACACACACACACACACACACACACTGTTGGTTTATTATTATTTAGGTGGTAAATAATATGAATAATTAATGATAATGAAGAACATCAATAAACAGCAGCTGTTTCTCGTTATAGGATTAAGGAATAAAACTATTATATTAATGATAAGAAATAATCAATTATAATAAGGAAATAAATAAAAAAATAATAAAAAAATGTAGTGTTTATGGATAAAATATAAAACAAAATTAATATAAAATAAAATAATATAGAATTAAGAAGATATTAAATCATGAATAAAATCTGAATATAAATATTGTAATAAATCATCTATTTATTATTATAGGATTTAAATGCATGTATAAAATATATAAAACTAATTTAAAATAAAATAATATAGAATTAAGAAGAGATTAAATCATGAATAAAACTAATTATTAATAAGACAATTTAATAAATAATAATGTAGAAACAAATAAATATGTAATTTACATAAAAATATAATTCATCATTATTAGAGAAACAAGAAATAACAATAATAAAATAATAGATATGATGATTAAATATAATAAAAAAATAATAAAGTTAAAATCAGATAAATGAATGTATGTTACCTATAAAATATATAAAAAACTAATATACAATAAAATATTGTAGAATTAGGAATTGAGAAAAAGAGGAAAGAATAATTAAAATAGTTAATAGTTATAGTTATTATATTAAAAGTTTTTTTTTAATTTAAAGCTTCTTTGGGATGTGTGTATTAATATTAAAATATTATTATTATTTATAATTGATGTATAATTTATTTGTATTTATTATTATTTTATAATATTATTTTATTATTATAATTATAAATTTATTATTATTATTTGACAAAATAAAAAGAAACATGCTATCAAGAAGTTTTATATTCTAGATGGATTATATATTAATTTAATTTATATAATATATATAAATAAAATAAATTCATATAATACATTTATTTATAATTTAAATGTATTATTCTTTCAGTTGCACCATTTAATTTCATGTCAATAAATCACATAAAATCCAGTTTTAGTGACAGTAAATGTTGTAAATGTATAAATGTTTATATGTAAATGTATTTACATCTAAATAAAGAATAATTCCTCCTCCAGATTCTGAATTCCACGTTAAAGGAGTCGTTTGTAGCAGGAAGTGAAACCAGTTCCACCACATTCAGCTGAATAATCGGCTCAGGTTCATGTTTCTGTGATTTTACTGTTTGATAACATGAAAACATGAAAACTGGATTAAAGCTGCTTTTTATTCCTATTGTTGCAGAAACGCCTCCAGTTTCACACGTTTCTATGGAACAATCAAACAAACTGGGTCTGTGTGTGTGTGTGTGTGTGTGTGTGTGTGTGTGTGTGTGTGTGTGTGTGTGTGTGTGTGTGTGTGTGTGTGTGTGTGTGTGTGTGTGTGTGTGTGTGTGTGTGTGTGTGTGTGTGTGTGTGTGTGTGTGTGTGTGTGTGTGTGTGTGTGTGTGTGTTCTGTTTTTGCATCTAATTTGCTTGATATATGACTTTTTCCAGCTAAAGAACACTATCATTTACTGTGTGTGTATAATATTATAATATAATAATATAATGTAATAAAATAAAAGTTAATGTTTCAACCAGGACGTTTTTTTATTAAAGAATTAAAGACTGAATTAATTAAATGCTGTGTCTGATGCTGAGGAGGAAGTGAAAGCAGACAGAATGAACAGAGTTCATTTAGTTTCACAACAGATGTAGCTACAGACAGGATTTGTGACATCACAACTACTTTAGAGCCAGTCCTGGACCAGTGTGCAGCCTCCACCAGTTTAATAATAACAGAAGTTAAGTTAAAGGTGCAGTTCAGGTCTTACCTGTCCCTCTACCTGTCCCTCCAGGTCTTACCTGTGTCTCCAGGTCTTACCTGTCTCTCTACCTGTGTCTCCAGGTCTTACCTGTGTCTCCAGGTCTTACCTGTCCCTCTACCTGTCCCTCCAGGTCTTACCTGTCTCTCTACCTGTGTCTCCAGGTCTTACCTGTCTCTCTACCTGTCCCACCAGGTATTACCTGTCTCTCTACCTGTGTCTCCAGGTCTTACCTGTCTCTCTACCTGTCCCCCCAGGTCTTACCTGTCTCTCTACCTGTGTCTCCAGGTCTTACCTGTCTCTCTACCTGTCCCCCCAGGTCTTACCTGTCTCTCTACCTGTCTCCAGGTCTTACCTGTCTCTCTACCTGTCTCCAGGTCTTACCTGTCCCGCTACCTGTCCCACCAGGTCTTACCTGTCTCTCTACCTGTGTCTCCAGGTCTTACCTGTCCCTCCAGGTCTTACCTGTCCCTCTACCTGTCTCCAGGTCTTACCTGTCCCTCTACCTGTGTCTCCAGGTCTTACCTGTGTCTCCAGGTCTTACCTGTCCCTCTACCTGTGTCTCCAGGTCTTACCTGTCCCTCTACCTGTGTCTCCAGGTCTTACCTGTCCCTCCAGGTCTTACCTGTCCCTCTACCTGTGTCTCCAGGTGAGCCTGGGGCTCCTCATCCAGGTGTAATCATGCTGCGTCAAGGTGAGCCGTCGACCTCCAGCACGTTGCAGCTGGTCGCCAACGACATGACCGGCATCATGGAGAAGCTGGACACCAGAGAACTGGACCTGGGGGACGGGGACTACCACACCACCACCACGGACTCAGGACCAGGTCTGGAAATAAAATATAACTATATATAATATACGAACAAAACCACCATGGATTACTCTGCTCCTTCAAAATAAAAGTCCTCTGCCTATTGAATACTGCATTTCAAAATAAAAGCTTGAATGTGTTTCCTGCAGCAGAACATCTTCCCTTCATGTCCGTCTACAACACCGTCGGCTTCAAGGAGCCTGAAGCCAAAGTTTTCCTCATGTCCCCGATTACTGCCCGAATCCTGGAGGTGGAGAGGAACACGTCAGCCCAGGACCGGTTCAACGTGACCACCCAGAGGAGTGTTAATAAGGTACCTAGCACCCTAATAATATAAATAATACACACATTAATACATTAATACACACATTAATACATTAATACACATGTTAATACATTAATACACACATTAATACATTAATACACACATTAATACATTAATACACACGTCAGCCCAGGACCGGTTCAACGTGACCACCCAGAGGAGTGTTAATAAGGTACCCAGCACCCTAATAATATAAATAATACACACATTAATATATTAATACACACATTAATACATTAATACACACATTAATACATTAATACACACATTAATACATTAATACACACGTCAGCCCAGGACCGGTTCAACGTGACCACCCAGAGGAGTGTTAATAAGGTACCTAGCACCCTAATAATACAAATAATACACACATTAATATATTAATACACACATTAATACATTAATATACACATGTCAGCCCAGGACCGGTTCAACGTGACCACCCAGAGGAGTGTTAATAAGGTACCTAGCACCCTAATAATATAAATAATACACACATTAATACATTAATACACACATTAATACATTAATACACACATTAATACATTAATACACACGTCAGCCCAGGACCGGTTCAACGTGACCACCCAGAGGAGTGTTAATAAGGTACCTAGCACCCTAATAATACAAATAATACACACATTAATATATTAATACACACATTAATACATTAATACACACGTCAGCCCAGGACCGGTTCCAACGTGACCACCCAGAGGAGTGTTAATAAGGTACCTAGCACCCTAATAATACAAATAATACACACATTAATACACACATTAATACATTAATACACACATTAATACACACATTAATACATTAATACACACATTAATACACACATTAATACATTAATACACACATTAATACATTAATACACACATAATACACACATTAATACATTAATACACACATAATACACACATTAATACATTAATACACACATTAATACATTAATACATTAATACACACATTAATACATTAATACACACACACAGCCCAGGACCGGTTCAACGTGACCACCCAGAGGAGTGTTAATAAGGTACCTAGCACCCTAATAATACAAATAATACACACATTAATACATTAATACACACATTAATACATTAATACACACACGTCACTGATTCAACATTAATGTTGAAGCAGTGTTTATGCTAAGCTAATGCTAACTATCCAGCTAATATCACTGATTCAACATTAATGTTAGCAGTGTTTATGCTAAGCTAACGCTAACTATCCAGCTAATATCACTGATTCAACATTAATGTTAGCAGTGTTTATGCTAAGCTAACGCTAACTATCCAGCTAATATCACTGATTCAACATTAATGTTGAAGCAGTGTTTATGCTAAGCTAACGCTAACTATCCAGCTAATATCACTGATTCAACATTAATGTTAGCAGTGTTTATGCTAAGCTAACGCTAACTATCCAGCTAATATCACTGATTCAACATTAATGTTGAAGCAGTGTTTATGCTAAGCTAACGCTAACTATCCAGCTAATATCACTGATTCAACATTAATGTTAGCAGTGTTTATGCTAAGCTAACGCTAACTATCCAGCTAATATCTCTGTTCAGGCGCTGCCGGCCGTGTTTAAGATCGAGCTGAAACACGGAGAGTTCACGTGGCTGGTGAAGAGGAAGGAGAAACACTTCCTGGACCTTCACCGGGAACTGAGGACCTACAAGACCTTCATGAGGCTGCCGCTGCCACGCAGGTAGACACAGGCCACGCCCCCTTTCTCACCTGGTTTAACCCCCATGTTAAACCAGACATTTAACTACATTTATCTACATTATGAGTCTGATTATCATAGTAATTTTATTGTTGTTATGTATTAAATAAGTAGTAGTAGTGGTATTATATAATAATAAAATGTATTATAAAATAATAGTAGTAATATATAATATAATAATATGTAATATGATAATAATAAAAAATAAGAAAAATTGTATTTTTCTTAAAATTGATTCATAATATAATAAATAATAATATAATCATAATAATAAATATAAAATAATAAATATAAACAAATAAAATATTAAATAAATAATATAAAAAATGAAATTAATGACAAAAATAAATATTATAAAATATATAAGAAAAAATCTTAAAATTAAATAAAATAAAATTTTTATTTGGTGAAAACTTTCCAAACTTTTGAACAAAATTCTGACTCGCGAACAGAATATCCTGGTCATGTGACCCCATCCTTTCAAAATAAAAGCCCTAACTTTCACATCTAACCTTAAAAACATATTTTTATATCACAGTTTTATTTAGAATAATGAAGATAAAGATATAAGGCAACACTAAAGGGTTAAAGTTCTCACTTTAGTTTGCATTTCATGTTGTAGTTTTTATTTTTTTATATTTTAAATTTCTGGTCGTTCCACTACAACAACTACTCAGGTGTTTATTCATTTATTTAAAATATATATGTCAGTTTTTTAATGTAAAATGTGTCTGGTATGAGATGGTAATGTGTAAATCTGTTTGTGAACCATGTTAAAGAAGAATTTCTGTCACGATTTGGGACAAATAATAAAGTATTTTATTCTATTTAATCTATTTTTGTGTTTATTTTGCTGAAGTCACACAGTGAAACGTCAGACGGCGGCGACCAGAACCGAAGCCAGACAGATGCCGAACCTTCCCCGAGGAGAACTGGGCCGAGAGGAACAAGTCTCCAGCCGCAGGGTTCGATGATCCACTCTATTAGCATTAGCGTTAGCATTTTTAGCCCTCTTTTGCATAGTGTTATCCAGGTGGCTATAATTATATACGGCTATAATCACAAACTATGAGTTTGCAGCATCATTTGCAGCAAATTTTGCTTAAACCAACATGCATCATTAACCGTCTATAGCAGTGGTTCTCAAATGGGGCCCGCGGCCCTCTGGTGGTACGTGGAGGTACTGCACGAAGCTTTTCTGAATGTTCATACACTGAACTTTAGATTCAACCGAGTTAGTTTGACCCATTAATCCAGCGTCACTCGCCACCTATATGCTCGTTAACAACCTGCCGTTACCATGGCAACATACTCCCTAACGATGGAGATGTGGCTAAAGCTGAAAATACAGATAAAACCCCCCTTTTCACGCCTAACTGTAAAAACATAGATTTCATATCACAGATTTTTAGAAAAATTAAGATAAAGTAATAGTTGTTGGTGTAGTAGAGGATTCATGGTTTATTTTATTATTTTACAGTTAATCATCTAATATTTTATAATAATTTCTGATATTTCTGTTTCAGAAACAACTGGAGGATTATTTGAATAATCTGCTGAAGATGCCGATGTACAGGAACTACCACGCTACGGTAAAAAAAACTGAAAAATTCAGAAAAACGTCCTAATTTTTCTGCTTTTTCTTCAAAATGTGACGTAGAAACAGTTTTACTGAGTAAAATCACAATGAAATCCACTCAAAAATGTCCAATAGAGACGAAATTTTTTAATTAATCTATTTATTTATCATGAAATCTTTTAGATAATTTATCCTTATTTGTTTTATAAGTCTTGTGGTTCTCAAAGTGAGGTCCAGGGACCCTCAGGGGTCGTTGAGGTGGGTCCAGAGGGTCCCCAATGAAACAGAGAATCATTCATTTTAATTATAAATCCATTTGTGTTTCATTCATTTTCTTTAATATCTAAAAGGAAAATAAAGGTTTTCTCATCTTATTTCAACATTTCTTTCATTTTTAAATAATTCCATCCCGTTGCCATGACAACCGTTGAGGATTTTCTGCTAAATAAACACCGAAAACCCGGAAAAAACGACCGGAGGAAATGCACAAGACTCGTAAAACCTGTTTAATGAAGAAGTTTTTCCTGCTGCAGATGGAGTTTATCGACGTCAGTCAACTGTCCTTCATCCACGACCTGGGACCCAAAGGCCTGTAAGGAAACTGCCCTTTAGTTTCAGAACCAGGTTGAGGTTTGGGCTGTTTGTGGCTGATTCCTGTTGTTGTTGTTGTTGTTGTTGTTTTCAGGGAGGGGATGGTGCTGAAACGATCTGGAGGTCATCGAATCCCCGGGTTCAACTGCTGTGGTCGCAGTAAGATGTGTTACCGCTGGTCCAAACGGTCCGTAAACCAAAAAAAAACATTATTTATTTATTTAACTTTTAACGTAAAATACCAAATAATAGCCCAGGCCTTTATTTGAGACCTGAAAATATGGTGATTTAGATATCGAGGTCCTCACAACGTAATAAAGACGTGGGGAAAATAAAATGTTATGTGTTAAATGTGTTGAACCTTTATTTATGTGTGTGTGTGTGTGTGTGTGTGTGTGTGTGTGTGTTTGTGTGTGTGGTGGTCCTCACAAACAACAGAGATTGAGGTCCCCATAACGTAGTAAAGACCAGTATGTAGGGAAAATTAGATGTTGGGTGTTAAAGTTCTCCATGTTGAACCTTTATTGTCCGTGTGTGTGTACTAATGTGTGTGTGTGTGTGTGTATTAAT